>UESW01002079.1:20000-27359 GCA_900491605.1 Calamus simplicifolius | reverse complement strand
GCAACCTCTTGGACCTTCGTAGATTATCTGGTGTGGTCTTCCCTGACGTGGCCTGCTGACTCTGGGATGCTGGTACAGGAACATCCAAGGACTGGTTCGACTGACCCGAACTCTGGTCCGAACTGATGTCCTCATCACTCTCCCCTTCCTCTGAAAAGCTTGACCTCAAGCTCGAATTCTCTCCTGCATAAGGGGTCAGATGCCGAATGTTGAACACATCCGAAATAAAGACATCATCTGGTAACTCAACCCGATAGGCATTGTCACCAAATTTCTCCAATACCTGGCATGGACCTATCTTCTTCGGCTTGAGCTTCGTTAAAGCTCCCTGTGGATACCGCTCCCTCGGTAAGTAAACCCATACCAAATCGCCCACTTCAAAGGACTGTTGCCGACGCTGCTGATCAGCTTTCGCCTTGTATTTGGCGTAAGTCTGCTCCAATTTGGCTCTAACAGTCGCATGTATCTCCTGCAAGTCAGACACTCTATCTTCAACCTTCTGACTCATCTTCTCTGGCGACTCAACTGGCAGAACATCCAAAGGACCTCTTGGCAAGAACCCAAACAGTATCTGAAACGGAGCAAACCCTGTAGAACGGTTCACTGAAGAGTTGAACTCAAACTCAATCTTCGGCAAACACAAATCCCAGCTCCTGAATTCATGCACATTTGCCCGCAACAGATTACCCAAGCTACGGTTGACAACTTCAGTCTGTCCATCCGTCTGAGGATGATAAGGACTGCTGAATTTCAACTTTGTGCCCAACTTCTTCCACAGCTCTCGCCAGAAGTGTCCCATAAACTTGCTGTCCCTGTCTGACACTATGGATGCCGGTATACCAAAATGTCGAACCACTGAAGCAAAATATAAGTCAGCAACCTTTGACGCATCAAAAGTGGTTTTGCATGGCAAGAAACACGCCACCTTACTGAACCGATCCACAATCACCATAATCGAATCCAGTCCCCTTGCTGTCCGTGGCAATCCTACAACAAAGTCCATAGAAACATCTCGCCATGGTGCCTCTGGGATAGGTAAAGGCGTGTACATACCTTGGTTCGTGTCTGTCCCCTTCGACTCTTGACACAACCTGCACCTCTTCACAAAAGCCTTGACATCTCGGTCAAGACCAGGCCAATAAAACCGCTGCCGAATCAACCAGGCTGTTTTATCCCTTCCGAAGTGACCCTGGTTATGCAGTTCCTGGATGATCAACACACGAAGAGACGTATCAGGAACACATAAGCAGTTACCTCGAAACAAATATCCATCATGGAGAACGAAATCAGTTCGCTCCCCCGCCTCAATTTTGGCCAAAATCTCCTTGAAGTGCTCATCCACACGAATGTCCTCCCTTACACTCTCAAAGCCGAGAGTGTACACATGCATAGCGCCAATCAACAAGCTCCGCCTACTCAAAGCATCAGCCACTCTATTCAACGTACCAGACTTGTGCTTGATGCTGAAAGTGTATTCCTGCAAGGCACTCACCCACTTCGCATGCCTTGAACTCAGTTTATGCTGACCCTGTAAGAACTTCAGCGCCTGATGGTCTGAATACAGTACAAACTCCCGCTGAATCAAGTAGTGGCGCCAATGCTGCAAGGATCTCACAATGGCGTACAATTCCAGATCATAAACCGAATAAGCCAGTTTAGCTCCTCCCAGCTTCTCACTGAAGTATGCGACTGGTCTTCCTTCCTGGTTAAGCACTGCCCCAATTCCAGTCTTCGAAGCATCACAATCCACCTCAAAAACTCTATCAAAATCAGGAAGACCAATAAAGGAGCTTCGGTCAATCTGACTTTCAGCCCATCAAATGCCTCCTGTGCGGCATCATTCCACCCGAATCTGGCTCCCTTCAACAATTCCGTTAAAGGTGCAGCCAGCTCACTGTACCCCTTGACAAACCTGCGATAAAACCCTGCAAGACCCAAAAAGGATCTCAATTCTGTCAAGGTTGAAGGTACTGGCCATTCCACAATTGCATGCACCTTATTCCTATCTGGGAGAATCCCCTCTCCAGTCACAACGTACCCCAGAAAAATCAGTCTCCCAACCATCCAAATGCACTTCTCTGGGTTAGCAACTAACTGGTTCTCACGTAACACTGACAAAACCTGTGCCACATGGCCCACATGCTCTTCGGCTGTCCTGCTGTATATCAAAATATCATCAAAGTAGACAACCACAAATGAGCTAAGAAATGGACGTAAAACCTGGTTCATTACGCGCATGAACGTGCTCGGCGCGTTGGACAACCCGAATGGCATTACCAACCATTCATACAGCCCTTCCTTAGTCTTGAAGGCTGTCTTCCATTCGTCTCCAGGCTTCATCCTTATCTGATGGTACCCACTCTTCAAATCAATCTTCGTGAAGACCTTAGCACCACTCAACTGATCAAGCATGTCGTCCAACCTCGGTATCGGGAACCTGTACTTCACAGTAATTTTGTTAACCGCGCGGCTGTCGACACACATGCGCCACGTACCATCCTTCTTCGGTACCAAAAGGGCTGGCACCGCGCACGGGCTAATGCTCTCCCGTACGAACCCCTTGTCCAAAAGTTCTTGGACCTGCCTCCTCAATTCCTCATGCTGCTGCGGTGTCATCCGATAATGAGCCTTATTCGGCAACACTGAGCCCGGAATAAGGTCAATGCCGTGCTGAATATCTCGGAGAGGTGGTAATCCGGCCGGTAGCTCCTTTGATACAACATCTCGGAATTCCTCCAAGATAGACACCAACTCCTCAGGAATCATATTTGGCCTTTGCTCCTCTTCCACGCCGAAGTCTCCTGACTTGCTCACCAAGCAAAACAAACATCCTCTCCATCCAAACTCGCATCGAATTCTGTGCTTGGTAAACAAATTACTGTATTCTGTCCACTCACTTCCTGAAGCGGCTTCAAAATAACTTTCCTCCCATCTGGACGCAGCATATAACTGTGGGTGTACCCGTTGTATACTGCCCTGTTATCAAACTGCCACGGACGCCCCAGTATGATGTGAGTAGCATCCATTGGAACAACATCCGCCTCAATAGTTGTCTCGAAATGAGGACCAAAACACAGTGACAACTTACACCTTCGGCTGACCTGAATGTCTGCATTTCGGTTCACCCAACCGAGCTTATATGGATGTGGGTGAGGGTCTGTCTGCAACCCCAGCTTCTTCACAGCCTCCTCTGCTATCACATTCTCCCAACTGCCGGAGTCTATGATAACACGACATGTTTTGCCAGCCACAAAACATTTCGTTGTGAAGATGTCGTGCCGACGCCAATCCTCATCTGATCTCGGCGCCAGACACATTCTTCGTATCACCAAGCTCTCCCCTTGAATATGGTCCGGATCAATAACACACAGCTCATCATTAAATTCCTCATCCTCAGGGAACTCTCCTCCATTTTCGTCCTCCATATAATCCTCCATATACAACTGAGCTCGCGCCTTGGGGCATTCATTGGCATAGTGCCCCAAATTCTGACACCGATGGCACCGAATGTTAGCCCTGTTGCTGCCCACTCTCGCCTGAGAACCTGAGGTTCCACTCGACCCTGTTGGTCTTGGAGGTACTGATGCCTGCGGCCTCGCTACTGGAGGCATAAATTTGCCCCCTGAATTCTGCCCTGAACTCTGGCCCGTAGTAAAACCCCCTCTGCTCTGAAACCCCCTGTTTCTCATCAAGCTCTTTTCCACTGCCTGAGCCCTCATATGCGCATCTCCTACGCTATCAATTCGATGCACAGCCAGTGCATCTTGGATTGGCAGCCGCAAGCCATGAAGATACATGGCTATCAATCTCGGTTCAGCCTCAATCAACCGATTTCGTGCAACCAATCGATAAAATTCAGTTGTGTACTCCTCGACGCTCCGACTACCTTGCGTCAAACCATGCAACTTCGAATACAAAATCTGCTCATGGTTCGGAGGCAAAAACTCCCTGTTCATCTCCTGCTTTAGCGCTGCCCATGACGCTAATGGAGGTCTCCCATCCATATATCTACGATAGTGCTGCGCATGCCACCAAGCAGCAGCCCTATCTCTGAATCGAATTGTGACAAGCGGTACCTGCTTGTCTAAGGGCACCTCCTTCAGACGAAAAACATCATCGACCTGAAGGGTCCAATCTACATACTCGTCTGGGTTAATTCCTCCTTTAAACTCTGGAATTTCGACCCTGAAGCCTGCTTCCCACCGATTCTGATTTTCGAAATAGGGAGGTTGATCGACATACCTTGGAAGTCCAACATCAGGCCTCTGTTGCCCTCTTCGAATTGGTGGTGCCTCCAGATTTTCGAAACCCCTCTCCCTACCTTCATCAATTTCATCACGCTCCTCCACGCGAAGGGGTTGGGCACGATTCTGCACCTCCAGCCGCGCCATCATCGCCTGCATGGTTTGCATCATCTGTTGCATCACCTGGTGCTGGTCTCGCATGGCGTCTTGCATAGCATCTCTCACGGCGTCTCTCAGGGATTGATCTTTGTTCTCTTGCTCCATTGGATCAAATTTCGGTTAGGGTTTGGCGGTAATGGAAATGGATCAAGGCGGTAATGGAAGGGTAATGGATCAAGGAAATGGATCAAGGCGGATAATGGAAGGAATGGATCAAGGCTCTGATACCAAGTTGATGCAGGGCGATATTCAAAACGCCTGCAACTCAAGAACGATCTAATCTGCGAGAAAAGAATTCGTCCAGGTTTGGTTCGAATCTTGACAAGAAAAGAAAAAAATTTCGAATTTGATCACTCACAATCCGAATTTAAAGGAAGAGCAATTGAATTTTCAATTCAATTGTTTTGAATCAGAAAAGAAAAGAGAAATAGCATAAAATTTTCATCGTTCTGCCTCTGACGGCCGCCCAAAACCAACTTAAATAAAAGAGACCAAACCCTAACATCATAAGTTCAAAAAATTACAACTATGCCATTAAAACGAAAAAAAGGCCCAAAACTCCTATCAGACGAGCCCGGATGGCCAAAATCCACAGCAGCTCATCGCCAAAGGCAATGACTTTGAATCATCAGCCCGTTTCCATGTGACCAGCCAAGTTTGGGCCCAATCCGACACAGAAAATTTAAGCCCGTTTGTTCTGCAACCTCTTGGACCTTCGTAGATTATCTGGTGTAGTCTTCCCTGACGTGGCCTGCTGACTCTGGGATGCTGGTACAGGAACATCCAAGGACTGGTTCGACTGACCCAAACTCTGGTCCGAAGTGATGTCCTCATCACCAGTCCACCTCGGCGTTCCAAGACCGATGTTCCATCGGTGCTCGGAAGCCCGAGTCCACCTCAGCGTTCCAAGACCGATGTTCCATCGATGCTCTGACGAGTCCACCTTAGTGTTCCGAAGCCAGCGCCCCATCAAAACTTGACGGCTCGGGGCGAACTCAGCTGAGTTCGACTTTGGCTCTCCCGAGAGTTCGGCCCAACGTGGCGGCCAAGTCAAAGTCACTTAAGGGAACAGACACTACCCCTCTGCCGACACGGCCCCTAGGGGTCCCACGTCGGCGAGCCGGGGACTTAAATGTGACACATTGCAGATGGCCAAAAGTAGTTTCATTGATACTCAAGTGTTTGCAAAATGCCGACTGAGTCGGACTTGGTACAAAAACAATGGGAAAAATAGTGCAAAATCAAGGATCGGTCGCGGGCTCGTCATCAGAGGGGACCCTCTCGGATGCTTGGTCTGGCTCAATATCCATGGCGCGGGGAGGTCTAGAACCCGGGCCACCTTCTCTTTGGCGTCGCGGAACCCTTGAAGATAGGCATCCATGTTGGCTTCGACCAGCTCGTCAGCGAAGCGATCTGATGCCCTAAACTCTTCCACTGCCGTTGCGACTCTGGCCTCGGCGGCAGCCTCTACTTCTCGGGCTCGCACCTCCTTCTCCTCTGCCAGGGTGGCTGCCCTCCTCTTGGCCTCCTCAGCACACTTGGCCCTGGCCTCGGCCGCCTAGATGGTCGAGACTAACTCAGTGATGTGGAGGTCCCGGGCCTTGATGGCACTCTTGGCCTCCCCCAATTGGTTCAACACCGCATGGAGTCGGCTAGCTTCGGCCTCCACTCGGCTGGCGACCTCCTTTGCCTCGGCGGCTAGTTCAATTTTTTCCGCCTCTAGGGCCCTTTTTGCCGCCTCAGCTCGAGCCTGAGCCTCCTCGGCATCCCACTGGGCCTGGCGGATGATGGCCTCCCCTTCATCGATCACTTCCCTTATGGCCACCAAGGAGTTCGCCACCTGTGTTTAGAACACATCAGTTAGTACCTGGAAAGCCATATTTGAAGCTAAGGGTAACAGAGTTACTTACCCAGATGAGAGCCACGAAGGCCTCTCTGAAGAATCTGGATGCCCCCAGGTGCCTTAGCTCCTCTTGGAACTCGGGCAGGATTACCTCGGAGATGAGCTGCTCCGCTCGACGCCCATCATTCATAAGGGAAAATCTGCGGGGGGTCGGTTTGACCCTGCTCCCCTCGGCGGCTTTGGTGCGCTCGGGCTCGGCGTGCGGGGGGCTGCCCGCCGGCATTTCCTCTGGGGGTGGGCTCATCACCACTGATGGCCCCACGCCTCGGCTCTGCTCTGCCTCCGCTGGAGTTGGCTCGGCTGACACCTGGGGCTCCTTTGTCGCCCCCTCGACCCTCACATCCTCCAGTGGGGTGTCGGCTGTCAAATCCACCTCCGGTGAGGTTGGAGGCTCTCGGCGCTTGGGTGGTAGGAAACTTGCACCATCGGACGCTTAGGGACCAGGGCCTGCTGCCCCTCACTTGGCCCTCCCTGGGCCCTCATCCTCTTGGCGGCGGCCTTCCTGAGCTTGGCAGTCGGGAGCTTCATAACTGCACAACGTCGATCGGGGGTAAAAAAAAAGAGAGAGAGAGAACAAAGAAAAAGGGGGAGGAGGAAATTTGGCCAAGTATGGAACGGCTGCTACTCACCGCTCCGGGTGGAGACCCCCGCCAGTCGGAGATTGTCCTCCGACAGAAGTTGATTACATTTGGGGATATCAGCTGTCAGGAGTTGCCCCAGCGCCTCTTTGTCCCCCGGGAGTATGGCTGAATTCATGTTGGGCCGAAGGTCGGGATCCTCCCACCCAGGTTTGGCTTGGTCGAGGTCGGCAAAAAAGAACCGGGATTTCCATCCCTTGACAGAAGGAGGGAGGAACAGCTTGAGGATGCGGCCGGGTCGGGGCTGAAACACCCACCAACCCGCCTGCCGCCGAAGGGTGTAGAAAGCTCTGAAGAGGAAGACTATGGGTGTGATAAAGTGGGAATGACATAGGATGATGAAGGCACAAACAGTTCGGAGGGAGTTTGGGACCAGTTGGGTGGGAGTTAAGGAGTAGTAGTCGAGGAGGTTAAT
>UESW01002079.1:0-15000 GCA_900491605.1 Calamus simplicifolius | reverse complement strand
CTAACTCTATTTTATTTATGTATATTGACCATACAAATCACTAATTTTTTCTAATATATTAAATAATAATTAAATAATAAAAAATATTTATAATATTGTAGCAAAAGTCTTCTTAAAAATAGAAAATTAAGGAATAAAAAGTGGCGTGCATTTGTAAAAAAAAAGGGTAAATTTTCACAAAATTTCTAAAGTTAAAAAAAAGGTAAATCTCAAGATCGTCTCATGGACAGTATAAGCTTTAAAAAAAAAATACCAGCGAACTTTTCTTCTTTTTTTTTTTTTTTTTTTTTTTGATGCAAACGGACAGTCACACCACTCGAACGCGAGGACAACCCATAAGGTCAAGATAGAGATACATATAAAGAGAGGATGGAATCCTATCACCCTGAGACCAGATCCAGTCGATGGAATGCTGTGCAGCATAAAGGTCACCCAGTCCACCGCAGAGTTTACCTCCCAATACACATGACGGGCTACAGTTACCGTTGGGTCTTTAGTAGCTGCCAACAATTGCAAAGCAGCGGATGCGCATCCTTGCAAGTCGCTCTACCCTGAATCCAAGCAATGACGGTAGCAGAGTCCCCCTCAATGAGGATCCTCTGAGCCCGTAACTGCTGGGTCGCATTGACAATACCCACCCATGCAGCTCTGAGCTCAGCTTCTGGAATAGAGTAGTCCTGAAGGAAGATCCCACCAGCCGCCAGAAGACTCCCATCCGCAGAACGAATAACATACCCTGCTCTACCAATGGTGCTGCGAACGCTGCCATCAAAATTTACCTTGATAAACCCAAGAGGAGGGAGCTCCGAGGATATAGAAATTGCTCGTTGGGCCGCTGCCGGAGCAGCAAGGGATGCCCAGGATCCTGGGGTAGTCAGGTGAATGGTAGCATCAAATCGCCGGTACTCGGATAGTAAACATCTGGCACGAAGAATAATACGGTGGATCGAGGTATCCTCTACCTCAAAGATCAATGCATTCCTAGCCAACCAGACCTGATATGCAATATAGGCAGCTAAACATGCATCATGATCCGAACTCAGGTGGATGAACCGGAGAAAGGAATGCAGCTCGGCATTACCATCATCATTCCAAGGCCAGCTCCCAACAGTCCTCCAAATCTGTCTCGCCCTAGGGCAGCTTAGAATAGAATGCTCAGTCGTCTCTTGATAAGCCTCACAAAAAGGGCAAGACCCCTCAATGTCCATGCCTCTTCGACTGAGTAGAGCCTTTGTCAGGAGACAGTTTCAGGCCATTTTCCACAAGAAGAGCTATACCCTCGGATGGATCGGGAGCAAAGTTGTCAATTTCGTTTTGTTTCGGCCGTTTCGGCCGAGACGTTTTGTTTCGGTAGCTTATCCGAAAAGATAAGTTCTGTGTTTCATTTCGGAAGATTTTTCGGCCGTTTTGGTGCGTTTCGGTATATTTCGGCCATTTTTGGCCGTTTTCGGCCGTTTCGGTATGTTTCGGCCATTTCGATAAAATATGTTTTGGAGACCAATTTATGAATTATTAAACCTTTCAGAACCATTTTAAAAATATATATATATATATATATCAAAAAAATATCCTAGTTACCCTATCCCCATTTTAAAAAATATATATAATAACAAAAAAAATTCTAGTTACCCTATCCCCACGGTCGCATCTCTTAAAAACTCAAACTCTTTATTTTTATATTGTTATTATTATTTATGAAGAATATGAATTATGAATAATTTTTTTATATATATATATATATATATATATATATAATTCTTAAAAACTTAAACTCTTTATTTTTATGTTATTATTATTATTTATAAAGAATATGAATTATGAATAAATTTTTTATTATATATATTGATATGGTTGGTAAATAAAATGGTTAGTAAATGTGGTTGGAAAAAAAAAATTAAGACCCCAGGTCCTGGACGGCCTCCTGGTCCTAGGCGGCCCCCAGGGTCTGGGCGGCCCCTAGTCCTAGGTGGCCCCAGGTCCTGAGCGCCTCCTGTCTAGGCAGCCCCCAGAGTCTGGGCGGCCCCTAGTCCTAGATGGTCCCCAGGTCTGGGTGGCCTCCTGGTCCTAGGCGGCCCCCAGGGTCTGGGCGGCCCCTGGTCCTGGGCGGCCCCCAGGTCCTGAGCGGCCTCTGGTCCTAGGCGGCCCCTAGTCCTAGACGGCCCCCAGGTCCTGGACGGCCTCCTGGTCCTAGGCGGCCCCCAGGGTCTGGGCGGCCTCCTGGTCCTGGGCGGCCCCCAGGTCCTGAGCGGCCTCCTGGTCCTAGGCGGCCCCCAGAGTCTGGGCGGCCCCTAGTCCTAGGCGGCCCCCAGGTCCTGAGCGGCCTCCTGGTCCTAGGCGGCCCTCAGAGTCTGGGCAGCCCCCAGGTCCTGGATGGCCTCCTGGTCCTGGGCGGCCTCCAAGGTCTGGGCGGCCCCTAATCCTAGGCGGCCCCCAGGTCCTGAGCGGCCTTCTGGTCCTAGGCGCCCCCAGAGTCTGGGCGGCCCCTAGTCCTAGACGGCCCCAAGTCCTAAGCGGCCCCTAGCCTTAGGCGGCCCCAGGTCCTGGGCGGCCTCCTGGTCCTAGGCGGCCCCCAAGGTCTGGGCGGCCCCTAGTCCTGGGCGGCCCCTAATCTTGGAATCATTCTCGTATCAGAAGCACTAAACACGATGAGCTGTCGTGTCCGGAACAGAAATCGAGAATCATTAAGCATCATGATGCTTTAAATGGTTCGAATAAGACAAACACTGGAACATCACCATTCATCTAGAAAAAGGAGATACTGAGCTTTTGTTTTAGGGCCAGATACCTTTTCTCTGACTCTGACACTCCCACTAACCCTGACATTCCCTTGGGATAACCAAGGTCATCATGAAGATCCTTATCTTCATGAGCAAGTTTCTTAATACCTTTATTATTAATTACCGATGAATGACCACGTAGCAGGCGCTGGGCTAGGGCGAACGTTTATCTTACACGTGGACCTTCTGACCTAAAAAAGAAAAAAAAAGGAATAGCTCGAGAGGGGATAAGAGGAAGAGGGGAGGGTGCTTGAAGGGGGCTCTCTCTTCCTTCAGTAAGAGATCTCATAACAAAAAAGAAAACAAGACTGGTAATTCAGCATCAACAGATTGGCGCGCCAGGAAGGGGAAGATTGTCATAGCAGTGAGTAATACCTATTCTACGAACATGAGCTCTAGATCTCTGGAAGAGGATCCCTCTGATTGGTCTGGGGGCATCTCTCGCCTCCCAACCATGATCTCAAGACTCTTGGCTCTTCTGAGCCAGTGAAGTCGAACCCTCCGGTTCCTTCCTCGCCGCTGCCGGCTCCAGCTATTCCTCAGGACCCGCTGCTGATCCTTACCCAGCAAGTTCAAACTCTTGTTGGGATGGTTCAACAGATGCAGGAACAGCATTCTAGAGGAGCCCGGCAACGGCTCGAGCCACCTCTGTTGCCCAGATCGGCTACTCCTGTCAGCCGACAATCAGCTCGAGGGAGATCCCCTCCGACAAAGCCTCTCCGCCCCTATTCCCCAGGAGGACGGCACTCTCAAAGTTCCCGGGATGGTTCGCGCTCTCTCACCCGTTCCCCGAGCAGCCTACCTGCCGGGCGGCGGTGGGGGAAGGAGCCTTATGTGGAGCACCGCCAGTGGCGTCGTCAGTCTACATCTTATTCCCCTGAGCCAGCCGGAGGACGTATTACTGATCAGATGGAAAGGCGTCTTGAGGAGCAAGATCGAAGGCTGGAGGAGCTTAGTCAAAGGATCAACAATCAGCCGGGGTCAGATTACGACACCCGCCCTCCTCTTACTCGGCGGGTTATGGAGGAGCCCATTCCAAGGAGATTCGATTCCCCCAACTGGACCCCTATGACGGCACCACTGATCCCCTAGATCATTTGGAGAGCTATAAAGCTATTATGCAGGTCCAAGGAGCGACTGATGCCCTCCTTTGCATTGCCTTCCCGGCCACCCTCCGTAAGGTGGCCCGTGTTTGGTACTCTCGTCTGCCCTCGCGAAGTATTGACTCTTTTCGACAACTGGAGAGGTCTTTCTTGGCTCATTTCGACGCTTGTCGGAAGATTCCTCGAGTAGCAGACAGCTTGTTCTCCGTGCAGCAGCAAGAAGGAGAACCTCTGAAAGACTTTATAACCCGTTTCAAGGTGGCGGCCCTAGAAGTCTATCATCTTGAGGATGCTGTAGCCACGCTAGCTTTAAAACGGGGGCTCCGTCCCCCGTTTTACCTACTCTTTGGACAAGAAACCTCCTTGCTCTTATGCTGACCTCTTGAGCCGTGCGCAGAAGTACATCCGCACCGATGAAGCTGATTCATCAAGGAGAGGTGCGCAGGAGAGGACCGGCAAGAGACCCGCTCGCCCAGAGTTGAGCGGGCCCCCTCCCAAGAAGTCCGAACCCTCGCGCCGACCGACTGACCGCCGCAAGAGCCTGGCTCCCAGAGAAGACCATCTTACACCCCTCCTAGCGCCCCGGGCTCATATCCTTATGGAGATCGAAAACGAGCCTTATTTACGGCGTCCCCCCGTTGAAGAAGGGCGCTGCCCGTGACAGGAGCCGTTATTGCCGTTTCCATAGGGATTACGGCCACGACACTGAAGAATGTCGGAATTTAAAGCAAGCCATCGAAGAACTCATCCAGAGGGGGTATCTTGGGCAGTACATCCAGAAGAAAGAGGCTCCTCCCATACCAGCTTTGATGGGACCGCCCCCCGCTCAAGCCAACATCGATAACACCCCGACAGAGCGGATGGTGGGCATGATTTCCCGTGGAAGAGCCTCATCTTCTAAGAGGCCAAGGGGAGGGGGAGAACTAGATGATGTAATCCCTTTTAAGGGATATATAGCGGGGAGTAGTGTTGTAAAAGATGATAGCGTCGTTGTTTCAATGACGGTCGCTAAACATCCTGTAAAGAGGATCTTAATCGACAGTGGAAGCTCCGCTAATGTGCTTACTTATGATGCATTCCTTCGGATGAATTTACCTCCTGACTCTCTTCGACCTGTAGCCGTCCCTCTAGTCGGTTTCACTGGAGACTCTATACGAGTGGAGGGCGAGATTACTTTACCAGCGACGGCAGGATCGCCGCCATGTCAGAGCACGGTAATGCTGGATTTTCTGGTGGTTCGGGTCCCCCTGGCCTACAACACCATTCTCGGCCCCCGGGTTGAATATGTTAGATGCAGTTATATCTACTAAGCGCCTATTGGTGCAGTTCCCTACCGACCAAGGAGTTGGTGAGATGCATGGAGAAGTAAACCCGGTCAGACCCTGCTATCATCTAGCCCCTAGTCCCCAGGTGGCTAGAATCCCTTCGGTCGCCGAGTCGTTTGACCCCAGAGAAGTTGAGCGGAGGGGAGAGCCAGCGGAGCTTCTAATATCTTGCCCCCTGGGGGTGATCCCACCAAGACCGTGCAAATTGGTGAACTCCTCTCCCCTGAAGTCCGGGATCAGCTCCTAGCCTTCTTATCGGCAAATGCGGATGTCTTCGCCTGGAAAATGACGGACATGGTCGGGATTCCCCCGGAGGTGATTATTCATCAACTTAATATCAACCCAAGCTGCCGCCCTGTCCGCCAGAAGAAAAGGAGTTTCGCCTCTGAGCGGCAGAGGATCATTGACGAAGAGGTGGATAAATTGCTTATGGCCGGTCATATTCGGGAGGCACAATATCCTGATTGGCTAGCCAATGTGGTCATGGTCCGGAAGGCCAACGAGGATGGAGGATATGCATCGATTACACCGATCTTAACAAAGCTTGTCCTAAGGACAGCTTTCCGTTGCCACGGATCGACCAGTTAGTAGATTCAACTTCTGGTTATAAACTTCTTAGCTTTATGGATGCTTTCTCGGGGTACAATCAGATAAAATTGAACCCCTTAGATGAAGAGCATACTTCTTTTATCACCGAGAAGGGCATTTATTGTTATAAAGTAATGCCCTTCGGATTGAAGAATGCAGGAGCTACCTATCAGAGGCTGATGAACAAAGTTTTTAAAGACCAGCTCGGCCGCAACATGGAAGTATACGTAGATGATATGTTGACAAAAAGCACCTGTGCCACTGGCCATGTCGCCGACCTGCAGGAGACTTTCCACAACCTCCGGCTCCATAGAATAAAACTCAACCCACGCAAATGTGCATTTGGAGTTACTGCAGGAAAATTCTTGGGTTTCCTGGTGACCCGGCGAGGGATTGAGGCAAACCCCGAGAAAATTCAAGCCATTCTTGATATGAGGCGGCCTGTATGTAAGAAAGAGGTGCAACAACTCACCGGGAGGATAGCAGCATTAAGCCGATTTTTGTCAAGATCAGCGGAGAGGTGTTTACCCTTTTTCAAGGTCTTACATAAAGCGGACGGTTTTGAGTGGACGGAAGACTGTCAACGAGCTTTTGAATAACTTAAGGAATTCTTGTCCACACCGCCCCTGTTGTCTAAACCGGAGGAAGGAGAAAAGCTCTTCCTCTATCTTGCGGCTTCCTCAGAAGCCGTCAGTTCCGTTCTGGTGCATGTCGGCGACCACGCCACTCAAAGACCTGTGTATTATACCAGCAAAGTACTTCATGGTGCAAAAGAGAGGTATTCCAAAATGGAGAAAGTCATTTTTGCTTTATTCATCTCCGCCCGACGACTCAGACCCTACTTTCAGGCCCATCCTATAGTCGTCCTCACTGATCAGCCTCTCAGAGCCATTTTGTCTCGCCCAGACACCTCTGGCCGGTTGGCCAAGTGGGCCATTAAACTAGGGGAATTCGACTTGTCATTTCAGCCCAGAGCAGCTCTGAAATCCCAGGTCTTGGCCGACTTCCTAGTAGAATGCACTTGGTCTGAAGAACATCAAGAGGAGTTCCCCCGGATTCTTTTAGATGTTGACGAGGGGAATGATAAGGCATGGGTCCTCCACGTCGATGGAGCCTCCAACTCCCAGGGGAGCGGAGCTGGTCTTATTCTCGCCAGCCCAGAGGGTGTGGTACTGGAGTATGCTCTTCGTTTCCTCTTTAAAGACACTAACAATCAAGCTGAATATGAAGCCTTGTTAGCCGAGACCAAACTAGCACATGGGATGGGAATCAAGCATCTCCGAGCCTTCACTGACTCGCAGCTTATTTCTGCCCAGGTGGCGGGAGAGTATGAGGCTCGGGACCCTATCATGTTCCAATATCTGAGCAAGGTTAAACTGTTAGTTCCCTTGTTAGATCACTTCACCATCAGCTATATCCCCAGAGGTGAGAATGCTAGGGCTGATATGTTGGCCCGGCTTGCTACGACTGTGGATAGCGCCATGGGCAAAACCTACATCGAGTACCTGGAGACACCTAGCATCGAGGCCGTGGAAGAAGCTTTGCCCGTTACCCAAGAGGAAACCTGGATGGAATCCTATATCCGATATTTGAAGGACGGCGTTCTCCCAGTTGATCATGAGGAAACTAAGCTGCTCAGGCGGAGGGCTTCTAAATTTGTACTGCTGGATGGCCGACTCTACAAGAGATCCTTCTCTCAGCCTCTCCTCAAATGTGTTAGCTCGGTAGATGCGGATTATGTCCTTAGGAAATTCATGAAGGCATCTGTGGGAATCACTCGGGAGGCCGATCTCTGGCACGCAAGGCCCTCCGACAAGGATATTATTGGCTGACTATGCAAGAAGATGCAGCTGAACTGGTGAAAAGATGTGACCAATGCCAACGGTACGCCGCATTCAGCGACAACCGTCTTCTCAGTTAAACCCTCTTTCTGCTCCCTGGCCTTTCACTTAGTGGGGCATGGACATCTCGGCCCTTTCCCTCGGCGTCAGGACAGCGAAAATTCCTGCTAGTCGCCGTCGATTATTTTACTAAATGGGTCGAAGCCGAAGCACTCGCTAGGATCACTGAAGCCAAAGTCAAAGCCTTTTTCTGGAAAGCCATTATTTGTCGATACGGCATACCACATACTCTTGTCACTGACAATGGCCGACAGTTCGACAACGTCACCTTCCGGACTTTTTGTGCTGATCTCGGCATCACGCAACGATTCGCCTCCGTCGGCCATCCACAATCTAATGGAGAGGCCGAGGTTACGAATCGTATGATATTACGGGGACTGAGGACCAGACTGGATACATCCAAAGGAAGGTGGGTGGAAGAGCTCCCGAGTGTACTCTGGGCATACCACACAACTCCCAGGACACCAACGGGAGAGACGCCGTTCAATCTAGTTTTTGTTCCGAAGCTGTTATTCCGTCGAAATTGGCCTGCCGGGTATTCGAGTAGAATCATATGATGAAGCGGACAACCTCCCTAATTTAAGAGCCAATCTTGACCTCATTGATGAAGCAAGAGATCGAGCTCGAATTAAAATGGCGGCCTACCAGCAGCGGGTGGCGAGGTATTATAATACCCGCGTCCGCTCAAAAAGCTTCCGTCAGGGAGATTTGGTTCTGAGAAAGGCTTCAGTGCTAAACCAACGGAAGGGGCAAATTGTCTCCAAACTGGGAAGGGCCCTACCAGATAGCGGAGGTCCTTCACCGTGGAGTATATCGACTTAGAGATCTGAATGGGCGACTAATCCCCCGAACGTGGAACGCAGATAATCTCCGGCAATACCACCAGTAATGTAATGTACTTACCCTAAAATTAATAAACGTGCATGTTTGGAGATTTTGTAGACGATCCTTCAAAGTGGCTCGGCGGCCCCACGGTCCTAAGGACACCCCCAGGCTGGTATAACCTACCCCTGAGGAGGTTCAAGTCCATGACTTAGGCGGCCTCGAGTCACGCTCTCAGGCGGGTACCCGGCTGCCCCGAGAGACGATCCTTCAAAGTGGCTCGGTGGCCCTACGGTCCTAAGGACACCCCCAGGCTGGGTATAACCTACGCCTGAGGAGGTTCAAGTCCATGACTTAGGCGGCCTTGAGTCACGCTCTCAGGCGGGTACCCAGCTGCCCCGAGAGACGATCCTTCAAAGTGGCTCGCGGCCCCACGGTCCTAAGGACACCCCCAGGCTGGTATAACCTACCCCTGAGGAGGTTCAAGTCCATGACTTAGGCGGCCTCGAGTCACGCTCAGGCGGGTACCCGGCTGCCCCCGAGAGACGATCCTTCAAAGTGGCTCAGCGGCCCCACGGTCCTAAGGACACCCCCAGGCTGGTATAACCTACCCCTGAGGAGGTTCAAGTCCATGACTTAGGCGGCCTTGAGTCAGGGGTACCCGGCTGCCCCGAGAGACGATCCTTCAAAGTGGCTCGGCGGCCCCACGGTCCTAAGGACACCCCCAGGCTGGTATAACCTACCCCTGAGGAGGTTCAAGTCCATGACTTAGGCGGCCTCGAGTCACGCTCTTAGGCGGGTACCCGGCTGCCCCCGAGAGACGATCCTTCAAAGTGGCTCGGCGGCCCCACGTCCTAAGGACACCCCCAGGCTGGTATAACCTACCCCTGAGGAGGTTCAAGTCCATGACTTAGGCGGCCTCGAGTCACGCCCTTAGGCAGATACCCGACTACCCTCGAGAGACAATTCTGCAAAAGGGCCAGACGGCCCCACAGTCCTAAGGACATCACGCCTCCTCGAACCCAGGATAAACTCCCCTACGGAGGTCCCTAAACTGCCCTATCAGAGTTCTAGGACTTGCATCCTGAGACAACATACCAGAAAAATGACCCTGAGATTCGGACTTAACATCAAACTCGCAGGTGGACCTCCTAAGCAATGGTAGAAATCAGGAATCAAACGGTTGAAGCATCGAGTAACGTCAAGTAAGTAAAAAGTGGCATCTACTCATTCAAGGTCAATTCACTGTAAAACTTTATAAAGTATTGTCTGTGAGCTGATATCAACTGACTTACAAAAAGAGGTCCTTTAAAGGACCAAGTCAAGAACAAAAAGTTAAGACCAAGATAAACCTAGACACCTTCTATTGATCTTCGGGACGCTCCTTCTCAGTAATTGGACCAGAGGCCAGCTCCTCAGTAGTGGGCGCTTCTGTGACAGGGTCTTTGGTCATCACCGCTCCACCCGCGCATCTTCAACCTCCATATCAGATGTTTCTTCGTCGTCCGCGGGTTGAAAACATTCAAGGTTTTCTAATTTAAAGTGCCGGGCTAGTCTCTGTTTGCACCTCTCGAAACACTGAATGAAAGCGTCCATGGCGGCCTCGTGGAGCTCCGACGCAAAGTCCGGAGAATCCTTGTACTCTTTGATGGCCTCCTGGACCCTAGCTTCGGCCGCAGCCACCTTTTCCTGAGCTTTAGCCTCGGCTGCGATCATCCTCTCCCGAGCCTCCATCTCCACTGCTGCGACCCTGTCCAGAGCTTCCTTAGCATCCCTCTCGGCTAGAGCCAGTTTTTCCGCAGCATCGCGAGCCGCGGCCTCCGCGTTGTCGGCTCGATTCTCAGTATGCTCTAGCCTGAGAGCGGTTTCCTTCAATCTTTCTTCTGTTGGCAGCAATTTTGCCCGGACTTCGGATAATTGGGCGTCTAGGCTCCGCAGCTCCTTCTCCGCCCTCCCCCGCCATGTTCGATAATCCTCCTGGATGACCCGAAGGTCATGTAGTGCTTTCGACTCCCGGGCCTTCGTCTCTACCAATTCTTTATCCAAGCTCTCACTACGAGACTTGGCCTTGGTCAGGTCCTCGCGCAGCACGAAGAGGCCGTTAGACATCTGCAATATACACTCGGTAAATACCAGAACTCAGTAATACAAAAGGAGGAGAGAGGAGAGGATCGTAGCTCTACCTGAAGCGCGGCTGTGAACATAGTGTCAAAAGACTCCTCCTGTGATAGGTTCCTCATTTTATCCTGAAACCTGGGCAGGATCGAAAGTTTGAGGACTGTTTCCGATAAACAACTTTTATATGCGGCGCCCAAGCTAGGCGTTTGGGAAGGCGGGGACGGACTTCTCAAGGCATCCGAGGGAGCGGGGGGGGAGCGCCTGCTTCCTTTGACGTTGACGGGCCTGACGGATCAGTCTCAACGGCCTCCGTGCTCCCGACCGACCCCCCGGCGCCCTTAGCAGGAGATGGGGCGACCGCCGGAAGGCTCCCCTCGGCAGGATCTCCTATCGGTATCCCCCCAGGAGGACTTGCCTCTCCCTCGCTGTCTTCTATTAGTGTTGCTTCGGGAAGAGCCGCTAGAGGCTGGGCACGACGATCCGTTTCTAGCCGGTGGGGCCTTTTAGGTTCGGTTCCTGCCGTGCCACGGTCGCTTCCTCCTTTCTTTCGGAGGCCCGATATCAGCGAGTCTTGAGAAAACTTCATTGCTGCAATATAGAAAGCACGCGGTTAGCTAAAAGGAGGACACAAAATATACTAGCTACAAAAATAATATGTACACTAAAAGACATCTATTCAAATACCAGATGTATAAACAAGCAATAAAATTATAATGATAATAAAAAGAAAAACTCTTCGAGGCTCACCGGGCGCTGCAGCCAGCGACACCGGCACGAATGCAATCTCCCGAAGATTATCCTCCGATAGCAATTCCTTACTGGGAGGTATGATAGTGGAAATCAGAGTGTTGAAAAGTTCACGGTCTCTCTCATCAACACTCGAGTTCTGGTTAGAGCTGGTATCCGAATACCCCAGTCTACGCCCAGCCCCTCCAAGTGTGCATAAAAGAACCGAGACTTCCACCCTTTAATTTTGGAAGGAAGGTTAAGCCTAAGGACTCTCTTAGGCCTCGACGCGAAGCTCCACCATCCATCCCTAACAGGATGTCGAATCCTATACAGTGCCCTAAATAAGAAAGTCGGGCGGAAGCTCCATGAAAGGAACAAAGCACTAGAAATGAAAAAATGACACGAATGGCGTTGGGGGTAAGTTGTGCGGGAATAAGGCGATACCTGTTCAACAAGTTTACAAAGAAAGGATGTAGGGGCAATCGTAGACCGCCCTTAAAAAACTCTTCATACAATGCAACCTTTCCTGGTTGCACTAGGGTGACCCTATCCTCGGGGAGGGGAACGGAAAGCCGAATATTGCTAGGGATCCCAAACTGAGCCCTAAGGTTCCTAAGATCTTGGGAAGTTGTAACTGAGGCGACATCCGCCGGGCTGGCCGATTTAGAAGCAATCGCAGGAGCCCTACCTCACGGCTGGTAGATGAAGAGGAAGCCCTAGGAGACTGGGGTAACAACCTAGACACATGCTGCGCAGGCCGAGCGACAGGTTGATCCCCGCGGATGGCCACCACTCGAGGGCCTGGCGACGCGCCTGAAGAATCTCCTCACGGGAGGGCTCGATCAAAGGGCCTTTACCTTTCCTATCTTGGGAGGGATCCATGGAAAAAGAAAAAAAGAAGAAGTCGACTAACCTGGACTTGGAGAAGTAAAATCGCAGAAGGATATACAAAATAAAAGACTAAGGGATGGAGGGGACGGCCCCCCTTTTTTATATTTTGGACGCAATGCCTCGAGCGCCGCAAAGCCACATGGCAATCCCCCAGTGGGACCGGACAAGCGAAAAGACACTATCTTCCTAGAGATATGCGCCTCCCTCTTTCTTCTTTTCTCGAAACGACACTTATCATGTGCTAGAATTTGAAATTCAAATTTTTTCCGCCCTTCTCCCTTGCGCGTGTGCAACGCACATGAATGCAAGGGACATGGGCGAGGGGGCATATGATATGGTTGGTAAATAAAATGGTTAGTAAATGATGTGGTTGGAAAAAAAAATTAAGACCCCAGGTCCTGGATGGCCTCCTGGTCCTAGACGGCCCCAGGTCTGGGCGGCCCCTAGTCCTGGCCCCAGGGTCTGGCGGCCCCTAGTCCTAGGTGGCCCCCAGGTCCTGAGCGGCCTCCTGGTCCTAGGCGGCCCCCAGAGTCTGGGCGGCCCCTAGTCCTAGACGGCCCCCAGGTCCTGGGCGGCTCCTGATCCTAGGCGGCCCCAGGGTCTGGGGGCCCCTAGTCCTGGGCGGCCCCAGGGTCTGGCGGCCCCTGGTCCTAGGCGGCCCCAGGTCCTGAGCGGCCTTGGTCCTAGGCGACCCCCAGAGTCTGGCGGCCCCTAGTCCTAGGCGGCCCCCAGGTCCTGAGCGGCCTCCTGGTCCTAGGCGGCCCCCAGAGTCTGGGCGGCCCCCAGGTCCTGGACGGCCTCCTGGTCCTAGGCGGCCCCCAGGGTCTGGGCGGCCCCTAGTCCTGAGCGGCCCCAGAGTCTGGGCGGCCCTAGTCCTAGGCGGCCCCCAGGTCTGAGCGGCCTCCTGGTCCTAGACGGCCCCCAGAGTCTGGGCGCCCCTAGTCCTAGACGGCCCCCAAGTCCTAAGCGGCCCCTAGCCTTAGGCGGCCCCCAGGTCCTGGGCGGCCTCCTGGTCCTAGGCGGCCCCCAGGGTCTGGGTGGCCCCTAGTCCTGGGCGGCCCCTAATCTTGGAATCATTCTCGTATCAGAAGCACTAAACACGATGAGCTGTCGTGTCTGGAACAAAAATCGAGAATCATTAAGCATCATGACGCTTTAAATGGTTCGAATAAGACAACACTGGAACATCACCATTCATCTAGAAAAAGGAGATACTGAGCTCTTGTTTTAGGGCCAGATACCTTTTCTCTGACTCTGACACTCCCACTAACCCTGACATTCCCTTGGATAACCAAGGTCATCATGAAGATCCTTATCTTTATGAGCAAGTTTCTTAATACCTTTATTATTAATTACCGATGAATGACCACGTAGCAGGTGCTGGGCTAGGGCGAACGTTTATCTTACACGTGGACCTTCTGACCTAAAAAAGAAAAAAAAAAAGGAATAGCTCGAGAGGGGATAAGAGGAAGAGGGGAGGGTGCTTGAAGGGGGCTCTCTCTTCCTTCAGTAAGAGATCTCATAACAAAAAAAGAAACAAGACTGGTAATTCAGCATCAACATATATATATTCCAAAACGAAGCATGAAATGATCGATACCGAAATATTTCGTTTCATAAGCTAAACCGAAGCATAATCCAAAATGAAATTGACAACCTTGATCGGGAGTCTCCAAATCCCAAGGCCATTCTTCTTCTTTCCTCAATTGTTGATATATTTGATCATCGTTTAAAAAAAAAAACATTTTTCTTGGACCCAGTTGATCCTTATTGGGTATGGCCGATCCATTAAGAATCAATAGTCCGACCTTCAAAACTATACCATTTGGCGTCTAATCCTGGAAATAACTCTTCCACTCGGACACTGGATCATTTCCAAAGGCAAGAACCTGGAACCATTCGTCCTGTCCGAGTTCCTCGTAGCGAATGGCAGCATCCGTGCGTCCGCAAGACGCGACGAACGTTGACGATAGCTATAGCTAGCATATTCCGAATGATTTCAGCATTGCCATAGAAGAAAACATTTCATCATAGTCAATACCATAACGTTGACGATACCCCTTGGCAACCAGACGTGCTTTGTAGGTCTCTACCTTATCGTCTGTGCCTCTTTTCATTTTGAAAACCCACTTACACCCTATGGGTTTTATCCCTTTGAATGGGTCAACTAATGTCCATACATTATTATCCTTCATGGAATCAAGTTCGAATTTCATGGCATCAAGCCATTTATTAGAGTCAGTCCTTTGCATAGCATCCATATAGGTGATCGGATCCTCGTTGTTCTCATCGAGCTCAATAGGATTCTCGTTCTGGACTAAGAAACCTAAGTATCTGTTCGGTTGATGTGGTACTCTACCAGATCGCCTTAATGGTGCATCTAAAATGGGTTTTGAGTTTGATCTAATCAACTCAGATTCTAAGGGTTCACTGGTTTGTGTTATTCCTTCTACTTGATGAACTTCCTCAAGTTCAATATTAGAGCTATTTGTTCCTTCACTAAGGAACTCCTTTTCAAGAAAAACTACTCTATTACTAATGAATAACTTTTGTTCTTCAGTATTGTAGAAGTAATATCCTTTTGTTTCTTTTGGATAGCCGATAAAAAAATATTTATCAGATTTGGGTTCAAGTTTGTCTGATTTTGCATGTTTCACATAAGCCGAACACCCCCAGACTCTCAGATAGGTGATAACCTTTTATGTCCATACCACATCTCATATGGAGTTTTAGAAACAGACTTACT
>UESW01002078.1:226926-290044 GCA_900491605.1 Calamus simplicifolius | reverse complement strand
GCGAATGTAATCTTCAGCACGGCATCGCACGATCACGTGTGGCATAATATGGCTAGCACAATATCGCATGGTCACGTGTAGCACAACATGGTTAGCATAGTACAATATGGTCATATGTAGCATGATACGGCATGACTAATATGGCATGGCAATCGATAGAGCATGGTACGGTCATGTATGGTACAGCATGATATGTTTGGTGTAGCACGGCAGGCATAGCATGTCACAGTTATATTCCATATGCCAATGATAGCCTAGCTTGGCATTTTCTATAAAATGAGCTTAAAGAGACAATTGGAGCATTGGATTTTACTACCCATATGTGGATCTAAATAAGCTAGATGATATGCCACGATGAATCAATAGTCAAGAAAAACGAGCCAACATAGAAGGCTCTGATGAGCACCATTGATTTTTTAAGTATTTATTGATGGGAAATTGTCACTTGGAATGACATTTTTTCTTAAAATCATCCGTCCATTTCCCCATCTAACTAGGGAACTTCGAGCTTTTAAGTTGCAATAGGAAATCATCCTGGCATTTTCCTTCTTTCATTTTTTAGCCAAAATTTATGAAAAATAGGAGAAATCGTTTATTAGAGTTATGATTTCCTAATCTTCTTTCCAATTGATGATTTCCGAATTGATAGTCTTGCTGATATTTGTTGAAAAAAAAATTCAAAAAAATGAAGCGAAACCGTCACTTAGAGTGATGGTTTTTTATTTTGTGCAAAGGTTCGTCACTATAAGCGATGTTTTTGCAACGTCACCATCCACTTTGTTGTGTTGCAAACATGACTATAGGTATAAAACCTATTTTACATCTGTAAATTGATTAAAAAATAATTTAATCATAAAATTAGTTTTTAAAATACTATTAAAAAATAACTTAATCATAAAAATGTTTTTAAAATAATATTAAAAATATATAAAAAATGATTATAGATTGAATAAATAAATGAGAGAGAGAGAGAGAGAGAGAGAGTTGGTTTATTTTCTACCCATAGATAAAGGCATCCCAAATGGAGAAATTATCATGCTGCCGTGGTCGTTTGAAGAGTTTGCTTTCAAAGATCTTTGAGAATGCGCTTAGATGCCATGTTTATCCGAGTTTTGATCGTTTGGGATATTGGATACAAATAAAAGGAATTTAAATGCATCAAGGTATGATGGGAGTCAAACTTTACACTGTCATGGAATACGGTAACATCCCTTTAAAGAAATCATTTTTAAATTTTAAAAAATAAAATTTAAGTCAACATGACTTGAAAATAATTTTTTTAAAAAATGCACAATTTTGTAAACCTTACCTATCATGCATATTAACGTATAACCAGTGTGTGATCAGGGTTGTCTGAGGATTATATGACCGTTGGACCACGTTTTTAAATAGGCTTTAGGTTCAAAGCCTAAATAATAATACTTTTTTTACTTTTATTTTTTACAAAGTTTTAATGCTTTTTTTTTTCCTTTTAAGTTTCTAAACCATTGGATCACAGTTCAATGCGATCATGCTTGGAGAATGAGGCTTGAATTAAGCCAAGCATTGTACCTTAAAAATAATTGGTCTATATTCTATATGAAGGGGCAAAAATTATTCTTTAAGACATGCCTTGATTTAAATATATTTTATTTTTTATTTTAATATTTTTTATTTTTAATTAGCATAATTCCTTAACTTCTTTTACTGTATAATTTTTGTTTAATTTTTAATTCAAATAATTAGACTTCTAACAATTTTTAGACTTTGCTTTCAATCATAGTTATTAAAACCGGACCGGACCGGCATGTTGAACCGGGATCGAAAGGCCAAACCGGTCTGATTCTAACATAAAACCGGATATGTAAGAGATCCGGAATAATCCGGTCAGCCCGTTTGAACTGGGTCACGGGGTTTATCAATGCAGTTTCAAATTTTTTGGCCTTTGTCGTTTCAAATTTCCGAGAGTTTATGATAACTTTTTCTCCATTGGGATGCTCGCAAGTTTTATTGAGAAAGAAAAGAAAATCATGCAAAGAAGAGCATTGATGAGAGGAGAAAAAAGAAAAAAGGGTGAAAATATGAAAATTTTATGGGAATCAAGACTTGAAAGAAGAGACAAAAAGAAAATGATGAAAATATAGAAAATTTGGATAAAAATTTTCTTTAATTATCTTTCTTTTTTTTTTTGAGAAAAATTTAAATCAGACTAAATGGGTACGCAGATTAAAAGTAAGCGAATTTAGATATTAAATAAGATACCAAAAAAGATTTTTTTCGAAAAGAAGAAGATTATGAAAATTAGTATTCATATGTTTATTTTATTAAAAATTAATTTTTATTAATATAAATATATTTTATATTAAAATAATTGAATCGATGGTTCAACCGGTGACCCAATGGTTGAACCAGTGATCCGATGACCCGAGCCCTTGGCCGAGTCAATGTTCGGACCGAGTGCTTTCAATAGTTTAAGGGATAATTTCTTCACTAGAAAATGCTAAAAAATTACTTTAAGTTCTATCAAATAATTGATATAAAAAAATCAAAATATTCTGCTCTGACAGTAGTACTGATGTGAATATTATAGATCTATCTTAATTAGTTTTAATGCTATGTTTTTCTTTTTTAAAATTGTACTAAAAAAATTTCTTTCTCTCTTTACCTTTACTATTTCCATGGAGCAAGAGAACTATTTGTGCCCTATTCTCCTGTTAATGTGTGGGTAGACTTGAGTAATTTTGATCTTCTTCTATCTCTTTCAGTTAAGGTTACAAATGGGTCGGACCGACCTGTGACTCAATCTGATCCTAACTCGATTAGATTCAACCCGATTCATATTTAGAAACTTATGAGTTAGATTAAATTTAAAAATTAGATCCAATCTAAATTTTGGATTGGATCTGAATCTTATATTTTTGATTTGACTTGATTTCGATCCAATTTATCTCGATCCATAAACCTTAATTATATAAATCTTATTTTCCTTTACTCTCATTTTCTTTTTAATTTTATTGAATAAACTCTAATTTAAATTAATTCTTCTTTTCATCTTAAAAACTAGATATTCCCCCCTTTTTTTAATTATATCTAAATATACATTTTTATTATATATTTTGGTGGTTTTTATTCATAATATCTTTAAGTATGTCAATAATATTTTAAATATTATAATTTATAAACTTAAGGATAGTCATTTAATTAAGATTTTTTGGATAAAAATTTAGTATAAGTTGATTCTTTTTAATCTTATTTAAATTTTTTAATGGATCTATATTTGATTATCAATTATTAGATTTTAGTAATAAAAAATGTTATATGCTTGATTCAAATGTAATGTTTTGGATTAGAATCAAATAAACTCGAATGATTCATTGGATTTAAAATTGATCTGATTCAAAATCAAGAATTAAATATAAAACCAAGTTTGATTGGGATCAAGTATGTCCCAACCCAACCTGATCTATTTGCACCCTAGTTTCAACCCACATGGACTTTGCTTGATTGGTTCTTGATATCATCACCCATATTTGGGTTTTTAGTACTCGCTGAGTCAATTATGTAAATTTGAGCTCCTTATTATATTCTAAATATCGGATGTAGTCTTTTAAATATATGTATTTTAATATATTTTTTAATAGATTTTGGATTTCGAATGAGATTTTTTACAATAAAATTAAGCATAAAATTAACCTGAAAAAATGAGAAAGATTGGAGATTTATCATAAGGAACAAGGAACTATATGAGTAAGGATGGATTATTTCATATCGAAAATAAAGATAAAGATAAGGATGGATGTAGAAGTGAGGATGGGGATAGGAAATATATTTTCTACAGCATTTATTACTATTCCAAATGGAAGGTGGCCAAGGAAAAGAACATATTATCCACCTCACCCGTTGCAATCCCAAAAGGGGACGAGGGTGGACGTGGAAAATACGTTCTCCACCTCAATTATTGCCCATCTATGGATTCTTTATGATGGCCATCTTAGAGCAATGAAAAATCACACCTAAAATTCAAACATCTTATTTATTAATATATTTTTTCCTCATCCAACTTTATTTTTAAAATTTTTGGCTAGGCTCTTCTCGCGAATCTCCACCTCATAAATCCTATCGCCTCACGGGTTCATGATAATCTCCTTGCGAATCTCTGCTCCACAAAAGCTTAGGGTCGGCAAGTCATATACTAGCAAGTTGTACTAATAATTAGCTTCTATAATTTTGCTTAGTCTTGATGCTTGACTTTGGGTTAGTTAAGCCTATATCCAAGCCTCCAGTTTTCATCTTTCCCATTTCCATGCAGCAAGGAAATCGCTTGTGCTAATAGAACCCATCCACTGTTAGTCTGTCATTGGTATGGAGGGACATTTGTAGAAATTAAGAGATTTTCCGGAATTGCTCTTCATTTAGATTGGAGAATGGACAAAACATTAAGTTTTGGACAGATGCTTGGGTAGCACTAATACTTCCAGCTTACCTATATAGTGATCTGCACCAAAACATTATCAGGCCAAATTGCTGGTTTTCCAATGAAATTAGTGCTCTCTTAGCTGAGATATTAAGTTCTTTGGTCCATCGAGGGATGATGTTGAGCAACTTGACTCCCTACTTAGTCTCATCAGGCCAAAGTGCTGGCTTTCCAATGAAATTAATGCTCTCTTGGCTGGAATATTAAGTTCTTTGGTCCTTTATCAAGGGTTGATGTTGAGCAACTTGACTCCCTACTTAGTCTCATCATCACTCTTAGGCCGATCAGAGTAGGAGATATGCTGGTGTGGAAGCTCATTCTCAACAGTATTTTCTCTGCCAACTTCCCATACAAATTCCTAAACTGTAAAGATTTGATTTGGCCATTCCATAAAATTGTTTAAAAAGTTTCCATGCCACTGAAATCTAAAGTATTCGTATGCTTAGCCCTAAGGCTTTATGCGTCTTCAATCCGGATCTCATCTTCATCTACTTGAAACAACTCTCAGAGCCACGTTCCACTGTGACAGCTTTTAACTTCAATCCTTGATGAGTCATCTGGACCGTAACCATGACTTTTTTACATTCTCCTTCCCTCTCTCTCTGTCTCTTTATGAATCTCTTCTCAATTTATCTTTATTTTACTTTCTCTTCTATATATTTGTATACTATATTAATATTAATAAATTGACAGGGAACCGCCCTTGCTCTCCAGCTGATGTGTGAAAAGACTTGGTGACTGATCTTCATCCTCTTCCATCCGTTGCAACCAACATGGAGCTTGCCCAACTAGCTTCTGAAATCATCGCCTGCCTTTGGGATCCCATTGCTTATCGAGTCAATTATGCTTGTAAGATAGGAAGGAACATGGATGATCTCCAAAACCAAGTATCTATATTGTCTTGCTCAAAACATGATTTAGAAATGGAGGTCCATCGAGCCATGCAAGAGGGGAAGGTTGCAAAGAGGGAAGTTCTAGGTTGGCTTGACAGCGCGAATGCTATCATCAGGGATGCGGCAGCAATGGAAGAAGAATTCTGCTTGAACAAGAAGGGTTTCTACAGGTGGTGCCTCGATTGTCCCTTGCGTTACAAGTTAGGAAAGCGTATTGTCAAGGCAACCGAAGTTGTTCATGATCTGAGGGCTAAAAATAATTTCGGCGAAATTGCTCTTTTTCCCCTGCAAGAAAGCGTGCAAGAGTTGGCCACCACAACCATCAGAAAACAGACATCAACAGCCCAAGTCCAGGAGAAGGTGTGGAATTGGCTCATGGATGCCAAGACTAGAAAAATTGGCATTTGGGGCATGGCCGGTGTCGGAAAGACTAGATTGATGAAGAATATCAACAACTTACTTCGGGGGACTCAGCACTTTGATGTCGTCATTTTCGTGACTTTGTCAAAAGAATGGAATATGAAGAAGCTAAGGAATGACATTGGCAAGGAGATAAACTTGAATTTATTAGCGGAAGATGAAAGACGGGCCTCAAGACTACTGTTCGTGGCTTTGAAGACGAAAAAGTTTCTTCTAATTTTGGATGACGTGTGGAACAGAGTGGATTTGGGTGAACTAGAAGTTCCTACACCAGAAGAACACAGCGGCCGCAAAGTTGCCTTAACCACCAGAGACAGGTGTCTGCAATGAGATGGAGACGGATGAAGAAATCGTGGTGAAGGTTCTTCCTCCCGAGGAGGCTTGGGAATTGTTTCAGGATAAGTACGGTAGTGTGATCTCCCCCAGGCTCGAGCCCACTGCACAGCAAGTCTGTCAGGGGTGCCATGGTTTGCAAGTGGCAATAATTGTGGTTGGCCGAGCATTGAGAAAGGAGAATGACATAAATGTGAAAATGCATTCCGAGTGCTCAAGGACTCCCAATTCGAGCTCCAAGGTATGGAACGTGAAGTTTACTTGCCCTGAAATTTGGTTACGATCATTTGGAAAGTGATACTCTTCAAAATTGCTTCCTGTATTGCTCTCTATTTCCTGAAGATTATGCGATAAACATAGATCATCTAATAGAACTATGGACTATGGAGGGGTTCATAGAAAAGGTTGAGAGCTTGCAAGATGCTTCAGTGAAGGGGACACTACTTTCTGAGAGAGCTTACAGATTCTTGTTTACTAGAAAAAGATAATATCTGGGAAGAGACCGTGAAAATGCACGACATGATCCGGGATATGGCTATAAAAATCACATCAGAAAGCACAAAAAAAAGGCAGTAGGTTCTTAGTAAAAGCAGGTGTGGGATATGAACGATGCCCAGAAGTGGAGATATGGGAAGGCAAGGACAGGATCTCACTCATGGAGAACAATATACCATTTTTGCCAGATGAGCCCAAGCCAACCGAACTCTCTACCTTGTTACTCCAAGGAAATGATCTTCAAGTTATCCCACAATCATTTTTCAACCAGATGAAGAATCTTCTTGTGCTTGGTCTCTCTCGTACAATGATTGAGTCTCTTCCACACTCCATTTCTGAATTAGGTTGCCTCAAAGCACTCGTTCTAAGAGAGTGTTTCTCTTTAAATAGCGTGAACCATGTGGGAGCACTGGTGCAGCTCCAATTGCTTGATTTAAGATATACCAAAATTGAAGAATTACCGCTTGAGATCATGGGGTTAACGAGGCTACTGTTGGGGTTTAGTCCTTGATGAAGAGTAATGAGATTCTCCGTTGAACAAGAACCAAGGATTTCTAATCCTGTTACCAACAATAACCGGAGTTTAAATCACCACAGCTCCTTTCCTTGAAAAGCGATTTTATTGGCGCTGGAATTAATTCCTCCTTTCTTCTTTAAAGCGAATTAACTCCTCCTTAACTCCTACTTCAATGCATTCTCTGCCATGACGAATTAATTCCTCCTTAACTCCTACTTCAATGGATTCTCTTCCCTCTAGAGCCTTTCGTGAGATAGCCTTCCGTGCATCCGTGCGTTCTCTTGGAGAGAACAGCAAAAGAGGCACCACGTCTTCTCACGAACCAAGCCGAGCGGAAGCCTCCTTGTCTTCTTATCAAACGAAGACGAAGCCGCTGTTTCTTCTCCTTTATGAGGCTTCCTTCCTTCACGCCTCCTTTCTTCTTTAAAGCCCATGACGAATTAATTCCTCCTTAACTCCTACTTCAATGCATTCTCTTCCCTCCAGAGCATAGCCTTTCGTGAGATAGCCTTCCGTGCATCCGTGCGTTATCTTGGAGAGAACAGCAAAAGAGGCACCACGTCTTCTCACGAACCAAGCCGAGCAGAAGCCTCCTTGTCTTCTTATCAAACGAAGACGAAGCCGCTGTTTCTTCTCCTGTATGAGGCTTCCTTCTTTCACGCTCTCACAGAACACGGAAGCCTTGGCCTCCACGCGCCTCCTTTCTTCTTTAAAGCCCATGACGAATTAATTCCTCCTTAACTCCTACTTCAATGCATTCTCTTCCCTCCAGAGAATAGCCTTTCGTGAGATAGCCTTCCGTGCATCCGTGCGTTCTCTTAGAGAGAACAGCAAAAGAGAACGCACCACGTCTTCTCACGAACCAAGCCGAGCGGAAGCCTCCTTGTCTTCTTATGCTGTTTCTTCTCCTGTATGAGGCTTCCTTCCTTCACGCTCTCACAGAACACGGAAGCCTTGGCCTCCACGCGCCCCATGGAATTCTTCCAGTTAGCGTCCTTCGTCCAGTTGTTGGACGTGAGCAAGACAGAAGATAGGGAAGAGAGAGAAAGGAAGAAAAAGAGAAGATAAGGCTATCGCCCTACGATGAGAGAAAGGATTTCAGGGAGAAAAGAAATGTCCTCTATTCCTTCAAACCCTAAAAACTAGAGTTTAAATACATCCACAAAGTGGATCAGGGCCAGACTCAACAAAAACTCCCATAGACTAACCCAATGAGATTAAACTAATCCCCAAGCCCGTATACACCCATGACTTGATTTAATCTCCACCCTTGGACTCAAACCCATCCCAATACAAGTTAGTCCCCCTGGGCTTTGATTGCACCACACTAGGCCCAACAATCTCCACCTTGGTGCTTTCACTGCAACTGCTAAAGTTAATTCCTGCTAAAGCTGTCTCGTGAAAAAAAAACCTTGGTCAATGTATTGCTGGGGTTCTCCATGTACCTTCATCAGCTCCACTCCATCTTTTCACCTGCTCTCTGTAGTCGAAGCCTTCCCTCCAAAAGTATCCTCTGGCCACTAATCCTTCCTTGTACCTGATACCTCCTTGCTTGAAGGCCCTTTCTTGCGTTCTCCTTCTATAGTCTGGACCCACCTATCTTTATCCTGGCTGTTCTGGCTCTCCACAGCCTCCTGATAGGTGTAAGGGTCTTCATTCGCTGTCACTAAGGCATATGACACCAAATCCTCGAAGCCGTATTGAACTGGTGGTTGCACGTTTCTCTTGGGCCTGTGCAGTGCGATCCCAGTATCAATCCCTGCCCAGCTGCATCCTGTTGAACTTCCTAGCTTCTTACCCCTTTGTCAGTCCTCTCCACCTGAATCTTAAATCCTCTTGGTCCACTAGATATCTGACTAGTGTTACCGTGTTCCACCTTCTGTAGTCCCTGCTGTGCATTTGTACCATCTCTGTTATGGAGAATCGAGCTCTCATCGAAGGTCACATCTCTACTGATGAAAACCTTCTTCTCCAAGGGATCCCACAATTGATACCACTTGATTCCATGCGGGTAGCCCAGGAACACCATCTTCTTAGGCCTGGCATCAACTTACTCCGCTCTCCAGCACCAACATGCACATATGCCGTGCATCCAAACACCCTAAGATGGTTCAGGTTTGCCTTCCATCCAGACCATATCTCCTCTGGAATGCCTCCATCCAACCTGGTGTACGGTGACCGATTGACCAAGTAGTTAGCTGCACCTACTGTTAACCCATAACATCTTTAGAATCTGGAAGGCTGAGGTGGAGGAGCAGGGTAGGAATGTGAAGTGTCTGAGGTCAGACAGTGGCGGGGAATACACCAGCAGAGAGTTCTAGAGATTTTGTGAGGAGTGGGGCATCAAAAGGCACTTCTCGGTAATGGGAACTTCTCAACAGGAAGGGATGGCTGAGAGAATGAACAGAACACTATTAAAAAAGCAAGGTGATTGAGGCACCCTAAGATGGTTCAGGTTTGCCTTCCATCCAGACCATATCTTCTCTGGAATGCCTCCATCCAACCTGGTGTGCGGTGACCGATTGACCAAGTAGTTAGCTGCACCTACTGCGTTAACCCATAACATCTTTGGAAGCCCTGCCTGCAACCTCAATCACCTTGCTTTTTTCAATAGTGTTCTGTTCATTCTCTCAGCCACCCCTTCCTGTTGAGAAGTTCCCATTACCGAGAAGTGCCTTTTGATGCCCCACTCCTACAAAATCTCTAGAACTCTCTGCTGGTGTATTCCCCGCCATTATCTGACCTCAGACACTTCACATTCCTACCCTGCTCCTCCACCTCAGCCTTCCAGATTCTAAACTTGGTGAAAACCTCTGATTTCTCCTTCATGAAGTAGATCCATTGCTTTCCTTAGAAATCATCTATCAAGGTAAAGAAGTATCTGGCCCCATTCCTTGCAGAAACCGGGGTTGGTCCCTAGACATCCATGTGTACTAACTCCAGGGGTTCTGCACTCCTAGCTGTGCAGACCAAAACTGCACATTCCTCTGCTTCCCCATCTGACTTAGCTCAGAGATCTCCATGACTCCACCACTCAGGTCCGGAAGTAGTCCTCTCTTGCTCAGTTCTTTCATCCTCCTGTCTCCTATGTGGCCTAGGCGGTAATGCCACATCCTGTACACATCCCGAGGATCCTGTTCCACAGCTGCTGCCTCAGATTTCCCTATCACCACAGAGCCCTTCAACCTGTATAGGTTGTTCTCCAGCCTTCTCCCTCTCATCACCACCATAGCTCCATTGGAGATGTTTAGAACTTCACCCCTGGCATGACTGCTAAAGCTGTATCCAGTCTGCTCCAGGTACCCCAGCTGAATCCAAGGTCCACATCTCTGTACTGTGACTGTGACCATCTGATACCACCAAGAGATCATCCTCCACCTCCTATCCTACAATTGTACTCACAGACTCAGATTCTCCCTTTTTCCACTTAGGACAGTCCCTTTTAAAATGTCCTACCTCACCACACTTGTAGCACTTAGCCTTCCTGGACTGTAACCGTCACTACTAGAGGCTGGGGTATTGGCGTAGAAAAAATCGAGCGACCGCCCAGGGGCGGTCGCAGAAGCCATCTTTAGCGACCGCTTGAGGCGGTCGCTAAAGGTAGTCGCGAAAACTCGAATAAATCGGGATTGTCCGTCTGGATTCCGTCGATGCCTAGCGACCGCTTGAGGCGGTCGCTAAAGGTGGTCGCGAATACTCGCAATAAATCGGGATTGTCCACTATTTTAAATCATCTGGATTCCGTCGATGCCCTAATCTTCTTCCTAAAACCCTCGCTCCCACGCCACAACCCCCGCGAGCTCCGTCGACCCCCGCGAGCTCCTCTCCGCCGTCAACCCCCGGACGCCGGAACCCTCCCCCGCCACCTTTAAAACTCCACCGCATAGAAGCAAAAACAAATCCGGGTAAGCTCCCTTTCCCTGTTATGGTTTTATTGCTCTCCTTTTAGAAGATTTTGTTAGTGGTTTTCGAGGGCCTCCCTTTTCCGCTGAAGATTTTGTTTGTTTTGCTCCTCTCCGCTGAAGACTTTTCTTGATGATCCTTATTACATGACTTTTCTAGGTTCATTCAATGTTTGCATGTGATTTTGTGGAGGAAATCAGAGTTAGAAAGTCTCTTATAGTCTTTGATAAGTGCTGAGATATTGGTATAGTAGCAATCATTGTTGATCATCCTGGCACAGAGTTCAGTTTAATTTGATGAGATTTCTATCATCGTTTCCTTTTTTCCTAATTTTTGTCAATGGCTGGTGAGTTTGATAGATCCATTGTAGTTGATAGAATTTCATATATCACATTTCATCTTAAAATGCTCCCAGAGTTCATTGTTCATTTTTTGCAAAAGATGTTCTAGTTCGGACTTGTGGCATTTTGGTCTCCATGAATTTGTCACTTAATCAGGATTCAGGGTGATATTTTTTGTTTCGTGTTAAAAAGGCTGATCATTAAGATCCTTCTTTTGCTTTAAAAAATGGAGAAATTTAGAAAAAAAGAGAAACAAGAACATTCCAGTTTCTCATTAATTTGGAAAGCTACGTGATATTATCAATAGAACTTATTTAGCAGGTGATGCAGGGAGTCAGCAAATCCAGTGGTAAATTGAACATGATAAAGATATGTATGCAAGAAGAATGAAAAGTATGCAATTTTGTCGATTATTAGAATACAAATGTAATAGATTTTTCAAACAAATGGCTGTGCGCCCTGATCTTAAAAGGGTGGAGTAATGTAATAGAGATGCACAAGCTTGCATAATATTGAACATAAGCATACTAAACAAATTCTGTCAGCTGAATACATGAATAATAAACTAGTAGTCCAGCATCCATCATCTCTTTGGATGGTGTTTGCACCGACCTCAGGTTTTTACTGCTTTGTACTGGGATTTCTTCTATGTTTTCACTGCATAGTTTTCACCATTAGATAGTCTTCCAGAATTCTACTAATTTAAACATAGTGATGTAAATTTTTGGAAGTGAATCTCTCTCAAGGCTATCAGAAAAAAAATCAAGCGATCAGTTAAGAAGGTCATTGTACTATTAATATGAGGCTTTGATGGTGGAATTTTTTTTAATTGCCCGAGAAAAATGTGATGTTTATTAAATTATCTATACCAATTCTGACCTCCAAGATGCTGCTAATGGTATTGATGTTAACCTTTGATCAAGGGTCGGTTGATGATTGTTATTTTCATAGCTATCAAGAAGGTCCTAATGTGATCTAGAAGGAATGGATGGTCGTGGTATCAGTAGCATTGCTTTGCTGTTGACCGCATTTCATTTTGGGCCCAGAACACAAAAACACATATCAAACATGCCAAGCAGATTGGCCATGCATTCGTGCCACCACACATATGCCCAATGAATTTTGTTAGACATCGTTTGCATGAGAGTATGTATTCGTGATCAATCCATACATTCGATGCATACTTTCTACATCATCTTTCGATACAGTAAATCTTTTTCATCTTTGCTATAGATGGTGCATGCTTGTTAGTTTTTCCATGCAGCCATTACGTGCTAACTAGTCTTTTGGTTTTATTCTTTTAACGCATCTGTAACTTTTTTTAAGGAACTCTCAGCCCGTTACCATAGAACTTTTTCAAGCTTTTCCCAGAGTTCCTTGGGAGTATTATTGTTAAAGTGCCTCTCTGGGCCTTCCTATTTCCACCATTCTCCAGAGTCCTGGCTGCTCAGTATCCACGCCAGCTCTTTTATTTTCAAAGAAACAAAACTGGCATCTGATGCCCAACTGTTCTGCATGCCATATGAGTTTTTTACACCATAATTCAGGATGAGTACCTGGTTTTCAAGCTCCAGTGGACTCCCATGTGCTGTTGCTCAGTACAGCTGCCAACTATTTCTGAAGTGTTTCTTAGGTGGGTAATATATATATATATATACACACACACTATTGTTAGAGATATAAATTATAGCCAAACAATCATCTTATGAAGTTGTCAACCTTTCTATTGCTCGATAGTATGTGCATTCTAATCATTATGGCTGTCATCAAATAGCACTCTTCAAGAATAATTTTAGAGAACCAAAGAATGCAATATCAATCTATGCAGGTCTGAACAAAAGGGAATAATCTCAGATCATGAAGAAAAATCAAGATTCTTATGTTATAAAATACTGTAAGGCATATTCAATGCATAGCAGATCATTCTCCTGAAAGGCATATATTACAGCTATGATAGACTGTTAAATCATATCAAGAGATGGGAGACTTAATTCAATTTGATCAATGAGTTTTTATTTTATAACAAACTCTATTAAACTTTTCCTTTTAACTTAACACAACTCATAACCAGTTACGTCTCAACCCTGGGCTAAGAAGCCTCATCATGGCCCACCAACCATGGTTTTTAAATCCTTTTTTCCAATGCCTGCCATTTCATTGTTTGATATCACATTGGTTATTGCTTCGTGATTCTTCAACATGCATGCGTGATCAAATAGATTAGTTGCACCACGGTTCTTGTCACATACAATACTTTTTATGAAGTCGTATGTAATTAATTGATATTACAACCCCTAATGAGCTTTGTACCTTTGTGAGGCAAAAGCGATTGCTTACTGATGAATTTTGATGCATAATAGCAGCACAAGCTGTACCATGTCATCATTTTGTTTGATTGATTTTTCATTTTATTGACTGATTCTAGATGCAGATCGAATACTTTTTCTTGTAAAATTTGCTATTCCCATGATTGCAAGTTGTTGTCTCACTTCATTTAGTATTCAAAACTACCACAATCATGTATCCAGTTTTCATGATAACAATGTAAGAGTTGATTTGATGCAATTAAATGTTCTCATGAAATTTAAGTAGTAGTTTGAGTTTTATTAGCAGCAGATATATATGCCCGGTTTAACTGCTGATGTGTAATTATATCCAAAAATTGAAAGATCTGTAGTTGCCTTATTTTTTGATATAGTTAAATGATTTTATTACATTTATACTGCTTTGGCTGGAGCTTCTGATCTGCACTTCAAAAGATTTAAGTGTTACTTCAGAGTACAAATTTCAATCAACATTAGAGTTTCAAACTTACGATACTTGTATCTATATCCTACTCCACTCATGTGTATGTCCTGCTTCCCTCACTACAAGAAAAAAAAAAATATTGCGATGCCCAAATGCATCGCTAATGCGTCACTAAACATGCTATTGCGACGCATTAGCGATGCAATGACTGCATCGCTGAGAATACAGTGTTGTTTCTGCATTTTAAATCCATGTCTGATATTATACCACTAATTGATAACTTCTTCATGTTGTAAAAACTCATTCTCTTTTCTTTGTTGATTTTAATTTTGAATTTAATCCCTCTTTTTTCAGAACACAGGAGGTCAAGTGAAGCTAGTGAGGTAGACTCTAATCGGTGGAAGTTTTAAACTAATCTTCATTTTTTTTAATTTATTTGTTCGTGCATTGCCTAGCAAGTTATTTGTCCGTGCATTGCCTAGCAAGTTATTCATACTTTCATAGAAATACTTAGCGACATGGATAAGAGTTGGATTGATTTGCCAAATAGGACGTCTACGGAATATATAGAGGGGATTAAGCAGTTCATTGCCTTCACCAATGGATTTGATAGTGAGCACATCAGTTGTCCCTGTAGAAAATGTGCGAACCGTTATTACTACATACGAGATATTGTACGAGAGCATTTGATTCTAAATGGGTTTTTGAAGAATTACAAGAATTGGACTAGACATGGGGAAGATTATGTTCCTTATTGCAGAGAGGAAAGAGTTGAGATGGAGGTCGATGTTACGACAGTTGATCCGATGATCGTGATGCTAAATGATATTGCATGCGGGTTAGCACCCGAAGACAGTTGTTGTGAGACTGATACGGTGGGTGGGAGTAATCCTCGCTCGGGTGCAGATGAAGAAGCATTAAGGTATTTTAAAATTCTGGATGATGCGCAGACCGAATTGTATCCTGGATGTACGAATTTTAGTAAATTATCTTTTATTGTCGAGTTGTTACACTTGAAGGCTTTGAATCAGTGGACGGACACGTCCTTCGACATGCTGCTCCAGCTATTGCACAAAGTGCTCCCATTCGGTGCAAAGCTAGTTGAGTCCTACTACCATGCTCGCAAGTTAACTGAAAACTTAGGCTTCACATATGAGACTTTCGATGCATGCCCAAACAATTGTATGTTGTTTAGAAATGAGAATGCCGACCTCGATACGTGTATTGTGTGTAAAACTTCAAGGTGGAAGGACGATGGGGTTGGTCAGAATCATCAGAGTAATTCGCGAAGTGTTTCGAATCGTGGGAAGCTTGTCGCTGTAAAGCATGTGCGATATTTTCCACTCAAGCCAAGGCTAAAGAGGCTTTTTATGTCATCTAAAATTTCTAAATTGATGCGATGGCATGCAGAGCATGGTAGGGAGGATGAAAAGTTAACCCACCCAGTGGACTCCCCGGCATGGAAGGATTTTGACAAGAAACACCCCGACTTTGCCTTGGATAGTCGTAGTGTGCGGCTTGGGTTGGCTGCAGATGGTTTTAGCCCCTTCAGGTCCATGACCGGGGCAACTCATAGTACATGGCCAGTGGTGTTGGTTCCGTACAATCTTCCTCCTTGGTTATGTATGAAGCAACCTTTTCTGATCCTATCCACTCTTATTGACGGACCAAGGGGCCCTGGGGATAAAATTGACGTGTATATGCAGCCTTTAATTGACGAGTTGAATGAATTATGGGCCGAAGGTGTGATGACTTTTGATTCTGAAGGAAATGAAATGTTAAACTTCGCGCTGCATTATTATGGACAATCAATGACTTCCCGGCATATGCAAATTTGTCAGGTTGGAGCACGAAGGGGAATTTGCCTGTCCTTGTTGCAATCAGAGTAAAAAGTCAACCTGGCTAAAACATGGCAAAAAGTGGGCTTACACATGTCACAGACGTTTTTTACCTCCATTGCATAGGTTCAGAAGGGATAAAGTGTCATTCGATGGCACTCGAGAATATGGTCCAACACCACAAATAATGACTGGGGTTGATTTGTTATCACAACTTGAACAAGAGCAAATACGCACAGTATATGATTTCCAAGATCTGTTATCCCCTCCATTGCCTGCTATTCCTGGTGCGAACAGAAGGCGCAGTCATAACTGGAAGAAGAAAAGTATTTTTTACGAGTTACCATACTGGAAAGACAATTTACTGAGGCACAACTTGGATGTTATGCACATTGAGAAAAATGTGTGTGATAATATATTATGGACCCTTCTCGGTGTTAAGGGAAAGTCCAAAGATAGTGCCAATACACGTCGTGATTTGCAGGAAATGGGCTTGCGGAAACCACTACACTTACAGTTGACAGAGTCTAACAAGGCATACATGCCTCCTGCACAGTACACGATGAGTAAAGATGAGAAGGAGGCATTTCTTTCCATTTTGAAAGGGGTTAAGGTGCCTGACGGCTATTGTTCTAATATTTCTAAGCGTGTGAATATGAAAGAAAGGACTTTACAAGGTTTGAAGAGTCATGACAATCACATTCTCATTCAACAATTAATTCCTATTGCAATCCGAAATTGTTTACCTAAGAATGTTGTTGAGCCCTTGATTGAGGTGAGTAACTTCTTCAGACAACTGTGTTCAAGAGTCCATCGCACAAATGATTTGAAAAGTCTCCAGGATAGGATTGCGCTAACACTGTGTCATCTGGAGAAACTCTTTCCACCTTCATTCTTCGATGTAATGGTTCACTTGACCATACATTTAACAGGTGAAGCATTGCTTGGTGGTCCTGTCCAATTTCGGTGGATGTATCCTATTGAGAGGTACCTAAATACGTTAAAAAGGTATGTGCGTAACAGAGCTCGTCCAGAGGCATCAATAGCCAAGGGTTATTTAATGGAAGAGTGTACTAATTTTTGTGCTGCATATCTTAATGATGTTGAAACTAAACTTGATAGGCCCTTACGGATTAATGATGGTCCTATTGGGGAGGGAACAGCATTTGATCTAGATAACATCGACTGGATTCAAGCTCATCGATACGTGTTGTTTAACACTCCATCAGTTGTGGCGTTGATTCAGTAAGTGAATGCTCATTCATATATTTAACTTGTTTGTTATGTCTAACTCAATCATGCTTGTCATTAACACATATTGTTATGCATTATAGGACACACATTGATGAGCTCAAACGGGACATGCCTCGTGCGACAGATAATCAAATTCAGCAGTCCCATTTTCAATCATTTCACGATTGGTTCAAGAATTATGTATGTATAGATATGGTTATATGTGTACATATGGTTGTATGTGCTTCAATTTGTTCTTATCATATTAGTTTTACATAGCTTTATTCAATGATTACTTTAATTTTGTAGGTGTACAATTTACGACGAGCGAGTGAAGGTACTTTGACTGATGAAATGAACCAACTGGCTGATGGTCCGTTTATAACGGCACGACGTTACACAACTTGTGATGTCAATGGGTTTCGATTTCGCATCAAAGAAGTAGATGAGAAACGAGCAACACAAAATAGTGGTCTAGGGTGTCCTTCTGTCGATGCAGGTTATTATTATGGCCAGTTGAAAGATATCATTGAAGTTATATACAGTCACGGATTAAAATTTTTGTTATTCAAGTGTGACTGGGTCGATCCAATCCGTGGGACTAAAGTTGACAAGTATCAATTTACGTTGGTAAATTTCAACAATTTGTTATATCGAGATGAGCGAGTAAGTAATGAACCCTACATATTGGCCAGGCAAGCTGAGCAAGTTTACTATGTTATGGATCCCATGGATCCTAACTGGCAAGTTGCAGTTAAAATGTCAAGGAGGGGGGTGTATCAAATTGAAGATAATGAGCCAGATATTGATGCATTTGCTAAGCAAGTTCTTGACCAAAATGTAATATTTCAACGTGATGAGGATGTCAACTGGGTTAGAGAGACCGTTGAAGGAGATACTATCGACTTGCATGACCAGTGAACTGTTCTTATTTTCTTCTCAATTTTGCTTAAGAATATGTTTGACTTTTTGTTTACTAATGGTTTTAGTTATTACTTGCAATTTATTTATCTTATGATACGTTAAAAAGATATGTCTGGACGTAAGAGGAGAGAGCGTCCACACACGATGGACGAGTTTTTACATCATAGCCAGGCTCGTTCGCCGACGAGGGACCCTAGTCGACGGATGCCTACGGACCATGATCTGCAGACACCTGCACCGGCACGATTTAGATCTCTCCAGTCCATGCCAGCAGGGCCTTCTCCATCTACAGTTGGTGCATCGACCTCCACACATACTGGTATAATTTTATTTTTATGTTTAACAATTATATAAAATAATTTTAGTTTTATTTAACTAATAAGTTTATTGTTTATAGCTTCTACTACGACGAGTTCATCTTCCAGTAGGGGTAGGGGCCCAGCTAGAGGGATTCCTTCATGGAATGCTGGTACCCGTTATGATGTGCAATTTGACGACACATTTCATCCAGTTGGAGAAGGGGCTCGCCAGTTTATCAGCCAGTTGGGGCATATGGTTCGAGACCCACATAGATTTCCCCTGACTATGCTCGATTGGACTGCTTTTCCTCAGGATACGATAGATCGACTCTGGGGGGAGGTTAAGGTAAGCCGCTGAGTTCTATCTTAGCTTCAACGTTATTATACGATGTGTCAATTTAGTACACCTTGACTACTAAAATTTCTTGTCCTATGCAGGACAATTTGAGGTCATGTCCTGATGATTTTCGTCCAGTTTGCTTGGCGAAGTGTCGAAAGTTATGGAAAGACCACAAGAACAAGGTAAAGAAAGAGCATTGGGAGAAGAATGTGGACGACCCAGACCTTCTTCAGCGAGTCCCAAGGGGCATTCTCCCCGCACAGTGGCCTGAGTTGGTCCGGTACTGGTCGAGTGAGAAGGCAAGGGTGAGTAGTTCAACCTATTTTTTTGTTAAATTCATATGAAACATTCGGTGTAAACTTATAAACACGACCCAAAATGAATGCAGGAAGAGGCAGATCGAAATTCTCAAAATCGCTCGATGCAGGGCCCTACTCACAAGCTTGGGACTCGACACGTTACGCAGATCCGGCACGAGGTAAACTGTCACGTTAGACCATACGTATTTTGATTGTTGACGTAGTTTGTATTCATATATGTAGATGACATGATTTATCCTTCGACAGTTACGTGAGCGGGGTGCACCCACCGACCGGATGTCTGTATGGATGGCGAGTCGCAGTCTCCACCATCCTGAGGTTGCAGCTCTTGTAGTAAGTATTTACCTTTACGCAATACTTTTTTTAACCTATTATGAGATTTATTGATTTACTATTCTAATTTGGTTGCTTTTTTGCACATAGGCCCAGTTTGAGGCTCGATTGGCCGAGCTGCCAGAGGAGGAGCGACAGGTAGTTGCTAGGCGGGATGAGATATTCCACACCATCATAGGCCAGGATGGGCACGGATACACACTTACATACGGCACGGGCATACCACGTTCGACTATCATGCAAGCGGAGTCATCGGATGTAGTTCATCCCAGGGCTCACGCATGCGAACTGAGGAGGTGGCTGAGCTGATCCAGTCTCTTCACCAGCAAATGGATGCGCGTGTCGAGGATCTTCGGGTAAGGATGCAGGTTGCGATGCAGGCCGAGGTGCAGGCTCAGGTACAGGAGCAGGTGCAGGCATTTAAGGCGGAGCTACATCATCGACTAGCTCAGAGTGGTGTCCCTATAGCTGATGATTCAGATCCACCGATTCATACTCAGGTTCATAATTGAAGACATCTGTATTTAAATTTAATTTAATTACTTTTAAAATATATATTATTTATTTCTGTTGTTAATCATATACTGTAATATTGTAGGCCCCAGACGCTGGCAGTGGTCACCAAGCGAGACATGAGTCAGTTGGTGAGGGCATGCTTGATCCAGTAGGCTCAAATGAACAGAATCGGGTATGAGTTTATGAATATGTTTTAAGTTTATTAATTTCTAAAATGCTGAAACTTTTTCTTTGAAATGCCTTTGTAAAGATAATTGCAATTTGTTCTTCTTTAATTATATTTATATTTTATTGACTAGTAATTTTTTTTTTTTTTCAGGTTGATTGACTGGTGCTGCATTGGGACAACTGTTTTCTTTATGTTTTTTTCTTGAAAATTGTATTAGATTTTTTTTTTGGATTGTAAATTAAAGACGTTGCAGATTTATTAATATAGATAAATTGTTTTTTTATTAGCTTATACTTTTATTGCGTGTGTACAATTTAATTTTAATATTTAGTTTATATAATTTTGTAAAACAGGTATAGGTACCGAAACAAAAAAAATCCAATAACCAAAAACAAAATGAATTAAAAAAATAAAAAATTCAGTATTAGCGACCGCCTAGGCGGTCGCTAATGGCTTAAAAGGATGCCTTTTTCATTCAGAACAGAAAATAAAAAAAAAAAAATCAAAAATATATGGTATTAGCGACCGCCTAGGCGGTCGCTAAAGGCCTTCAGGCGGTCGCTAATAGTCAGAAATAAAAATAAGAAAATTAAAAATATGTAGTATTAGCGACCGCCTAGGCGTCGCTAAAGGCCCTCAGGCGTCGCTAATAGTCAGAAAATAAAAATAAAAAATTAAAAATATGTAGTATTAGCGACCGCCTAGGCGGTCGCTAAAGGTCTTTCAGGCGGTCGCTAATAGTCAAATTCTGGAACCCCCCAGCGGTCGCTAATACTATAGCGACCGCCATTGGTGGTCGCTAAAAGTCTTTAGCGACGAGTTTCTGGCGGCAGCATGTGGCGGTCGCTAAGCGGTCGCTAAAAACTATTAGGCTTTTTAACTTTTAGCGACGCTTGTGGCGGTCGCTAAAAATGTTTTTTCTACTAGTGCGTCCTCTAGGCCTACTCCTGTCCCTGTCTCTACGTTTGCCTGACCTTTCCCCAACTGATAGACCTTCCTGGGGAATAGCTTCCTTGGTCATCCTCTCCCTCTGCTCATTCGTCCAAAGTACCGAGACAATATCTTCATAGAATAATGTATCCTTCCCATAGAGCAGCGTCGTGACCAATGAGTCATGTGATATGGGCAGTGAACATAATAGCAAAAGTGCCTTATCTTCCTCCTCCATCTTGACTTCGACATTCAGCAATTCATTGCTCACCTGGTCGAACACCTGGATGTGGCCTAGCACATCTTTACCTTCTGACATCCGAAGGCTGTAGAGGCGCTTCTTCAACATCAACTTGTTGCACATATTCTTCCTCATGTAGAGGGTTTGCAAGTTCAACCAGAGTCCCTTTGGGGTCTTCTCCTCCAGCACTGAATAAAGGATTGAATCCGTCAGACATCCCCTGATCGCTGAACATGCCTTTTTCTCCAATGTCATCCACTGCTTATCTGTCATCCCATCTGGCCTTTTCTCTAAAGCCAGATCTAAACCCTGTTGCACAAGAAGATTCTCTACTCGGACTTTCCACTTGGAGAAACTTTCCTTTCCATCAAACTTTTCAAAATATATTTTTATGCTACTACACATGGTAATATCTCAACCAAAATAGCACAAAAATAAATTTTAAAAAATTAAGAAGTACCTTGATAGACCTTGTTGAAATTGTTTCAACCTTTTGAAGATCTCCAAATTCAGTCCTTTAAGATCTCCAAACAACTTCTTGTTGTTTCTGAACCAACCAGGCTCGTTCCTGAACCAGGCTATAAAATCTCCAAACAACTTCTTGTTGTTTCTGAACCAGGCTCTGATACCACTTGTTGGGGTTTAGTCCTTGATGAACAGCAGTGGGATTCCCTGTTGAACAAGAACCAAGGATTAGTTGAATAAGAACCAAGGATTTCTAATCATGTTACCAATAAACAGATTGTTACTATCCTTAAATCCTTTGAACCGGAGTTCAAATCACCATAGCTCCTTTTCTTGAAAAGGGAATTTATTGGCGCTGGAATTAATTCCTCCTTTCTTCTTTCTTTAAAGCCCCTCATGCATGCTGGAATTAATTCCTCCTTAACTCCTACTTCAATGCGTTCTCTTCCCTCCAGAGAATAGCCTTTCATGAGATAGCCTTCTATTCATCCGTGCGTTCTCTTTGAGAGAACAGCAAAAGAGAACGCACCACGTCTTCTCACGAACCAAGCCAAGCGGAAGCCTTCTTGTCTTCTTATCAAATGAAGACGAAGCCGCTGTTTCTGTTTCTTCTCCTGTACGAGGCTTCCTTCTTCACACTCATAGAACACGGAAGCCTTGGCCTCTACGCGCCTCACGGAATTCTTCCACGGAAGCTAGCTTCCTTCGTCCAGTTCTTGGACGTGAGCAAGATAGAAGATAGGGAAGAGAGAGAAAGGAAGAAAAAGAGAAGATAGGGCTGCCGCCCTGCGATGCGAGAAAGGATTTATGGGAGAAAAGAATCTGTTTTTTATTCCTTCAAACCCTAGAAACTAGAGTTTAAATACATCCACAAAGTGGATTAGGCCAGACTCAACAAAAACTCCCATAAGATTAAACTAATCCCCAAGCCCGTGTACACTCGTGACTTGATTTAATCTCAATCCTTGACTTAAACCCAACCCAATACAAGTTAGCCCCCCTGGGCCTTGATTGCACCACACCAGGCCCAACATATTGGAAAATATTTTATATCTTACAAAATAAATCCCTTTCTAAAATTGCTAGAAATATGTTATAGAAATTTAAATATACAAATAAAGTAAAACCAAAAGATTAGACCGAGGCGTGTTAGACACTGCCCTAAGGATCAATTTTTGCCCCTTCGTGCAGGTTGTTGGCGATCTGTCCCCAAGGTACAACGATCCGGCTCGACCCGATCCTCTACTACGAGCACGATCGTGTGGAGGTGCAAACCCAACGATTACCTTCAGATGCCCAAAAGAATAATAAAATATATAAAAACAAAATAAGATAAAATAAATCATATAGGCTACTCCAAATTATTCTAGATTGATTTCTTAACCTCAATTTGAATCCTTGAGCCTATTTATAGGCTCGGCCTATAAAAGCTCCAACGGTTCGGTCCATAATGGCCGTTAGTTCCAAATTACGTCAATAACGGCTTACAAATTAAATTATTTGGGCTGTTTCTGAAACGTTGCCTTCCAACGTTCACGCAACGTTCAAAGAAGCCCGTGAACATCCGCGAGGCTGCGGGCGTTCTCCCTTTCCTTTTTTTTTTTTTTAATTTAAACTTTTTCTAGCACAACAGCTACGCCGTCTCAATCTATCATGCACCTTTGAACTTCGACGTATCAGGCCGATACTCTGTTGGAAGACTTGGAAATGATTCAAAACGGATACTTCAAAGGTCAGGACATAGAAACATGCATATTTGAAATAGTATTCTTCACACGCTTGAACCTTGGCATTCACTTGACTCATATCTCTGCTGATATTTGTAACCAACGTGGCAACATCACGGCAAGCTCTGCTGCAGTTCCGGCCTATCATGCAGCTGGGGGTAAACTGATTAGCTTCTATCTACGAGTTGGGGCTCCTGATCCAACAGAAGTTCAGTATATGAAGTATAAGAAGAGAGTAGCTTTGCCTAAAAGAAGAGGTCGGTGTGTAGACATCACAGAGACAGCGGAAGTCAAACCAGCAGCTGCATTACTTTGCATTGCAGAAATCTTATGTCTCTATAATCAAACTGTTGTCATGACATTATCCTGTTTGGGAGTGCATAATCTGAAGCTGTTGAAAGAATGTTGGGTTTGGAAATGTGATAACATGATGAGCATCATCATCGCTGAGGAGGCAGAAGAAGAAACTTTGCCAGAACTAGAGATCTTAGTCTTATCCGACCTTCAAAATTTAAGGTGTATATGGGAGGGAAATGGTAAACTAGGAAGCTTTAGAAGCATCAAGAACATTACCTTAAGCCAATGCCGCCATGTGACGTACCTCTTTTCATCCGATATGTTACAGCTACTGCATTTTCTAGAAGAATTGAACATAAGCATATGTCCTCGGATGAAAGAGATTGTTGTAAACGAGATTGGAAATGGAGATATTGCCCTTCCAGGGCTGAGGCGCGTGGTTCTTAAAGGTCTCCCAAAATTGCATACAATGTGGGACGGAGTTTTAGCCTTGGAATCATTGCCAAAGACATTGATGCAGCTTGGCATAGATATTGATAAAACACCAGCATTGGAAGTCATTAGAGGTGAAAGGCAATGGTGGGATAATATGACATGGCAGGACATCACAAGCAAGTCCCATTTTGAAAAAAATATTTAAATTAGTCGCTCATGATGATATAGATGAAGATACCATCTATGAAAATCTTATCCACAGGTGAGCTATCAGTTTTCAGACACATTTGAATCACCAGCATCGGATCCAATGATAGGTAACATGCCCTCCTTGCATGAATTCGTACCTTTATTTATTTATGTTACAACTTAGCTGTTGTGTTACATAATAAAAACTACCAGCGTCATCCAAACTACATGGATCTATGTGGATCCTACGTTTTATTGTTCGTATCTGCATGAAGGTTGCTTGTTCCACCATGCAGGAGTGGACAAAATCGACAAACATAAACCGCCCTGAAAACAAGAATCACTCTTCTATCATTCACTATAACTCATGCGCTTGCCCCCTTTTTAATTATTTTTGTAATCATGATTTACACCCAGTGTAATGCAGTTTTACCCTGTCATTTTCAGACTATGAGTTGTCCACCAAATGGTAGCCTCCACAACCATAACTGTTTTGCCCATTCTAAGTTTTTCATTTTATGTGTCCGGAACGAGTTTAGAAGCCTTGGTATTGGACTAATCTAGCAGCACAAAGTCATGTTCCCATTTACATCAGCATAGCCCAACAACATTATTGATAATCAATGGTGTTAGCATAAGCTATCATCTAGGCTCATAAACCTTCTAAGGTATTCTTCACCACTCAATAATACTCGTGGATTCGTTAAAACAAAAAGTTTGCCTGGAATGTTCAGTTCTTTGGACACCTGAATCAAAGCTGATATACTAAAAATGGGTGGTACATGTGTGGGCCATATTTCAGCTTCATATCAGGCTCAATTTCATCTGAAGCACATGTTTTAGTACAAAATCATTAGATTAGGGTCAGTATGGATTATAATTTTACATATCTGTTAACTACAAGTTATGGAAAAAAATCTCATGACATTAGTTGAAATTTTTAAATATATGAAATGCTTGTATCAGGTTTGTAGCAATGAATCTTAACATCAATAGTTAACCAACCAACATCAAATGATTCATCAAAATCTTTTATTATTGTTATTATTTTCTTTCTTTCATTTTCAGCTTTCACTGTTTTGACCCTAATTGTAAAAAGTGAAATGAAATATTTTTAAGCATGTAGGCCTATGGTTGTCGACTTGGTCCTGAATAGAACATAGTGGAGAAAGTAGATTCATGTAGCCGATCGACCCCATGTAGTTGGAAAAAAGCTTAAATGACTTGAGTTGAGTTGAGTTGAGTATGTAGGCCTATGGTTGGGCAGAAGCATGCTCCATAACTTAAATTTTAATTCTTGCCTCGATTTATAAATTTAGAGACCTTGCCTTAAAATAAAATAGTAACTTATGTTGATATTAGGGTCTCCAGTTTAAGTTTTGTTTATTCCTACAACACCTCCAACCATCTTTGTAACAGAAAAGATGTTCTGCAGGATCTCTTCCTTGTTGCCTCATTCAATACCAGCAGTCAAACATTTCATAATAGAAGGTCAAATGTTGCAGTCTAACAGAGAAGTTGATCTCATAGTATAATCATGCAGTACATCTATATCTTTTATTTTGTTATCTTTCTTTTGTCAGTGGATATGCAGATAGACTCTACCAATAAGTTAAGGAGTTTACATAGTGACTAGAAGAGAATCTATTTAAAAAAACGTAGTTAGCTGACCTTTTATGTTTAGAAGTCATTAGATGTGGAAGGCAATAGTGGGATAGTTTGTCATGTAGAACAACAGCTACGAGTCCCATTTTCAAATTATATTTTAATTGATCACTCATTATGATAAAGATCTATACCTAGCTCAGCTTTCAGATACACAAAATCGCTCATGTTGGACACAGTGAAAGGTCTGTCATTGTTACCTTGCTTGAATTCTTTTTTTTTTTTGTCACATCTTGGTTGTTATTCTGCATAACAAAAACTACCAGCCCCATCCAATCTATATGGGTCAGCTGTGTGGATCCTACCATATAGTTTGTACCAGAATGATGATTGCTTCCCTTGTTCCAACATGCAGGAGTGAACATGATTCCCATATATAAACAGACCCATAAATAAGAAGTAAGTCACTCTGCCATTATTTCTCTATAAGTCATGTTCTTATCTCTTTTATTTTTTTTATTATTTTTATAATGGTGTTTTGTTCCCATTGTATTGCAGTTTTATTCTATCATTTTGTTAAACTGAAGACTTCTTATTACATATGGATGACTAAGTAGTAATTGCTACAACCATAATTGTTTTGCCCATTCTAGGTATTTCACTTTGTAAGGATGAATTCAGAAAACTTGTCCCGGATTAATCTAGCTGCACACTACCATATTCACATTACATCAACATGACCAAAACCATCTTTGTGAAAATCCATAATTAATTCATAGAAACATCATATTTCAATCTGATTGACAATCAATGGCATTTGCAAAAGCTATCCTCTAGGCTCCTGTTAAATCAAATCTCTATAGGATCAATAATCAATTGCTTTACTTTCTACGGATAAAGAACATCTTACAGATAACTTCTGGTCAAAGTGATTTCATAGAAGAAAGGAAAAACACCCTTTATCCACAGCACAAGTCCCTCCAGAAATCTTTAGAGATCTTATCAAGAAGAGCAGATAGATTCTCTCTTCATCCTCGGTTTCTCTGTTTGTACTCTTAGAAAATATATATCGAGAGAAGGCCCCTTATAAAAACGAAACCCTCTCTATGTAGTTGCAAAAACTGCAACACATGTCCACGTGCAGTTGTAAAAACTGCAACACATGTCCACGTGATTATCATCGTGGGCATATATTTTCAACATCTCCCACTTGCACATGATGATAAATTTATTTATAACATATATATTTCTCATTCAGATTTCTAAATGTAATTCATACTAGGGAAATGGGCCGTGTGACCAGCAAGTTCAGCTGAGCTATAATGTTATGTAATGGTTAGGAGTACATAACAACTCCAATAATAGAGAGAGAACAAACACATATAAACTTGCTTATACCCTAAACTAAAAATTTCACATCATTACATCTCTGATCCCTCATAAATATCAAAGAGCATGCTTAATCTTTCATAAGCATAATGTATTCACAATTATGTCAAATGAATTACATAATTGGTCGACCTGTGAATACATACTATGATGTAAATTAAATCAGTCTTTCTTCTCAACTCGAATCTTTTAACTCCATATAGCTGCTTTCCTAGACATGTCCCACAAATCACATAATTGGTAACATGCTAAAGTAGCAACACTATAATAAAGTCTTAAGAGACTATTAAAAAGTCATAATGGTATAAAATAATTTAAATCTTCAGGGTCTTGCATAGAGAAGAAGCAGGGATCCATTCTTCTACTACCCTTATTGGTCAACTAAGCACACATGGTATGAATCATATGCTACGATGTTTCTTTCTTTAATAAGAGCACATGCCATCTTATTGCAAACATCGTACAGACTTAAGTTCAGACACACTTCAGTGTCTAACCTGAATTCACCAACCATATCTTTCCTAACCTTGTGAATTCATATCTGGTTATTAAACAGGCAAAGTAAATAGTGAAATATTTACTTCGATCATAATTATTATAATGATCTCATCTTGATATCTGATCAAGGCGACATAGGCTTTAGTTTATCTCTCTCAAAAATTTCTAGCTAATAGTTGTCTCATCTCTGCATGTTATACAAACATCAGAGGCGATTGTCTATGCGAGAAGACCAATCTCAGCCTGACGATATACTTTTATAATAGATGCTATTACCATATCACATCTTATGAAGCCATATCAAAGATGCTAATCATGGTACAAAATATATATAGATAAGAATGTATTTCTTTACATTCACATGCATATCATATTCTACGTAATCCAAGAGACTTTACATGAACTTGAAATAAGTCTCTACTAAGGGCTTTGGTAAAGGGATCTGCAAGCATATATTGTGTGGAGATATATTGCAAAACTATTTCCTTTTGTGCAATTATATCTCTTACAAAATTATATTTGATGTCTATATGCTTGGTCTTATTATGATATTTGGGATCCTTGGTATAAGCAATGGCTGCCTGATTATCATAATGAATAATCACTGGACTTCCACTATCTTTAAAGAATCCAAGATGCTCAAGAAATCTTTTCAGCCATACAACTTTTTGTACTGCTCCTGAACAGGCTATAAATTCAGCTTCTATTGTTGATAAAGCCACACATGTTTGCTTCTTACTATTCCATGAAATGGCTACATTATTCAGTAAGAATGCATAACATGAAGTTGACTTTCTTTCATCTTGATCTCCAGCCCAATCAGCGTCAGAATATCCTTTTAGATTTAAGTCTGATCCTTGACAACAAAGATTGTAATATGTTGTGCCCTTTAGATATCTAAATATCCTTTTTACCGCTTTCCAATGTAGTTGACCAGGATTTGATTGGAAATGGCTAACAAGTCCCACAGCATAATAGATATCTGGCCTTGTACATAACATAATGTACATTAAACTTCCAATAGCTCTAGCATATGGTATCCTGGACATTTTTTGTTTTTCTTCTAGAGTTACTGGACACATGCTGTTACTCAAACATTCTCCTTTTGCTATAGGGGTATCAAAAGATTTACAGTTTTCCATGTGAAAACGTTCAAGTATTTTCTTTATATATGTCTCTAGCGATAATGCTAAGAGCTTTCTTGAACGATCTCTATGAATCTTGACCTCTAATATATTATTCGCTTCTCCCATGTCTTCATATCAAATTTTAAGGACAATCATTCTTTAATGGAATATAAAATTTTTTATTATTCCTAACCAGAAGAATATCATCCACATAGAGTGATAATATCACGAACTTTTCTTTAGATCTTTTAATGTACACACAATGATCTTCATTAATTATCTCAAAGTCATTTGAGACAATTACATCATGATTTCTCAAATTCCACTATCTTGATGCTTGTTTTAGGCCATAAATTGATCTTTTCAATTTGCGCACTTTGTGTTCATGGCCTTTAACAACAAAACCTACTGGTTGTTTCATGTAGATTTCTTCATCAAGCTCTCCATTTAGAAAAGCTATTTTGACATCCATCTGATGCTATTCCAAATCCAATTGTGCTACAATAGCTAGTGATGTGGCTGATCCAGTGCTGTTAGAATAAATGGTAACAGCAGCTAATGGAGGTCCTCCCCTAATCCCGAAACCTCCTCCTTGTCCGGCATCAGTGTTGGTTTCGCCAAGCGTTCGCCTAGAGGACTCCGTCTCTACGGGGTCATTCAACCCTTAGCTCTGCCGAACATCTCAACCCCGAGATCCCCCTCCGGTCTCGGGGTGCACAAGCATCATCTCAACCCCGAGACCCCCTCCGGTCTCGGAGTGAGGTCACTGCATCTCAACCCCGAGACCCCCTCCGGTCTCGGGGTGCACAAGCATCATCTCACCCCCGAGACCCCCTTCGGTCTTAGGGTGAGGTCACTGCATCTTAACCCCGAGACCCCCCTCCGGTTTCGAAGTGCACAAGCATCATCTCACCCCCGAGACCCCCTCGGTCTCGGGGTGAGGTCACGGCATCTCAACCCCGAGACCCCCCCAGTCTCGGGGTGCACAAGCATTATCTCACCCCTGAGACCCCCTCCGGTCTCGGGGTGAGGTCACTGCATCTCAACCCCGAGACCCCCCCTCCGTCTCGGGTGCACAAGCATCATCTCACCCCCGAGACCCCTTCCGGTCTCAGGGTGAGGTCACTGCATCTCAACCCCGAGACCCCCTCCGGTCTCGGGGTGCACAAGCATCATCTCACCCCCGAGACCCCCTTCGGTCTTGGGGTGAGGTCACTGCATCTCAACCCCGAGACCCCCCCTCCGATCTTGGGGTGCACAAGCATCATCTCACCCCCAAGCCCCCTCCGATCTCGGCGTGAGGTCACGGCATCTCAACCCCGAGACCCCCTCGGTCTCGGGGTGCACAAGCATCATCTCACCCCCGAGACCCCTCCGGTCTCGGGGTGAGGTCACTGCATCCCAACCCCGATATCCCCCCTCCGATCTCGGGGTGCACAAGCATCATCTCACCCCTGAGACCCCCTCCGGTCTCGGGGTGAGGTCACTGCATCTCAACCCCGAGAACTCCCCTCCGGTCTCGGGGTACACAAGCATCATCTCACCCCCGAGACCCCCTCCGGTTCGGGGTGAGGTCATGGCATCTCAACCCCGAGACCCCCCCGGTCTCAGGATGCACAAGCATCATCTCACCCCCGAGACCCCCTCCGGTCTCGGGGCGAGGTCACTGCATCTCAACCCCGAGACCCCCCTCCGGTCTCGGGGTGCACAAGCATCATCTCACCCTCGAGACCTCCTCCGTCTTAGGGTGAGGTCACTACATCTCAACCCGGAGACCCCCCTCCGGTCTCGGGTTGCACAAGCATCATTTCACCCCTGAGACCCCCTCCGGTCTCGGGGTGAGGTCACGACATCTCAACCCCGAGACCCCCCCCGGTCTCGGGGTGCACAAGCATCATCTCACCCCGAGACCCCTTTTGGTCTCGGGGTGAGGTCACTGCATCTCAACCCCGAGACCCCCCCTCCGGTCTCAAGGTGCACAAGTATCATCTCACCCCCGAGACCCCCTCCGGTCTCGGGGTGAGGTCACGGCATCTCAACCCCGAGACCTCCCTCCGGTCTTGGGGTGCACAAGCATCATCTCACCCCCGAGACCACTGCGGTCTCGGGGTGAGGTCACGCATCTCAACCCCGAGACCCCCCACCGGTCTCGGGATGCACAAGCATCATCTCACCCCTGAGACCCCCTCCGGTCTCGGGGTGAGGTCACTGCATCTCAACCCTAAGACCCCCCTCTAGTCTTGGGGTGCACAAGCATCATCTCATCCCTAAGACCCCCTCCGGTCTCGGGTGAGGTCACTGCATCTCAACCCTGAGACCTCCCTCCGGTCTCGGGGTGCACAAGCATCATCTCACCCCCGAGACCCCCTCCGGTCTCGGAGTGAGGTCACTGCATCTCAACGCCGAGACCCCCTCCGGTCTCGGGGTGCACAAACGTCATCTCAACCCCTAGACCCCCCTCCGGTCTCGGGGTGCACAAGCATCATCTCACCCCCGAGACCCCCTCTGGTCTCGGAGTGAGGTCACTGCATCTCAACCCCGAGACCCCCCTCCGGTCTTGGGGTGCACAAACGTCATCTCACCCCGAGACCCCCTCGGTCTCAAGGTGCGGGAGCAACATCCAGTACGTGAACTGGCCTTCAAACCAAATGACAACTTCGGGCTACCTGGCGCACCCACGTGGTCCGTTGTGCGCTCGTGGCTGCTAGCGGCCATACCTCATAACGCGTATGGTGCATTGCATGTGTCACTGTGCATGACCATACCCCGTTACAGAGTACAATTCACTACCGCTTGCAACTGTGCGCAGTCATGTCAAGCAACGGCGCACCAAATGCAACCGTAGCTACTAAACACATGTAAAGCCATATTGACAGGTAACGCAAGATGCCTCTGGCGTGCACGGTGATGGTACGACACAATCTTTCAGAACAGAAAGATGGAACATTTGAACAGGTATAAAAGCACGCGCCCGCGCTATGAGTAGGATCCTGAAACTCTGGTTTTCTAGTTTTCTTCCTACTAGCTAAAACCCTAACTGTTTCAGCTCCCTTCTGCTTAGCAGTTCTCATCTGATCCTAAGTGACTAACTTGAGCATCGGAGGGTCCCCACAGGAGCATCCGATCTCCGGGGACTTTTCTTGCAGGGGTCCGAAGAGAAGGACGTCTGTCTTCCCCGACGCTTGAAGAAGGTGACTTGGCGTCATCAGATTGGCGCGCCAGGTAGGGGGGATTAAAGAAAAGAATAGCCTCGAACCTATTATTGACTTCTTCCTCCTCAAGCTCTTAAACAATGGTGACAACTCGTGCACGAGAGGCCACCGTCAATCATGCTGGGGGGCAGCATCAAGGGACTGATCGGCCCGCAGCTGGCCCCTCAGCCCCTCCAGCCGACGCACCTGCACCAGCACCGGTACAACAGTTTCAGGAAGATTGGTTTGCTGCTCTTACCGCGCAAGTTCAATCCTTGGCCACAATGATCCAAGGCCTGCAACATCAGGCGGTGATTGCACGGCAACCAGAACCCCTCCCATCGGTGCCAAGAGTCCCTCAGCCCAGTCAGCACTCAATTCGGAGGAGGTCTCCTGCCCGAGAAGCCTGCCCTGCCGCACTTCACCTAAGCCTCACCGCCGTGAGGCCTCCAAGCAGCTCCGCTCGCCCTCTCGCCGCGTCAGTCCCCTAAGCGACAGCGTGAGAAGGAGGCAGAGCATCCCCATCGGCCTCCCCGCCGCCTCTCCTCCTCCTCAGACTCTTCGAGGGAGGGGTCCTTCGATGGCGGGGTAGCCCGGGCAGAGCAAAGACTTGATGAGTACAACTAGCGGTTGAAAGAGCTAAGCCACCGTATTACCAACCCTCTAGAGATGGACTATGACAGCCGCCCACCGCTGTCTCGCCGCATCATGGAGGAGCCTATCTCCACTCGGTTTCATCTTCCTCAGCTGGACCCTTATGATGGGACCACAGACCCCCTGGACCACCTGGAGAGTTACAAGGTTCTTATGCAGGTCCAGGGGGCAACCGATTCGCTCATGTGCATCGCTTTCCCAGCCACCTTGAAGAAAGCTGCCCAAGCCTGGTATTCCTGCCTGCCGCCGCGAAGTATCGATTCCTTCCGTCAACTAGAGAGGGCCTTCCTGGCCCACTTTGATGCCTGCAGAAGATTCCAAGGGTAGCCGATAGCCTCTTCTCCGTCCAGCAAAAGGGTGACGAGTCCCTTCGGGACTACGTCGCTCGGTTCAAGGAGGCTGCCCTGGAAGTTTACAATCTTGAAGACTCAGTGGCCACTTTTATATATTTCTATAAAAGTTATGCGGCATATAATTACTATTTATATATTTCTATAAAAGTTAGAGGCTGCCCTGGAAGATTATAAAAATATGTCGATGCATAGCGCTAGAGTGTAAGAGAAGACCACAGTTATGCGGCATATAATTACTATTTATATATTTCTATGAAGATGTATTCATCATTTATATATGTATTTTTAGATTTATATAATTAATAGTTACGTATATTTTTTTGTTTGATCTTCATGTTTCATATTTGATATTTTGTATTTTAGTATATTACTAACTTTTGGATGTATTCTTGAATAATTATAATTCAATGCATGCATCAATTCTTTCAAGTAATCCATAGTTTTATCAATGTTCATGCTTACAACATATGCAACAGGCTTTATGGCAAGCATCATATGATGATAAACTAAGTTTTGTGCGATTTCCATTACTTTCCAAATTTTGCTATTTTTGTTCAAGAAATCATCCTTGTGGAGGCCTTGAAACTGAGAAATCAAGTAATTTTAGTTGAATGAGTAAGATATGATGGAAGAAAAAACATAAATAATAATGATCTTATAAGAGTTATTTCTAAATTTATAGTCTTTTTTGGTAAGGCAGGAGATTATAGAGCTTGAGCGAATGTAATCTTCAGCACGGCATCGCACGATCACGTGTGGCATAATATGGCTAGCACAATATCGCATGGTCACGTGTAGCACAACATGGTTAGCATAGTACAATATGGTCATATGTAGCATGATACGGCATGACTAATATGGCATGGCAATCGATAGAGCATGGTACGGTCATGTATGGTACAACATGATATGTTTGGTGTAGCACGGCAGGCATGGCATGTCACAGTTATATTCCATATGCCAATGATAGCCTAGCTTGGCATTTTCTATAAAATGAGCTTAAAGAGACAATTGGAGCATTGGATTTTACTACCCATATGTGGATCTAAATAAGCTAGATGATATGCCACGATGAATCAATAGTCAAGAAAAACGAGCCAACATAGAAGGCTCTGATGAGCACCATTGATTTTTTAAGTATTTATTGATGGGAAATTGTCACTTGGAATGACATTTTTTCTTAAAATCATCAGTCCATTTCCCCATCTAACTAGGGAACTTCGAGCTTTTAAGTTGCAATAGGAAATCATCCTGGCATTTTCCTTCTTTCATTTTTTAGCCAAAATTTATGAAAAATAGGAGAAATCGTTTATTAGAGTTATGATTTCCTAATCTTCTTTCCAATTGATGATTTCCGAATTGATAGTCTTGCTGATATTTGTTGAAAAAAAAATTCAAAAAAATGAAGCGAAACCGTCACTTAGAGTGATGGCTTTTTATTTTGTGCAAAGGTTCGTCACTACAAGCGATGTTTTTGCAACGTCACCATCCACTTTGTTGTGTTGCAAACATGACTATAGGTATAAAACCTATTTTACATCTGTAAATTGATTAAAAAATAATTTAATCATAAAATTAGTTTTTAAAATACTATTAAAAAATAACTTAATCATAAAAATGTTTTTAAAATAATATTAAAAATATATAAAAAATGATTATAGATTGAATAAATAAATGAGAGAGAGAGAGAGAGAGAGAGAGAGTTGGTTTATTTTCTACCCATAGATAAAGGCATCCCAAATGGAGAAATTATCATGCTGCCGTGGTCGTTTGAAGAGTTTGCTTTCAAAGATCTTTGAGAATGCGCTTAGATGCCATGTTTATCCGAGTTTTGATCGTTTGGGATATTGGATACAAATAAAAGGAATTTAAATGCATCAAGGTATGATGGGAGTCAAACTTTACACTGTCATGGAATACGGTAACATCCCTTTAAAGAAATCATTTTTAAATTTTAAAAAATAAAATTTAAGTCAACATGACTTGAAAATAATTTTTTTTAAAAAATGCACAATTTTGTAAACCTTACCTATCATGCATATTAACATATAACCAGTGTGTGATCAAGGTTGTCTGAGGATTATATGACCGTTGGACCACGTTTTTAAATAGGCTTTAGGTTCAAAGCCTAAATAATAATACTTTTTTTACTTTTATTTTTTTACAAAGTTTTAATGCTTTTTTTTTTCCTTTTAAGTTTCTAAACCACTGAAGGAGTTGTTGGATCACAGTTCAATGCGATCATGCTTGGAGAATGAGGCTTGAATTAAGCCAAGCATTGTACCTTAAAAATAATTGGTCTATATTCTATATGAAGGGGCAAAAATTATTCTTTAAGACATGCCTCGATTTAAATATATTTTATTTTTTATTTTAATATTTTTTATTTTTAATTAGCATAATTCCTTAACTTTTTTTACTGTATAATTTTTGTTTAATTTTTAATTCAAATAATTAGACTTCTAACAATTTTTAGACTTTGCTTTCAATCATAGTTATTAAAACCGGACCGGACCGGCATGTTGAACCGGGATCGGAAGGCCAAGCCGGTCTGATTCTAACATAAAACCGGATATGTAAGAGATCCGGAATAATCCGGTCAGCCCGTTTGAACTGGGTCACGATGTTTATCAATGCAGTTTCAAATTTTTTGGCCTTTGTCGTTTCAAAAGAGTTTATGGTAACTTTTTCTCCATTGGGATGCTCGCAAGTTTTATTGAGAAAAAAAGAAAATCATGCAAAGAAGAGCATTGATGAGAGGAGCATAAAAAAAGAAAAAAGGGTGAAAATATGAAAATTTATGGGAATCAAGACTTGAAAGAAGAGACAAAAAGAAAATGATGAAAATATAGAAAATTCGGATAAAAATTTTCTTTAATTATCTTTCTTTTTTTTTGAGAAAAATTTAAATCAGACTAAATGGGTACGCAGATTAAAAGTAAGCGAATTTAGATATTAAATAAGATACCAAAAAAGATTTTTTTGAAAAGAAGAAGATTATGAAAATTAGTATTCATATGTTTATTTTATTAAAAATTAATTTTTATTAATATAAATATATTTTTATATTAAAATAATTGAATCGATGGTTCAACCGGTGACCCAATGGTTGAACCAGTGATCCGATGACCCGAGCCCTTGGCCGAGTCAATGTTCGGACCGAGTTCTTTCAATAGTTTAAGGGATAATTTCCTTCACTAGAAAATGCTAAAAAATTACTTTAAGTTCTATCAAATAATTGATATAAAAAAATCAAAATATTCTGCTCTGACAGTAGTACTGATGTGAATATTATAGATCTATCTTAATTAGTTTTAATGCTATGTTTTTCTTTTTAAAATTGTACTAAAAAAATTTCTTTCTCTCTTTACCTTTACTATTTCCATGGAGCAAGAGAACTATTTGTGCCCTATTCTCCTGTTAATGTGTGGGTAGACTTGAGTAATTTTGATCTTCTTCTATCTCTTTCAGTTAAGGTTACAAATGGGTCGGACCGACCTGTGACTCAATCTGATCCTAACTCGATTAGATTCAACCCGATTCATATTTGGAAACTTATGAGTTAGATTAAATTTAAAAATTAGATCCAATCTAAATTTTGGATTGGATCTGAATCTTATATTTTTGATTTGACCTGATTTCGACCCAATTTATCTCGATCCATAAACCTTAATTATATAAATCTTATTTTCCTTTACTCTCATTTTCTTTTTAATTTTATTGAATAAACTCTAATTTAAATTAATTCTTCTTTTCATCTTAAAAACTAGATATTCCCCCCTTTTTTTAATTATATCTAAATATATTTTTATTATATATTTTGGTGGTTTTTATTCATAATATCTTTAAGTATATCAATAATATTTTAAATATTATAATTTATAAACTTAAGGATAGTCATTTAATTAAGATTTTTTGGATAAAAATTTAGTATAAGTTGATTCTTTTTAATCTTATTTAAATTTTTTAATGGATCTATATTTGATTATCAATTATTAGATTTTAGTAATAAAAAATGTTATATGCTTGATTCAAATGTAATGTTTTGGATTAGAATCAAATAAACTCGAATGATTCATTGGATTTAAAATTGATCTGATTCAAAATCAAGAATTAAATATAAAACCAAGTTTGATTGGGATCAAGTATGTCCCAACCCAACCTGATCTATTTGCACCCTAGTTTCAACCCACATGGACTTTGCTTGATTGGTTCTTGATATCATCACCCATATTTGGGTTCCTAGTACTCGCTAGTCAATTATGTAAATTTGAGCTCCTTATTATATTCTAAATATCGGATGTAGTCTTTTAAATATAGGTATTTTAATATATTTTTTAATGTGCATCAATTTATAATAGATTTTGGATTTCGAATGAGATTTTTTACAATAAAATTAAGCATAAAATTAACCTGAAAAAATGAGAAAGATTGGAGATTTATCATAAGGAACAAGGAACTATATGAGTAAGGATGGATTATTTCATATCGAAAATAAAGATAAAGATAAGGATGGATGTAGAAGTGAGGATGGGGATAGGAAATATATTTTCTACAGCATTTATTACTATTCCAAATGGAAGGTGGCCAAGGAAAAGAACATATTATCCACCTCACCCGTTGCAATCCCAAAAGGGGACGAGGGTGGACGTGGAAAATACGTTCTCCACCTCAATTATTGCCCATCTATTGATTCTTTATGATGGCCATCTTAGAGCAATGAAAAATCACACCTAAAATTCAAACATCTTATTTATTAATATATTTTTTTCCTCATCCAACTTTATTTTTAAAATTTTTGGCTGGGCTCTTCTCGCGAATCTCCACCTCATCAATCCTATCGCCTCACGGGTTCATGATAATCTCCTTGCCAATCTCTGCTCCACAAAAGCTTAGGGTCGGCAAGTCATATACTAGCAAGTTGTACTAATAATTAGCTTCTATAATTTTGCTTAGTCTTGATGCTTGACTTTGGGTTAGTTGAGCCTATATCCAAGCCTCCAGTTTTCATCTTTCCCATTTCCATGCAGCAAGGAAATCGCTTGTGTTAATAGAACCCATCCACTGTTAGTCTGTCATTGGTATGGAGGGACATTTGTAGAAATTAAGAGATTTTCTGGAATTGCTCTTCATTTAGATTGGAGAATGGACAAAACATTAAGTTTTGGACAGATGCTTGGGTAGCACTAATACTTCCAGCTTACCTATATAGTGATCTGCACCAAAACATTATCAGGCCAAATTGCTGGCTTTCCGATGAAATTAGTGCTCTCTTAGCTGAGATATTAAGTTCTTTGGTCCATCGAGGGATGATGTTGAGCAACTTAACTCCCTACTTAGTCTCATCAGGCCAAAGTGCTGGCTTTCCAATGAAATTAATGCTCTCTTGGCTGGAATATTAAGTTCTTTGGTCCTTTATCAAGGGTTGATGTTGAGCAACTTGACTCCCTACTTAGTCTCATCATCACTCTTAGGCCGATCAGAGTAGGAGATATGCTGGTGTGGAAGCTCATTCTCAACAGTATTTTCTCTGCCAACTTCCCATACATATTCCTAAACTGTAAAGATTTGATTTGGCCATTCCATAAAATTGTTTAAAAAGTTTCCATGTCACTGAAATCTAAAGTATTCGTATGCTTAGCCCTAAGGCTTTATGCGTCTTCAATCCGGATCTCATCTTCATCTACTTGAAACAACTCTCAGAGCCACGTTCCACTGTGACAGCTTTTAACTTCAATCCTTGATGAGTCATCTGGACCGTAACCATGACTTTTTTTACATTCTCCTTCCCTCTCTCTCTGTCTCTTTATGAATCTCTTCTCAATTTATCTTTATTTTACTATCTCTTTGTCACGCCCCAGATCCAAAAATTTTGAGCTAGGGTGACAACCCGCGCATGCCAAGCATGCGAGGTGTCTTAAAATCTTGATATACGATTCAAATGGGGCAATAATATGAAAAACAACCATAATACAAATGATAGTTATAAGTTTTGGGTTTTCCAACCCTACACCCAAGTCATGCTAATAAAGTTGGGCTACAACAAGCCCTACACACAAACATAATAGGATTACACCAATGCAATGGTTCTTATTTTATTTATTAGAAGCTCCATCAACTCCGAATATCCATCATCAACCCTGAGGCTCTGAAAAACATTGTGAAGGTTTAATGAGTTTAAACTCAATAAGTAAACCTATTATACAATCATATCATACTTGAATTATATTTAACATGCTATCAACATATGCATTTTGTCAACTTAACATAAATCGAACATTCGATAAGTATCAGGATATGCATTCTAGCAAACTCACTGTTTATGTAATTATAGATTTCCTATGTGTCCCACGGCCCTGCAATACCTCAATCGGAGCACATCCTCCAGATGTGTGGCCATATAAAATCAACAGAACACATTTACGATGTGTGGGGCCATACCATAACAGAACACAGTCTACGATGTATGTGGCCATATGAAAATCAAACAGAACACATTGTAAGATGTGTGGGGCCATACCATAACAGAACACACTCTACGATATATGGCCATATGAAAATCAAACAGAACACATTGTAAGACATGTGGGGCCATACCATAAAGAACACACTCTACGGTGTGTGTGGCCATATCATAACAGAACATGTCTACAATGTATGGGGCCATATCATAACAAAATACATCTCCAGTGTGTGTGGCCATATAAAATCAATAGAACACATCTACAATGTGTGGGGCCATAGTAAAGGAGAACCGCAGCGACCCATATAAATCTATTTAACATTTTCATCACAATTACATCATGCATCTGTATCTCACATTACCTCACAGTGGTTTGCACAGTACTAGGAAATGCATATAGTCACCTCAATATAACATATCGTACAGGCAATCACATTTCTGGCATATACATAATAAATCATTTCTTACAATATTACCAATCACTACAATCATATAATTGTTCATTTGTAATCCACAGTTTCATGCTACATAGACAATTCAGATAATTTCTATTTTTGCTTATTTATAAAAATGCATGCAAACTGTATATACTCAATTTATTAATTAAACAATTATTAAATTTGCATAATAGTCTTACTTACCTCCTACGCAGAATCCAAATGATGCACCAACTAATCAGATGTCTGGGCACCTACAGGATCAATGTACATAATTAATTCACTGAAATCTAATTAATAAAACGACCCTTAAGACCCTACCTAGACTGGTTCACGGGCCCAACTTTGGGCTCGAATATCTTCCACTATACACATCCAATTGGAGAAGTAAAAATACCCCAAGAAACTAGAATTAACCAGATTCTAACCATAATTTTATTTTTCATTTTTTGGCCCAATATAGGGCCCAAAGCCCTGCCCAAAGAGGGCTCCTGAAACGGCCCAATAAGGCCCAAATGATGGCAGCCCAGCCGGCCCACTGAGATCTTCTTCCCAGATCCCATGTTTCAACCGAAACAGGGGCTCTGTGATCCGGCGGCCAGGGCCGCCGCCGGCCAAATCAAGGCGACCCGGTCGTCGGTCGGGCCGAGGCCGGCCGCGGCGACCGACGATGGCCGGCCACCCCCCTTCTCTCTCTCAATTTCTCTCTCTTTCTCTCTATTTTCTCTTCCTGTTTCCGTGTGGATTTCACTGTGCCGGCGATTCGCCCGGCAAATTGAGGGTAGTCTGGCCACTGTTGGCCAGACCGAAGCCGGTCGCCACCATGGCCAGCCTCCTCCCTCTTTCCATTCTCATCAATTTCATTCCCTCTCTCTTTCTCTCAATTTCTCTCGCACAGCCGTTACTGTGCCGGTCGGCTTGACCGGCGAATTAAGGGCAGTCCGGCCACTGTTGGCCGGACCGGAGCTGGCCGCCGCCGCGGCCAGCCGCCTCCCTCCATCCACTCTCTCCAATTTCATTCTCTCTCTCTCTTTCTATCAATTTCTCTCCGCGCTATGCGCTCGGTGCCGGCGGCACGGCCGGCCACCAAGGCCGGCCGGACCTCACGTCCGGCGCCGGTGGAGGTCACTGGCCAACTCTCAAGCTCTCTCTCTCTCTCTCGGGCTCTCTCTCTCTCTCTCGGGTCTCTCTCTCTCTCTCTCTCTCTCTCTCTCTCTCTCTCTCTCGGGCAGGGGGACATACCTGAGAATGATATGCGCCAGGATGAAGGAAGGAGTCCTTTTCCTCCTTCACATTTTAATCACCTGTGCGACGCCTCAGTTTGGGAGTTCCCGAAGACTAAACGCTTCACCTGGAGCGAAGCGTCAGCAAGGAAAACCGACAGGCTAGAACCTGGTTCATCTGAACAGAATAACTCTAGGTGCCAAGTGTCCCCAATTAAATACCAAGAGTTATCCTCCCCACAATTAATTTACTGGGGGGTTACATTCTCCCCTCCTTATAAAATTTTGGCCTCGAAATTGATGCACATTCATAAATATATATAATTCAAATTTTCTATTCTATAATCATTGATCTGTAATAAGATACAAATTTTTGTCGATGTTTCTTTTTCATTTTCTCCTTAGACTCCCAAATAATCTCCCTCTCAGAATAATTACTCCGCTGAACTTTGACATAAGGAATACTACACCATCTCAGAACTTAATCCTTGCGGTCCACAATGTGCACAAGATGATTTCATAGGTCAATTCTTTCTTAAACTAAATTGGTTCAAGTTCTAGCACATAACGGGGTTTGAAATACACCTCCTCAGTCATAAAGATATGAAACACATTGAACACCCCAAAGAGTAATGAAGACAGTGCTAAGCTATAAGCCATCTCCTTTATTTTGATCAAAATATCAAATGGCCCAATATATTGTGGCTCAAATCACCTCTAACACAAATCTCATCATATCATTGATTAGTAAAACTTCCAAATGATCTTCAACCTAAAATTTTAAATCTTTCTTTTTGACATCAACATAACTTTTCTATTGACTCAGAGCTACATGCAGCTGCTTTAATTAACGATACATTTCATAGTTGCTACACCAGCTCAGTCCAAAATTGTCTCTCTCTCACCTCATCTCAATATGAAGGGAATCTACACCTTATATCATAGACAATTGAAATGAATCCATTTGAATGTTGGCTTGGTAATCATTAAAATAAGCAATTTCACTAAGGGTAAGAAGCTATACCAAGCACTTTCTAAATCCATCACACAGGCTCGCAGTATATCCTCAAATCTAATTGGTTCATGCAAATTATCCATCTATTTGAGGGTGGAAGGCTGGACATAAATTCAGCTTAATCCACAAAGCTTTATGAAGACATCATCGAATTAGGAGAGTGAGACAAATGGGTTCAGGATCAATTTACGCAGTTTACCATTAAACCAAAAACAAATATTAACATTTTATCCCGCTAAAATTTCATCCTCGAAATTAAATGTCCATAAATGTTGCACCATTAAAGATACTCACTAGAAAACTTGTATTTCATTCCCAAGCACCCAAATGACATATCCAACTTTCAAAATTAATTTAATTTTTCTACCAAATAAAATTAATTTCCTGTCATCCCTTTTTTTTTTACTTCTCACAACATAATCATTATAAATATCATAGAATCCATCATATGTATTATGTCATCCATTCTTAAGGTTAGTAACACATCAGGTACTCTTAATTCCTCGATAAGACAGTTCGAAATTCTTGTGACTTAGATATAAGATAGTTTTCTTCCAATGCTCTCTCAACTCTTGAATAGTTGAATGTGCCATTAAGCATTACGACACTTATTTCAATCATCATAACATACTAGGTTTTACTCTTGAATACTTCAAGCTAACATCAATGAACATTATGCCAATCATTTAGGATATCTTTCATAATTATCATAATCAACTAATTTAGGATATCTTTCATAATTATCATAATCAACAAATTTAATTTCTTTGAATAATAGTGCCATCATTAATCATCAGTATAATTATTTTATCTCCTTCATATTTATCAGTAATTACCACTACAACCAATCAATTTATCTTGAATATGTTAGTATATTCTCAATAAATATTGTAATTTAAATGATTCAAATCCTCAAATCAATTATTTTGTTACCAATGACTATCAAAATCACCTATAGATTATGCAATGTCTCATGCCATAACATGACCAACTAATTTAAACCCTTCAAATATCTCAAAGTGACTTCACTAATCTAGCTCAGATGGATATATGACTTATAAGGTCAATAAAGATTGAAAATGCACTTACCATCCGAAAGACATAATTGGAAGTTATAGTAATCTCTTTATGATTTGAAAGTGATAATAGATGTACCCTTAACCATAATCCATAACTGATAATAATCAAAAATAAAATCATCTCCCTCTTATTTTCTTAACAATAATTATGCCACTTATGGATGATTGATAATTGATCCATCCTGGAGAAAGATATCTCCTTAGGAACTACGAAGAAAGGTACAATAAGTATGCACAATAAATTAATGAATATATATCTTGATTTAGAAATCTATTAAAAATGAAAATCCCCATGAAATTCTTTATCAGTGAAATTTATCTTATTCTCATTATTGCTAAAATCTTTCACTTTCTACCATCAAAATATTTGATCATTTATAGCCAAAATCAGTTCTAAAGATTAATAGAGTCTACTGCTCTCAAAAACTTAAACAGTAATTATCTCAGAATTTAAAATTTTATATTCTTCCTAAATGGTCCATCAAGATATAATATGCAGTCAACTATTTCATTAGCATCAATATCAACCATCTCCATATCTAACAAATTAACAATCAGTTTTGAACATGCAATATCCATAATAAAAGTTCTCTTAGTAAAATTCACTATATATACTTATCCATCCAGACTCAAATTCAGAAAGTACTCAATTGTGATTAATCAAAAACATGTAATTAACTATTCCATTCCCAAGATATCATCAATATTAATCATCCCTATAACCAGCAGATGAGTTCATAATCTTAAGCTTATAATATCAACAATGTAAGTTCCACTATTAAAAATTCATTATATACATCCACATTCAAATTAGATTTACTAACTCCAAATCCACATATCAACACAATTGCAATATGGACATAATGATGTTATCTTAGTCATATTAGTCATCAATTGCAATTTTCAACTATTATATCATATTCCATATATTCATCAGTCTTTTATTGCATATCCAATTAAAGTTTCATCTTCCATATTATTTAAAGATCTGAAACTACTACGAATCATTTGCAACAAGTTTGATGGAGCTAAAACCTCTAGAAGCCCCTTGACCTCCCCACTGATCAAGGATACAAGCCAGGGAGCCCACATAATATCATTGGCTTGCGATGGTTCATTCTTAATTCCTATCAAATTTGTAATTCAATTAATATCTTGATAAACTTTAAATTTCAAGCTTCCAAAGCATAATTCATGAAATTCCTTCAAAGTTATAATTGTCTCAATATCATCCTAGTATTTTGCCTAGAGTGTCATCATGCATGTGTCCCTAAGGTCATAACCTAGGCTCTGATACCATAAAAGCTGTCACGCCCCAGACCCAAAAATTTTGAGCTAGGGTGACAACCCGCCGCATGCCAGGCATGCGAGGCTCTTAAAATCTTGATATACGATTCAAATGGGGCAAAAATATGAAAACCAACCATAATACAAATGATAGTTATAAGTTTTGGGTTTCCAACCCTACACCCAAGTCATGCTAATAAAGTTGGGCTACAACAAGCCCTACACACAAACATAATAGGATTACACCAATGCAATGGTTCTTATTTTATTTATTAGAAGCTCCATCAACTCCGAATATCCATCATCAACCCTGAGGCTCTGAAAAACATTGTGAAGGTTTAATGAGTTTACACTCAATAAGTAAGCCTATTATACAATCATATCATACTTGAATTATATTTAACATGCTATCAACATATGCATTTTGTCAACTTAACATAAATCGAACATTCGATAAGTATCAGGATATGCATTCTAGCAAACTCACTGTTTATGTAATTATAAATTTCCTATGTGTCCCACGGCCCTGCAATACCTCAATCGGAGCACATCCTCCAGATGTGTGGCCATATAAAATCAACAGAACACATTGTACGATGTGTGGGGCCATACCATAACAGAACACAGTCTACGATGTATGTGGCCATATGAAAATTAAACAGAACACATTGTAAGATGTGTGGGGCCATACCATAACAGAACACACTCTACGATGTATGTGGCCATATGAAAATCAAACAGAACACATTGTAAGACATGTGGGGCCATACCATAACAGAACACACTCTACGGTGTGTGTGGCCATATCATAACAGAACATGTCTACAATGTGTGGGGCCATATCATAACAGAATACATCTCCAGTGTGTGTGGCCATATAAAATCAACAGAACACATCTACAATGTGTGGGGCCATAGTAAAGGAGAACCGCGGCGACCCATATAAATCTATTTAACATTTTCATCACAATTACATCATGCATCTGTATCTCACATTACCTCACAGTGGTTTGCACAGTACTAGGAAATGCATATAGTCACCTCAATATAAACATATCGTACAGGCAATCACATTTCTGGCATATACATCAATAAATCATTTCTTACAATATTACCAATCACTACAATCATATAATTGTTCATTTGTAATCCACAATTCCATGCTACATAGACAATTCAGATAATTTCTATTTTCTGCTTATTTATAAAAATGCATGCAAACTGTATATACTCAATTTATTAATTAAACAATTATTAAATTTGCATAATAGTCTTACTTACCTCCTTTGCAGAATCCAAATGATGCACCAACTAATCAGATGTCTGGGCACCTACAGGATCAATGTACATAATTAATTCACTGAAATCTAATTAATAAAATGACCCTTAAGACCCTACCTAGACTGGTTCACGGGCCCAACTTTGGGCTCGAATATCTCCCACTATACACACCCAATTGGGGAAGTAAAAATACCCAAGAAACTAGAATTAACCCAGATTCTAGCCATAATTTTATTTTTCATTTTTCGGCCCAATATAGGGCCCAAAGCCCTGCCCAAAGAGGGCTCCTGAAACGACCCAATAAGGCCCAATGATGGCAGCCTAGCCGGCCCACTGAGATCTTCTTCCCAGATCCCCTGTTTCAACCGAAACAGGGGCTCTGTGATCCGGCCAGGGCCATCGCCGGCCAAATCGTGGCAGCCCGGCCATCGTCGGTCGGGCCGAGGCCGGCCGCCGCCGCGGCCGGCCACCCCCCTTCTCTCTCTCAATTTCTCTCTTTTCCTCTTCCTATTTCCGCGTTGATTTCACTGTGCCGGCGATTCGCCCGGCAAATTGAGGGCAGTCCGGCCACTGTTGGCCGGACCGGAGCCAACCGCCACCACGGCCAGCCTCCTCCCTCTTTACATTCTCATCAATTTCATTCCCTCTCTCTTTCTCTCAATTTCTCTCGCACAGCCGTTACTGTGCCGGTCGGCTTGATCGGCGAATTAAGGGCAGTCCGGCCATTGTTGGCCGGACCGGAGCTGGCCGCCGTCGCGGCCAGCCACCTCCCTCGTCCACTCTCTCCAATTTCATTCTCTCTCTCTTTCTATCAATTTCTCTCCGCGCTGTGCGCTCGGTGCCGGCGGCACGGCCGGCCACCAAGGCCGGCCGGACCTCCACCGGACGCACGTCGGCGCCGGTGGAGGTCACCGGCCAACTCTCAGGCTCTCTCTCTCTCTCTCTCTCTCGGGTTCTCTCTCTCTCTGGCAGGGGGACATACCTGAGAATGATGCGCGACAGGATGACGGAAGGAGTCCTCCTCTTTCACATTTTAATTACCTGTGCGATGCCTCGGTTCGGGAGTTCCGAAGACTAAACGCTTCACCTGGAGCGAAGCGTCAGCCAGGGAAAACCAACAGGCTAGAACCTGGTTCATCTGAACAAAATAACTCTAGGTGCCAAGTGTCCCCAATTAAATACCGAGAGTTATCCTCCCACAATTAATTTACCGGGGGGTTACACTCTTCTATATATTTGTATACTATATTAATATTAATAAATTGACAGGGAACCGCCCTTGCTCTCGCTGATGTGTGAAAAACTTGGTGACTGATCTTGATCATCTTCCATCCGTTGCAACCCACATGGAGCTTGCCCAACTAGCTTCTGAAATCATCGCCTGCCTTTGGGATCCCATTGCTCGTCGAGTCAATTATGCTTGTAAGATAGGAAGGAACATGGATGATCTCCAAAACCAAGTATCTATATTGTCTTTCTCAAAACATGATTTAGAAATGGAGGTGCATCGAGCCATGCAAGAGGGGAAGGTTGCAAAGAGGGAAGTTCTAGGTTGGCTTGACAGTGCAAATGCTATAATCAGGGATGCGGCAGCAATGGAAGAAGAATTCTGCTTGAACAAGAAGGGTTTCTATGGGTGGTGCCTCGATTGTCCCTCGCGTTACAAGTTAGGAAAGCGTATTGTCAAGGTAACCGAAGTTGTTCATGATTTGAGGGCTAAAATTAATTTCGGCGAAATTGCCGTTTTTCCGCTGCAAGAGAGCGTGCAAGAGTTGGCCACCACAACCATCAGAGAACAGACATCAACAGCCCAAGTCCAGGAGAAGGTGTGGAATTGGCTCATGGATGCCAAGACTAGAAAAATTGGCATTTTGGGCATGGCCGGTGTCGGAAAGACTAGATTGATGAAGAATATCAACAACTTAATTCGGGGGACTCAGCACTTTGGTGTTGTCATTTTCGTGACTTTGTCAAAAGAATGGAATATGAAGAAGCTAAGGAATGACATTGGCAAGGAGATAAACTTGAATTTATCAGCGGAAGAAGATGAAAGATGGGCCTCAAGACTACTGTTCATGGCTTTGAAGACGGAAAAGTTTCTTCTAATTTTGGATGACGTGTGGAACAGAGTGGATATGGATGAACTAGGAGTTCCTACACCAGAAGAACACAGCGGCTGCAAAGTTGCCTTAACCACCAGAGACAGAGGTGTCTGCAATGAGATGGAGACGGATGAAGAAATCGTGGTGAAGGTTCTTCCTCCCGAGGAGGCTTGGGAATTGTTTCAGGGTAAGTACGGTAGTGTGATCTCCCCAGGCTCGAGCCCACTGCACGGCAAGTCTGTCAGGAGTGCCATGGTTTGCCACTGGCAATAATTGTGGTTGGCCGAGCATTGAGAAAGGAGAATGGCATAAATGTCTGGGAAAATGCATTCCAGGTGCTCAAGGACTCCCAATTCGAGCTCAAAGGTATGGAACGTGAAGTTTACTTGCCCCTGAAATTTGGTTACGATCATTTGGAAACTGATACCCTTCGAAATTGCTTCCTGTATTGTTCTCTATTTCCTGAAGATTATGCGATAAACATAGATCGTCTAATAGAACTATGGACCATGGAGGGCTTCATAGAAAAGGTTGAGAGCTTGCAAGATGCTTCAGTGAAGGGACACTACTTTCTGAGAGAGCTCAGATTCTTGTTTACTAGAAAAAGATAATATCTGGGAAGAAACCGTGAAAATGCACGACGTGATCCGGGATATGGCTATAAAAATCACATCAGAAAGCACAAAAAAAGGCAGCAGGTTCTCAGTAAAAGCAGGTGTGGGATATGAACGATGCCCAGAAATGGACATATGGGAAGGCAAGGACAGGATCTCACTCATGGAGAACAATATAGGATTTTTGCCAGATGAGCCCAAGTCAACCGAACTCTCTACCTTGTTACTCCAAGGAAATGATCTTCAAGTTATCCCACAATCATTTTTCAACCAGATGAAGAATCTTCTTGTGCTTGATCCGTAAGACTTAATTTAAATATATTGATCACGATATCAAATATGCGGAAATACGGTATCAATATATTTATCATGCAAGTTAAGATCGATAAATACCTCCAGCCATTATTATTAATTTTTTTCGATGGGGGTAAGGAATTCGATCTTCCTTGAATCAGCTGCACGGGATCTTGATCTTCCTTCTCTCTAGGGAATTCGATCTTCTTTGAATCAGCTGCACGGGATCTTGATCTTCCTTCTCTCTAGGGATCTTGATTGATCTTCCTCCTCCTCTCGATGGATCTTGATTGATCTTCCTTCTCTCGATGGATCTTGATTGAGTTCTTCCAATCAATGAGCCATCGCACTCTGATGGTGTATGCCCTCAGGATGTGCTCTTGATCAGGGACTCAATGCCTCCGCTTATTTTGGTTTTTCTTTCGATAACCTTGTTGAAAGCCTTAGGAAGGGTTCCCTATTTATACTCAAATCCCTTCACTGCCTTCAACATTTAAGGGGAGGGCCGTTATCACTTATTAATTAGTGAAACATAGTAATAAAATTAGGACCATTGAAAGAGATGGGTTATTACATTCTCCCACTTGGTCCGTATATTTTATCAACACTGAACAAGAAACTAAATACATGAATCATAGCGATAGGTCCTCTATAATTGAGTATTATCTTCTATGTATTACAATGCATTCAATTTATTTACCACTATTCCAAATGTGACAACATAACATAATGAATAAACCATATGTTTATTCAGAGTCCAAAAGAAAAGTTTGTCATTTCTCAAAAGTCAAATAAGGTGTACACCTGAATGAAAAATAAATAAATAATTGAAATAAGAGTTTCTTTGTACAATTGTTATCCATACAATTATATCATGGAACCAACTCCCATTCTTATCACATGATCCTTAAAATTCTTAATTGGCATGCCTTTAGTCAAAGGATCAGCTATCATCAATTCAGTGCTAACGTATTCTATGACCACTTTATTTTCTTTAACACGTTCTCTTATGGCTAAATACTTAATGCCGATATATTTACTTCGACTACCACTCTTATGGTTTTTAGCCAAAAATACAACAGCTGAATTATCACAGTACAGTTTAATTGGCCTAGCAATAGAGTCAACAATTCTAAGCCCTGAGATGAAACTCTTCAACCATACACCTTGCGATGTAGCCTCAAAACAAGCAACGAACTCCGCTTCCATAGTAGAGGTAGCAGTCAAAGTTTGCTTTGCACTCCTCCATGATATGGCTCCACCAGCTAACATAAATATAAATCCTGATGTTGATTTCCGAGAATCAACGTAGCCAGCAAAGTCCGAATCTGAGTAGCCCTCTATCTCCAAATGATCAGTTTGTCTATATATGAGCATGTAGTCCTTGGTCCCTTGAAGATACCTCATGACCTTTTTAGCAGCTCTCCAGTGGTCTAAACCTGGATTACTCTGATATCTTCCCAACATTCTTACTGCAAATGCAATGTCAGGTCTTGTGCAAACCTGAGCATACATTAGGCTTCTAACAGCTGAAGCATATGGAATGTTGTGGATCTGTTCCCGTTCAAGTTCATTTTTAGGGCACTGGTTCAAAGCGAACTTATCACCCTTCACTATAGGTGCAACACTTGGTGAACAATTTTTCATCTGAAATCTCTCCAAGACTTTATTGATATAAGTTTCTTGAGACAATCCCAAAATGCCTGAGATCTTTCTCTATGGATCTTAATGCCAATAACATAAGATGCCTTACTCATATCTTTCATATCAAAATTTTTGGAGAGAAATTGTTTCACCTCATATAGCAACCCTTTATCATTGGTTGCAAGTAGAATGTCATCCACATATAGGACCAAGAAATAAATTTTGCTCCACTAACCTTCTGGTATATACATTGATCCATGATGTTCTCTTCAAAACCAAAGGAAGAGATCACATCATGAAATTTTAAATACCACTGACGTGAGGCTTGTTTCAATCCATATATGGATTTCTTAAGCTTGCAAACCAAATGCTCACCATCACTAGAGGAAAATCCTTCAGGCTGTTTCATGTAAACCTCTTCCTCTAGATCTCCATTAAGGAATGCGGTCTTCACATCCATTTGATGTAACTCAAAATCAAAATGAGCTACCAATGCCATAATTATTCGGAGAGAATCTTTCTTGGATACAGGAGAAAATGTCTTCGTGTAGTCGATTCCTTCCCTCTGAGTGAATCCTTTGGCAATGAGTCTTGCTTTATATCTCTCAATGTTGCCTTGTGAGTCTTTCTTTATTTTGAAGATCCATCTACATCCAATGGCTTTTACACCATCAAGCAACTCAACAAGATCCCAGACTCGATTAGATGCCATAAATTTCATCTCGTCCTTCATGGCATTGAACCACAAGTTTGATTCCTTAGAACTCATGGCTTGTGAAAACGTTTCAGGATCATTTTCGGCTCCAATGTTATAGTCAGATTCATGTAGATACACAACATAATCACAAGGAATTGCTGATTTTTTATTCTAGTTGATCTTCTTAATGTTGTGTCAATGACCTCTTGAGGAGTATCTTGCACAACTGATTGTTGATTAACAACATGATCTTCTAGATTACCATCAGCTTGTAAAATCTCAATGACTGGTTGTTGGGCACTTAATTGAGTTTGAGGAGTGCTATAAATAATAACCAATCCCTCACTTGAAGTGGAAGCTGGAATAACTGAATGATCTTTCTCAGAAGAAGCCAAATACTGAGATTGATCACTCCCACTGATCAAGTCATTCTCAAGAAATTTTGCATTTCTTGATTCCACAATTCTAGTGCTGTGAGATGGACAATAAAATCTATAACCCTTGGACTTCTCAGCATATCCAATAAAGTATCCACTAATAGTCCTTGGGTCTAGTTTCTTTTCTTGTGGATTATAGACTCTTACTTCAGATGGGCATCCCCAAATACGTATATGTTGCAAACTTGGTTTCCAACCTTTAAATAACTCAAATGGCATTTTGGAAACATCCTTGGTTGGAACCCGATTCAATATATACGCAGCAGTTTTAAGAGCTTCAGTCCATAAGGATTTAGGTAAGTTAGAGCTGACAATCATGTTCCTTACCATGTCCAATAATGTCGATTTCTCCTTTCAGCTACACCGTTTTGGTCAGGAGACCCTGGCATAGTGTATTGTGCAACAATTCCATTTTCTTCAAGAAACCGAGCAAACGGACCAGGTGCTTGTCCATTCTCAGTGTATCTACCATAATATTCTCCACCTCTATCTGACCTAACGATTTTAATTTGCTTGCCGCATTGTTTCTCTACTTCTGCCTTAAATACCTTAAAGGCATCTAATGCTTCGTTTTTATTATGAAGTAGGTAGAGATACATATATCGTGAATAGTCATCAATAAATGAGATGAAGTATCTCTGACCATACGAATCCATATCTGGGCTACAGATATCAGTATGTATGATCTCCAATATTTCCAACTTCTCTTGGCATCTTTCTTGGACTTGTTGGTTTGCTTTCCCTTTATGCAGTCCACACAAGTGCCAAAATCAGTAAAATCAAAAGTATCAAGTACTCCATCTTTTACTAATCTTTTAATTCTCTCAATGGAGATATGACCTAATCTTCGATGCCACAAAATAGAGGAATTCTCATTTATAACACATCTTTTCATACCAGTTTGGGCATGCATCACATTATAGGTGGTATTGTTTTTCAAATTAATTTGAAAAAGATTGTCTGACAATGTACCATTCCTAATAAGCTTAGATTTATAAAATAAATCAATAGAGCTTTTATTAAAATTACAGGAGTATCCTGCTGGTACAAGCCTTGACACTGAAATCAAATTTCTAGAGAAACTTGGAATGTAAAATGTCTTATCCAAATCCAAAACAAAACCAGAATGTAAAATAAGTCTGCACGTCCCAATTGCTTCCACATGTGAACCCATCTTGTTTCCTGAATAGATGCTTTGTTCACTTCCTAATGGTTTCCTTTGATTTAGAAAACCCTGCAAGGTATTTGAAACATGGATTGTAGAACTAAAATCAATCCACCATGTGTTATGACATATAACCAAATTGGATTCATGACATACGAATGAGGTTAAAGTACCTTTCTTGTCAAGCCAAGCTTTGAATTTGAGACAATCTTTCTTTATATGCCCTTTCTTCTTGTAAAAGAAGCACTTGGACTCCTTCTTGTCTTCTGTATGGATGGATACTTTACCCTTTCCTTTGTGTTTGGCTTTGGGAGCTTTAGTCTTTCTCTGAGTGACTAAATATGTACTTTCTCCCATTTCTAAAATCAGCCTCCCTTCCTCTTGAACACACATGGTCAGAAGTTCATTAATTGACCATTTGTCCTTATGTGTGTTGTAAGATATTTTGAAGGGACTATACTGCTGGGAGTGAGCTCAAAATAAAGTGCACCAAGAAAGATTCTGACATCTCAACCTCTAGGGATTTCAACTGAGCCGCAATGTCCCTTATCTTCATGATGTGCTCACGCACACCTCCAACCGTAATGAGCTTCATTGATGATAATTTTGTCATTAGGGTGCTAGCCAGTGCCTTATCTGAAGACTCAAATTGTGCATCAATAGCCTTCAGAAGTTCCTTGACATTTTTGTACTCAGGAATTGAACCACGTATACTAGCAAAAATTTAGTACGTATGAACATCATACTGAGGCGATTGGACCGTTCCCATCGTTCATACGCAGCAATCTCAGCCTGAGTGCTAGTAGATATAACTGAATGTGGTTCATCCTTCCAGATAGCATAGTCAATATCCATGCACCCTAATTGAAGAAGAATTCTCTCCTTCCATAATTTATAATTATCACCACTTAAATCGGAACATCACATTTCATATCAGAAATATTAACAGGCAAAATAGCTGCATAAAAATAAAATCATGTTCATGTAATTGAATTTGAGGCATATAACTTGATGTCATGTTTTACCAATGTAAACATGCAATAACATGAATCAATAACATACAATAATTACTTGTGGGCTAAGTTATTATACTCAAATAGACTCATTAACTTAATGATGTGACTAACAAATTATATTCCTTTCTTAATTCCTATGGGTAATTAAGAAAATAATTTGTTATCGCATCCTAATTAATTATATTAGTGCAATAAAAATTCCTGTGGGATAAGATTCATTACATTAATATAATTAGTCACAATTAATCATCTAACCTTATGTGATCTTTGCAACTCATATATAATTTTGATTAATCAAAGATGCTGTGGCTACTCCTCAATTAATCAAATCATATTGATCACATGACACTGAATTCTATTATATGCATATAGATTAACCAATTTAGCATGATTATTAGGTAGTGATCTTAATCAAGGTAACATTTCTAAATCAAGATCTGAGTTAGTCAATTGGCCAGGCCAGTGAAAGAGAAGTGGGGGTCCCCCGTTGCTTTCCTTAGGTCGGTCAATGGAACCAATTAAGTAACCACAATCTCTTTACCTTTCTAGACACCAACTGACCAATCAGACATTGGAAGGATTTGCACTGTGATTTTCACACTACCACCAAATTCATGCATAGAATAAATCTAGTATGCATAACAGGAGACAACATTTTAATTATCTATTTAATGAATTTTGAAATTATCATCTTAAGAAAAATTTTTGTTAATTAAAACACGTCCGGCCGTAGCTCATTATTCCCTTGGGCCAGTCTATGCAAAACACCGTAGGCATAGAGACTCAGGAGGTGTATTTTAATACAAAAATTTAAACTTAAGAAACATATGATAAAAATAAATCATGTCACATGATTTAATAAAATATTAAACAGATAATAAATAATTTAAAATTCAACCAATCCAGATTTTAAATCCCAAATTCAACCAATCCAGATTTTAAATCCTATGAGAGAATAGAAAGAAAATCGAAAACCGAAACAGGCCATGTTTTCTCTCTTTTTAATATGTCACCGCATGTGGTTATGGAAGCCACGTTTCTGCTGCGTTTCCTTTCTTTACTTTTTCTTTCTTTAATTCCACATTTCTTTTCTCTTCCTTTCTTTAATGCTATCTCTTTAATACCAGAAAGAAATTTGGGAAACCTTTAATGCCAAAAGAAATCTTTAATAGAAAAGAAAGAGGCCACATTTTTGTTTCCGCAAAAAATCAGAATATGAGACAGGTTTAATGGTTTCTGCTCAATTCCGTGAACAAAAATCAGAACTGAGCAAAAAATCGAAACCTCAAATCTGAAAAAAACTGAAAACGGAAAACACGCGGCATAAATTGCTTGAAAAGAGAAACATTGATGGAAACACTCACAAAATAAGGAAGAGGTTTAATAAAAGCTCTGATACCAAATGTAAGACTTAATTTAAATATATTGATCACGATATCAAATATGCGAAAATACGGTATTAATATATTTATCATGCAAGTTAAGATCGATAAATACTTCCAGCCATTATTATTAATTTTCTTTCCGATGAGGGTAAGGAATTCGATCTTCCTTGAATCAGCTGCACGGGATCTTGATCTTCCTTCTCTCTAAGGATCTTGATTGATCTTCCTCCTCCTCTCGATGGATCTTGATTGATCTTCCTTCTCTCGATGGATCTTGATTGAGTTCTTTCAATCAATGAGCCATCACACTCTGATGATGTATGCCCTCAGGATGTGCTCTTGATCAGGGACTCAATGCCTCCGCTTATTTTGGTTTTTCTTTCGATAACCTTGTTGAAAGCCTTAGGAAGGGTTTCCTATTTATACTCAAAGCCCTTCACCGCATGCTCTTATCAAGCAGGCGTTCAACATTTAAGGGGGGGCCGTTATCACTTATTAATTAGTAAAATAATAGTAATAAAATTTGGACCATTGAAAGCGACGGGTTATTACATGATCTATCTAGTACAATGATTGAGTCACTTCCACACTCCATTTCTGAATTAGGTTGCCTCCAAGCACTTGTTCTAAGAGAGTGTTTCTCTTTAAATAGCGTGAACCATGTGGGAGCACTGGCGCAGCTCCAATTGCTTGATTTAAGTTATACCAAAATTGAAGAATTACCGCCTGAGATCGGGCGGTTAACGAGGCTACGCCGTCTGAATCTATCATGCACCTTTGAACTTCGACGTATCCGCCGATAGCTTCACTGCCTCTGTTGGAAGACTTGGAAATGATTCAAAGCGGATACTTCAAAAGTCGGGACATGGAAACATGGTTTTTTGAAATAATACTCTTCACACGCTTGACCCATGGCATTCACTTGAGTCGTATCTCTGCTGATGTTGGTAACCACCGTGGCAACATCATACAAAACTATGATGCTGTTCAGGTCTATCATGCAGCTGGGGTAAACTGATTAGCTTCTATCTACGAGTTGGGGCTCCTGATCCAACAGGAGAAGTTATATGAAGTATAAGAAGAGAGTAGCTTTGCCTAAAAGAAGAGGTCGGTGTGTAGACATCACAGAGACGGCGGAAGTCAAACCAGCAGCTGCATTACTTTGCTTTGCAGAAATCTTATGTCTCTATAATCAAAATGTTGTCATGACATTATCTGATTTGAGAGTGCATAATCTGAAGCTGTTGAAAGAATGTTGGGTTTGGAAATGTGATAACATGATGAGCATTATCATCGCTGAGGAGGCAGAAGAATAAACTTTGCCAGAACTAGAGATCTTAGTCTTATCCGACCTTCAAAATTTAAGGTGTATATGGGAGGGAAATGGTACACCAGGAAGCTTTAGAAGCATCAAGAACATTACCTTAAGCCAATGCTGCAATGTGACACACCTCTTTTCATCTGATGTGTTACAGCTACTGCATTTTCTAGAAGAATTGAACATAAGCATATGTCCTCAGGTGAAAGAGATTGTTGTAAACGAGGTTGGAAATGGGGATATTGCCCTTCCAAGGCTGAGGCGCGTGGTTCTTAAAGGTCTGCCAGAATTGCATACAATGTGGGATGGAGTTTTAGCCTTGGAATCATTGCGAGAAATACAAGTTACATCGTGCAGGACATTGATGCAGCTTGGTATAGATATTGATAAAACACCAGCATTGGAAGTCATTAGAGGTGAAAGCCATGGTGGGATAATTTGACATGGCAGAACATCAGAAGCAAGTCCCATTTTGAAAAAATATTTAAATTAGTCACTCATGATAATATAGATGAAGATACCATCTATGAAAATCTTATCCACAGGTGAGCTGTCAGTTTTCAGATACATTTGAATCACCAGCATCGGATACAATGAAAGGTAACATGCCCTCCTTGCATGAATTCATACATTTATTTATTATGGTTTATTTATGTTACAACTTAGCTGTTGTGTTACATAATAAAAACTACCATCGTCATCCAAACTACATGGATCTATGTGGATCCTACATTTTATTGTTCGTATCTGCATGAAGGTTGCTTGTTTCCACCATGCAGGAGTGGACAAAATTGACAAACATAAACTGACCCAAAAACAAGAATCACTCTTCTATTATTCACTACAACTCATGCGCTTGCCCCCTTTTTTTATTATTTTTGTAATCATGATTTACACCCAGTGTAATGCTGTTTTACCCTGTGATCTTGTAAAATAGAAGACTGGGAGTTGTCCACCAATGGTAGCCTCCACAACCATAACTATTTTGCCATTTGAAGTTTTTCATTTTATATGCGTCCGGAACGAGTTCAGAAGCCTTGGTAGCCCAGACAACATCATAAAAATTGGTAGTTTCAATTCAAAGAATCATATTACCATCTTATTGATAATCAATGGTGTTGAGAAATTATTGAAACATAATTGCCCCAACTTTATTGATTTTGATGATTTCCAAAAGACATTACTTTCTCTAAAAGGCTATGAACATGTTAAGTCAATCAATGAAATATTCTTACTATGAGCAATTCAAATTGGAAACTATGAACTGTTAATGTGTAATGAGTTTTGAATCAATTGAAATATGTTTCAGTGAGCTATACTTAAATTCAAAAATGATTTTTATACCACTTTAAAGATCAATGAATTAATGAAAATGTTTGAAATTGAGCATTACTGTTAAATCAACATTATTCAAGTCATATTTATATTTCAAAATTGGTTGGGATGATTTTCAAAGCAAATCAGAATGTTTTCTGATTTTTGTATCAGTCCCGAGCCGACTCGAGAGTTTCCGAGTCGACTCCGTTAGTTGTCTCGAGTCGACACTTGAGTTTTCAAGAGTCGACCCCTGAACCTTCTCGAGCCGACTCCGACTCATTTTTGAGCCTCTCGAGTCGACTCCCACGAGTCGACTCCCGACTCCAGCTTTTCGCGAGTCGACCCCTGAAGGTTTCTATTTTTGGTCGTTCGAGCCGACTTCGAATCTGGGCGATAATTTTTGAGTTGACACATCAGCACCAACGGTAATATTTTGAATCAACGGCTATATTTTACTGTGTCTAACGGCTATATCTTTTCAGGATCTATAAATAGAGGAGCCAGATTCAAATAAAAAAGAGAAAAAAAAGAGAGAAAAGAAGAGCCTATTGAAAAGAAAAAAACTGAGAATTGAAAAATCATTTGTCAAGAATCATTTGATTCAAGGAGAGATTCAATGAGAGAGAGATTCGTGTGCATCATTTAATCAACTCTCAAAGCTCAAGAGGAAGGCAAAAAGCAATCCAACGCAAAATCTTCAGCCATTCCCAAGTTCAAAAAGAGGCAACACATTCTCCAAAGCTTTCAACGATTGAGGAATCTTGCTGAGGCATCGATTCAACTTTCAAAGGAGAAAAGGGAGAAAGCCATCGCTGCAATCATCCGGAAAACCATCAGGCGTTTCTAACCCTTTTTATTTATTCTTAAATTTGTATATCTGCTCAAGAAGGAGCATTTTGTTACAAATACTTTGATTCACTTGGTTACTGGTTCAATCAGTGGATTGAATCAGTGGAGGTAGGTTTACCTCGTTACAAGCCGGAGTGCTTGTGTTGGGTTCGTTGTGATCCCCAAGGTTTGTTGTTAGCCCGCAAAACAACGTGTAGGGTTTTGTGCTGGTAAGCCCGCAAAACCAGCTGGGTTCGTTGTGATCCCGGAAAACAACAAGTTTGAGTTGTGATCTTGTAAAACAACTCAGCTGTAATCGGTGTGATTATAGTGGACCCAAGTGATCCTTGGGAGTGGATGTAGGTGTTGGATACACCGAACCACTATAAAACTTTTGTGTTTGCCGTGTTCATTTTCTCTATCTCTATCTCTTTTATTTGCTTGTTCTTTGCTTATTAGTTATCTCACTTGCACATCTTGCTAATAATCAATTAAAGTTAAAAAGGACTTAAATTTTTAAGAACCCAATTCACCCCCCCCCCTCTTGGGTTGCCATCTGGGCCAACAATTGGTATCAGAGCATAGTGCTCATTTAGAGTTTGATCTCACGATCAAGAGCTAAAGGTCATTATGGCAACACAAAGTGGTTCTTGTTTTGCTGAAGGTCATTCTACGAATAGACCTCCTTTTTAATGGCTCAAACTATTCTTATTGGAAAGCTAGAATGAGGATATTCATTCAAGCTTCTGATTATGAGCTTTGGGGTGTTATAATTAATGGACCTAGTACACCCACACACCTTATTGATGGCACTATTGTTCCAAAGCCCGAAAGGGATTGGAATGATAATGATAGGAGAATGGCTCAACTTAATGCCAAGCCATTAATATCTTATATTGTTCCTTAGATTCAAATGAATTCAACCGCATCTCTACTTGTAATTCCGCTAAAGAAATATGGGATAGGTTGGAAATTACACATGAAGGAACAAACCAAGTAAAAGAATCAAAGATAAATATTTTGGTTCATAAATATGAATTGTTTACAATGGAACAAACTGAAACCATCACATGCATGTTCACTAGATTCACCGATATTGTGAATGGTTTGAAAAGTCTAGGAAAAGTTTATACTAATGCTGATCTTGTTCGCAAAATACTCAGGTCATTGCCAAGATCGTGGGAAGCAAAAGTCACAGCAATCCAAGAAGCCAAAGACCTCAATGCACTACCCTTAGAGGAGCTTCTAGGATCTCTCATGACCCACGAATTGACAATGAGGCAGCATATTGAGGAGGAAACAAAAAGAAGAAAACCATTGCTCTAAAGGCTGCAGAAGTGGAAGAGAGCAGCAGTGATGATAGTGATGAAGATGATGATGAAACTGCTCTCTTGGCCAAGAAATTCAGAGATTTATGAGAAAAAGGCCATTCCACAAAAAGAAATTTGGAGCAAGAAATGAAGGAGAAAAGGATAAGAAAAAGGACAAGGAGAAAGAAAAAGAAAAAGAGCCCTTAATATGTTATGAGTGCAAAAAGCCAGGGCACTTTAAATATGATTGTCCTTTGCTGAAAAAGGCCTACAAGAAAAAGAAGAAAGCATACATGGCAACATGGTCTGATGAGTCTTCTTCATCGGAAGAAGAAGAGCAAAAGGAAGTTGCCAACATCTGCTTCATGGCCAACGACGACGACTGCGACAATGAGGTAAGTTCTGAAAACTCAAATGATGATTTTACTTTTGATGAAATGTTTGAGGCTTTTAATGAACTTATGATAGATTTTAAATTGTTGAAAAAGAAATTTAAATCTGTGAAAAATGATAACATTAGTTTAGCTAAAAGTAAAAATGAATTAGCTTTAGAAGTTAAGAACTTAACTAATGAAAAAGAAGAACTTAGGAAAGAAAAGATAATCTTAATCAAGAAAGATTTTAAAATCTGAAACTAAAAACTCAACTAAAGATTTAAAAGATCAAATAAAACTTTAGCTTTAGATAAAGAACAGCAAACTAAAGAAATTGACTCTCTTAAGAAAGATGTTAAAAAATATAAGGACATTGTTGAGAAATTCACTTTAAGTTCAACTAAACTTAACATGATCCTAGATAGTCAAAAAGCTGTTTTTGACAAAGCTGGTTTAGGGATATAACACATTAAGAAAACAAAATCACTAAAGAATATTTTTATAAAAGCCAACCAAAGTAATATAACTTGTTTTAAATGTAATGAAAAAGGTCACAAATCCTTTGAATGCAAAACGTTAAACAACAACAAGTTAAATATTAAAGCTAAGAAAATATGGGTTCCGAAAGGAACAATTTTTATTGCTGCTAACCATGAAGGACCCAAGAAAGCTTGGGTACCTAAGCATAAAGTTTGATGATATTGCAGGAATGTCTTGTAGCCAAAAGATCAAAGAAAAAGTGGTATCTTGATAGCGGCTGCTCAAGACATATGACGGGTGACAAAGAGGAATTCATCACCCTAGAAGAAAAGAAAGGTGGAGTTGTGACATTTGGCGATAACGGTAAAGGTCAAATTTGGGCCTTGGTAAAGTTCGCATAACTCCATCCATATCTATTGAAATGTACTTTATGTTAATGGTTTAAAGCATAATTAATTAGTATAAGCCAATTATGTGATAAAAACTTTGATGTTTCATTCAAATCTTCTATGCATGTATCTAATCCCATTGATGATAGCATTGTTTTTACTGGTTATAGATTTGGCAATGTATACTTAGTTGACTTAGACAAAACTTCTGAGAGTAGTCATTGCCTAATTGCTGATAATGCTAACATTAATGATATTAGTTGGTTGTGGCATCGTAGATTAGGTCATGCAAGCACACACCTTATTTCAAAACTAATTAAAATGGATTTAGTCAAAGGTTTACCTAAATTAGATTTTGAAAATAATAAAATGTGATGCATGTCAATTTGGAAAACAAACAAGAAGTTCTTTTAAATCTAAAAACATTGTTTCAACTTCTAGGGGACTAGAGCTACTTCACATGGACCTTTTGGACCAACTAGAACCACAAGTCTAGGAGGAAAGAAATATGGTCTAGTGATTGTAGATGATTATTCTAGATATACTTGGGTAATGTTTTTAGCTCACAAAGATGAGACTTTCTCGATGTTCCTGAAATTTTCAAGAAAGTCACAAATGAGAAAAACACTACTATAGTATCTCTAAGAAGTGATCATGGAACAGAATTTGAAAATCACTTATTTGAAAATTTCTGCACTGAAAATGGAATTAATCATAATTTTTCAGCCCCTAGGACTCCACAACAAAACGGTGTAGTTGAAAGAAAAAATAGGACTTAGAAGACATGGCCCGTACCATGCTATGTGAAAGCAACTTACCAAAGTACTTTTGGGCGGAAGCTATTAACACAGCATGTTACATCTTAAATAGAGCTTTAATAAGACCAATATTAAAGAAAACACCTTATGAATTATGGAATGAAAGAAAACCAAATATAAATACTTTCATGCATTTGGATGTAAATGTTTCATTCATAATAATGGTAAAAACAACTTAGGAAAATTTGATGCTAAATCTGATGAAGGAATTTTTCTAGGTTATTCAACAACTAGTAAGGCATATAGAATCTTTAACAAGAAAACCTTAGTAGTTGAAGAATCCATTCATGTAGTTTTCGATGAATCTTTAGCATCTGGATCTGAAAAGATTGATGATGAGGAAGATACAAACATAATTGAAAAAGATCTTGAAAAACTTAATATTGAAGTATCTTCTGATCATGAACAAGAAGCTAAAGATAATGATTCACATAAGGATGATGATGTTAATATGATCATAATGATGTAGATCTTCCAAGAGACTGGAGATATGCTTATAGTCATCCTAAGGAATTGATTATAGGTGATCCATCTCAAGGAATAAGAACTAGATCATACATGAGAAATATTAGTAATCATCTTGCATTTGTATCACAAATAGAACCTAAAACTATTGAAGAAGCTGAAAAAGATAATAATTGGATGTTAGCTATGCAAGAAGAACTTAAATCAATTTACTAGAAATAATGTTTGGACTTTAGTGGAAAGACCTAAAAACCATTCATTATAGGATCAAAATGGATTTTAGAAATAAACTAGATGAAAATGGCATAGTAATTAGAAACAAAGCTAGATTGGTTGCTAAAGGATATAATCAAGAAGAAGGTATTGATTTTGATGAAACCTTTGCACCTGTAGCTAGATTAGAAGCCATTAGACTTTACTTGCATTTGCATGTCATATGAACATTAACTTATTTCAAATGGATGTAAAAAGCGCATTTTTAAATGGATTTATTAATGAAGAAGT
>UESW01002078.1:196816-226808 GCA_900491605.1 Calamus simplicifolius | reverse complement strand
TCAATCGTATATGCCTATGCCTTCAATTCAATCAAAGTTTAATTTTGAAAGAGGAAGAGCATAAGGGGAAGAGATAAATTGAATTTCATAAAGAAAATGCTTAAGTTTCTGATTTTGAAAAATTTTGAATGATTTATAAAATTAAGGTTCATAGGGGGAGCTACCTCATTGAGGGGGAGCCTTTCCATGAACACAATAGTTGATTTTGGAATCACAAATTTTTTCAATTTTATAATGCATATACTCAATGTTTTTGTCATCATCAAAAAGGGGAGATTGTTGAGAAATTATTGAAACATAATTGCCCCAACTTTATTGATTTTGATGATTTCCAAAAGCCATGAGTACCTTAAAGAAACAATGTGTTTATTTATCAAAAACCTTGAGCTTATTCAAATTGAAAGGAATGAACTATCAATGGTTATTCAAATGAGTTTTGAATCTTTAGAAAGGAGTTTCAAGCTCTATGCTTAAAAGATTTCAAAAAGGAATTTTTATACATTATAATTCAATCGATGAATTCTTGAAACATGTCTTGAATCCATGATAAATGTCATATTTAATGTATTCAAGTCAAATTTATATTTAAATTTAATTGGGACAAGTTTTAAAGTCAATCAGAACATTTTTCTGATTTGTATCGCTCCCGAGCCGACTCAAGGGTTTCCGAGTCGACTCCCCAAATGTCTGTTTTCTCGAGTCGACCCTTGGTTTTCAGAGTCGACCCCTGATTCTTGCGAGCCGACTCCTGTCTGTGCGAGCCGACTCCGCTCAACAACAGAACCATGTTTTTTGAGCACTTCTCGAGTCGACTCCCCATTTTCCTCGAGTCGACTCCCGACTTTCAGGAGCCGACACTTTGTTTTCGCGAGTCGACCCTTAATTTTAAAATGTTTCTATTTTTGGTAATCGACTCGAGCCGACTCCCAAAGCTCGAGTCGACTCCGCAAATCTGGGCGCGATTTTTAACGATGACACATCAGCCCCAACGGTAAGATTTTTGAATAACGGCTATTTTTCCTTGTCTCTAACGGATATATTTTTGCAGATTCTATAAATAGAGCTCTTTTCAAATCAAAAAAGAGAAAATCAAAAAGAGAGAAAAGAATATCTTTGAAAAGAGGGAAAAACAGAGCATATTGGAAAAATCTTCTAGCTCAAAGAGAGTGATTCAAAAGGAGTGAAATCCAAGAGGAAGTTTCGTCTGCTCCTTCTCATCAATCCACAAGAGTCAAAAGAAAATCCAAAGCATTTCAAAGATCAAATCGAAGGATTTTCAAAAGGAGAAAAAGCTTCATCTCAACTCCAAAGTCTTCAACGGTCAAGAATCTTGCTGAGGCGTGATTCAACACTTCAAGAGGAGTTAAAGAGAAGAAGGAAGAAAGCCAAAGCCACTACCATCTGCAATACTTATCAGGCTTTTCTAACCTTTTTATTTTGTACTTCATTTGTATATTTGCTCAAGGGGAGCATTTATTTTCAAACACTTATTCTATTGTTTGCTGATTCAATCAGTGGATTGAATCAGTGGAGGTTGGTATACCTCGTTGCAAGCCGGAGTGCTTGTGTTGGGTTAGTTGTGAGCCCGTGAAAAACAACGTGTAGGGTTTTGTGCTGGTAAGCCCGAGTTAAAACCAGCTGGGTTCGTTGTGCACCCGGTAAAACAACAAGTTTGAGTTGTGAGCTTGGAAAACAACTCGGCTGTAATCTAGAGAGATTATAGTGTGGACCCAAGTGAATCTTGGGAGTGGACGTAGGTGTGGTTGCACCGAACCACTATAAAATTATCTGTGTTTGCCGTGCTATATTTTCTCTCTCTCTATCTCTTTATTATTTGCTTGTGTATTGCTTTTAGTTAGCCTCTCACTTGCACATCTTGCTAACTAATCTTAAAGTTAAAAAGTCTTAAATTTTTAAGAACCCAATTCACCCACCCCCCCCTCTTGGGTTGCCATCTGGGCCAACAATTGGTGTTAGCATAAGCTATCATTTAGGCTCATAAACCTTCTAAGGTATTCTTCACCACTCAATAATACTTGTGGATTCGTTAAAACAAAAAAAAAAGTTTGCCTGTAATGTTCGGTTCTTTGGACACCTGAATCAAAGCTGATATACTAAAAATGGGTAGTACATGTGTGGGCCATATTTCAGCTTCATATCGGCTCAATTTCATCTGAAGCACATTTTTAGTCCAAAATCATTAGATTAGGGTCAATATGGATAATTTGACATATCTGTTAACTACAAGTTATGGAAAAAATCTCATGACATTAGTTGAAATTTTTAAATATATGAAATGCTTGTATCAGTTTTTTTAGCAATGAATCTTAACATCAATAGTTAACCAACGAACATCAAATGATTCATAAAAATGTTTTTTTATTATTTTTTTTCTTCTTTCATTCTCAGCTTTGACTGTTTTGACCCTAATTGTCAAAAGTGAAATTAAATATTTTTAACCATGTAGGCCTGTGGTTGTCGACTTGGTCCTAAATAGAGCATAGTGGAGGAAGCAGATTCATGTAGCCGACCCCATGTAGTTGGGAAAAGGCTTAGATGAGTTGAGTTGAGTATGTAGGCCTATGGTTGGGAAGCATGTTCCATAATTTAAATTTACTTCTTTGCCTCGATTTAGAGACTGCCTTATAGTAATTATTGATATTAGGGTCTCCCGTTTAAGTTTTGTTTCCTACCTTTTGGTGTTGTAGCCAACCATCCTTGTAGAAAAGATGATGTTCTGCAGGTTCTCTTCGTTGTTGCCTCATTCAATACGAGTACAAACATTTCAGATAGAACAATAGAAGGTCAAATGTTGCAGCCTAGCAGAGAGTTGATCTCATGGTATAATCATGCAGTACATCTATATCTGTTTTTATTTTGTTATCTTTCTTTTGTTAGTGGATATGTAGACAGACTCTACCAATAAGTTAAGGAGTTTATAGTGTTGGAGGAGAATCTATTATAACAAAAAAAAAAAAAATGTAGTCAACTTTCTTATGCACATAATCGCTCATGTTAGATACTGTCATGTTACCTTGCTTGAATTCCTATTTTTATTTATTTATTTTGTCACATCTTGGTTGTTATCCTGCATAACAAAAACATTCAATATGAACATTAAATGTAGACAATGTTAATCACCCAGTTGGTGCGAAGAGGACCCAATGAAGGCCTGGTTGAGAATAGTAGTAAAATATATTGATTTGTTACCGTTCACCTGAATCATAAAGCGGCCACATGCCCACAAGGTCAGGCTAAAATTAATAGAGTTGGATTCTCAATTGCAACTGCCTATAATGCTCAACTATTCTCTTTGAATTTTTGAAGATGTCCAAGTGAATTTGAAGGAAAAGATTCTCTCTTCTGAGAAAAGAAATGAAATTCGTGAATTTTCAACTCATGCTGAATTATGAAGGCATTGAGAGCTTGACGGAAATCATAGAATAATATAATTAAGTGCATGCATGTAGATTTGGTTGCTTCAGCATTAATTTTCTTCTGATTTTCATCCTATGCAGCAAATTAGTACCTTAAGGAAGCATACATTTAGTGAGAACTAAGCCAGCCATGAAGGGCAGAGAAGAGAGCCAATGGGGATGAAGCAAACTTTTATTAATGACTTAATCCATTTTAGATTAAGGTCTCCACTCATGGTCCATTGGTTCAGCTTTTGTTTCAACCAGTCCCTCATGGTCCGTTAGGCCAAGTCTCAAAATTAATCCAACTTCATTAGATCCAAGAGCTAAGCTGCTCTTCTAAAATAAATCTACATGACCCATGGTTCCATTTGAGGTCCCCATGAAGCTTAAAATGAAGGGGGGAGATGAAACCATGGCATATTAAAACGCATTGGAAACATCCACCCAACACCTGTCTATTGGGAATACACCCTCAATCACCCTCAGAACAAATATACGAAACATGTTTTTAATGAAAAAACTATGCATGCACAATCACAGAAAAATATACCGATCTACCACAATCACAGAATATGCGGAATAAAAACAAACACCACACAAAAAACACCAAATTTACGTGGAAAACCCCTCCAATGTGAAAGGGAAAAACCACGGGGCAAATTCCGAGAGCACTTCACTAATCTTAATAAAAGATTACAACTTTTCTCCTAATTTCTTTTTGCCCAAAAATTAGGAAACACTTCGAACTTAAAATAATAGTTGATGTGGGTACAAGAAGGATCTCACCAACGTGTGGTTGCTCTTCCGTGCCCCCCAAATCTGCTCTCAGACTCGTCCGTATCGACCTCCTGAGGTTGCACAGGATTTTCCCAAGCCTGGGCTTCTCTGGATCTCTCTCAGGCCGCACACAGCTCTCCCCCCAATCTGGGATTTTTTCTTCTCTCGTATCTCCCACATACGGATCTCTCTCCCCCTCTTTATTTTGGGATTTTTTCCCTTTTTGAAAACAGCTCCGTAACAAACTGTGATGCAGTTTGTTATCATGGGCCGGTTCCCTCCCCACGTGGAGGGAGCACCCAACAATATCTCCCCCTCCCGACTACGTGGGGAAATCCACCAAGCCTGCTTTCTTTCTACAAGCTTCAACCTTCTTGATAGGTAATGACTTTGTCATTATATCTGACCCATTATCATCTGTATGGATCTTCTCCAACAGCAACTGCTTCTCTTCCAGGACCTGTCTGATCCAGTGATAACGCATATCAATGTGCTTCGACTTGGAGTGAAAAGTCGGATTCTTGCTCAGGTGAATAGTGCTCTGATTGTCACAATAGACCACATAAGTATCATGTCTAACACCCAGCTCCTGAAGAAATCTCTTCAGCCACAATATCTCCTTGCATCCTTCTGTCACTGCTATGTACTCGGCCTCTGTGGACGATAATGCAACACACTTCTGTAACTTGGACTGCCATGAAATTGCACCTCCTGCAAATGTAACCAAGTAACCGGATGTGGACTTCCTGGAGTCAACATCTCCTGCCATATCTGCATCTGTATATGTCTGTAACACAGGTTCTCCCTGTCCATAACAAAGACTCAAGCTAGTTGTACCTCTCAAGTACCTCATGATCCATTTGACTGCTGCCCAATGCTCCTTTCCTGGATTCGCTAGGAACCTGCTCACTAAGCCAACTGCATATGCTAAGTCTGGTCGGGTACAGACCATAGCATACATAAGACTACCCACGGCTGAGGCATAAGGGACTCTCTTCATCTCCTGCTTCTCTTCCTCTGAGGCTGGGCTCTGCTCTGAACTCAGCTTGAAGTGTCCAGCTAGTGGACATGCCACTGACTTGGCATTGCTCATGCTGAATCTCTGAAGCACCTTCTCTATGTATTTCTTCTGGGACAACCATAACCTGCATGCTTGTCTATCCCTGAATACATGCATCCCCAATATTTGTTTCACTGGCCCCATATCCTTCATATCAAAAGCTTTCCCTAACTCCTTCTTCAGTGTGGCAATCTTGCTGGAGTCCTGCCCAACAATCAACATATCATCCACATATAAGAGAAGGATGATAAAATCACCTCCAGGGAACCTTCTAATGAAGACACAATGATCTGTGGTTGTTCTTTTATAACCAACCTGTACCATGAAAGCCTCAAACTTTCTGTACCACTGCCGGGGCGCCTGCTTGAGACCATACAGACTCTTTCTGAGTCTGCACACCATGTGCTCCTTGCCTTTCACCTTGAAACCTTCAGGCTGCTCCATATAGACCTCTTCCTCTAAGTCACCGTGCAAGAATGCTGTCTTCACGTCCAACTGCTCTACCTCCATGTTCATGCTAGCTGCCAATCCTAACACCGTCCTGATTGAGGTCATCTTCACTACTGGAGAAAATATCTCATCGAAATCAACTCCCTTCTTTTGTGCAAAGCCCTTCACAACTAGTCGTGCTTTATATCTAGGCTGTGAGCTTTTCTCTTCTGCCTTTACCTTGTAGACCCACTTGTTTCTGAGTACCTTTCTCCCCTTGGGCCTAGCTACCAAGTCATATGTATGATTATGCAGAAGAGAGTCCATCTCCTCCTGCATAGCTCTCTGCCACTGCTCCCGCTGCTCACTGACATGGGCCGCCTCATATGACTCTGGCTCATCTGCATCTGTCAACATGATATATTCATGCACTGAATACCGACTAGATGGTTGCCTTGCTCTCGTGGATCTCCTCACCTCTGTCGGTAGCTCCTCCTCAGGGATCTGAATCTCCTGATCTGTATCCTCAATAGGTGTAGGCTGCTGCTCATCTGCACCCTGTACTGGCTGTTTCTCTGGCTCATCTGCATGAACTGCTGGAGGACTGACAGGCTCTATATCTACTGGGCCATACATATCTGACTCAGACTGATGCTCTGCCCTCTTGATGTCTTCTATGGTTTGATCCTCATAGAATATGACATCTCTGCTCCTGACTACCTTCCTATCAACTGGGTCCCACAGCTTATAGCCAAACTGCTCATCACCAAACCCAGAAAGATACATTGTCTTGTCTTGTCATCTAACTTTGTCCTCTCATCCTTAGGCACATGCACAAATGCCCTGCAGCCAAAAATCCTTAGATAATCATATCTGACATTCTTGCCTGTCCACACCTTCTCTGGCACCTCTCCATCTAGAGCTGATGAGGGAGATCTATTTATCAAATAACATGCTGTCTGGACTGCCTCCCCCCAAAAGCTCTTGGGCAACTTGGACTGGGAGAGCATGCACCTGACTCTCTCCACTATTGTCCTGTTCATTCTCTCAGCTACTCCATTCTCCTGTGGAGTCTTTGGCACTGTTTGCTCATGTCTGATGCCTTGTGCTCTGCAGTACTGGTGAAAGACTCCTATGTACTCTCCCCCATTGTCTGTACGAATGCATCTCAACTTCTTTCCTGTCTGCCTCTCCACAAGCCTGTGAAAAAACTCAAAAACTGCTGCCACCTGGTCCTTGGACTTTAAAACAAAAACCCACACCTTTCTGGAAGCATCATCTATAAATGTGACGAAATATGAGGCTCCTCCTAAGGTCTTCTCCCTCATGGGTCCGCACACATCTGAGTACACTTGCTCCAAAAGGCCAGTCTTCTTCTTGGAGCTACTCTGAAATGTCACCCTGTGCTGCTTACCCACCACACAGTGGGTACAATCACTGAGAACTCTGTCCTGTATCTCTGGTAAGACCCCTGCCCTGACGAGAGTTTGCAATCCCTTCCGCCAATATGGCCTAATCTCTTGTGCCACAAATCTGCAGTATCATGCTCTGCTGCGCATACCTCTCCCCTAACCAAACTGGACTGCAACTTGTATAATGTGCATGATCTCTGTCCTTTGGTAATCACCATAGCACCTTTGATTAACTTCCATTGATCTCCCCCAAACTGGCTAACATATCCCTCTTCATCTAGCTTGCCTGCTGAGATGAGATTCATCCTGAGATCTGGAACATGTCTGACCTCTTTGAGTATCAATCTGCTGCCTTCACGGGTCTGGACCACTACTTCTCCTATCCCACATATTTTGGAAACACCATTGTTTCCCATTCGGATCACACCAAGATCACCTATCCTGTAGGATGTGAAGAACTCTCTCCTGGGTGTGGCATGATAAGAAGCTCCAGTATCCACCACCCAATCAACCTGATTTGATGTGGTGGCTAAGCACTGATCAACACATTCTGTAAATAGAATGATGTCTTCTCCTGAGGCAACTGCTGCTACCTCTCTATCTTTCTTATCTTCTGCCTTACCGCCTTCATTGTTCTTCTTCTTTAGCAGTCTACATTCACTTTTGTAGTGTCCTTTCTTATGACAATGGTAGCATTCGATTTCCTTCCTTGGTCTGGATTTGCTTCTGCCTCTGTTGTTTTCTTTTCTAGTAAACTGTCTCCCTCTGCCCTCTGTGACAAGTACATCTGTCTGTGTTTGAGACTCTCCAGTTCCCTTCCTTCTTTCCTCCTCATTGAGCAAGCTGCTAGTAGCCTGACTCATGGTGATAACTCCATCAGGGCGGAGTTACTCAATGACACCACCAGTGTCTCCCAACTATCAGGTAGAGAACTCAACAACAGGAGTGCCTGAAGTTCATCTTCCATAAGCATCTTCATTGTGGCCAGCTGGTTCACAATGCTCTTCATCTCATTTAGGTGCTCTGCAATTGATTTTCCCGGCTTGTACTTCAGATTTACAAGCTTTCTGATTAAGTATGCTTTGTTTCCGGCAGTTTTCCTCTCATACAACCCTTCTAACTTCTTCCATAGTTCATAGGCTGAGGTTTCATTTGAAATATGATGGAATACTGTGTCATCCACCCATTGCCTGATGACACTGATTGCTTTTCTATCCATAGTAGCCCAATCTTCATCATCATATTTTTCTGGCTTCTCTCCCATCTTCTCAATCGGCTTGGCTAAATCTTTGCAATACAAGAGATCCATCATCTTTGGTTTCCAAATCAACCAATTACTGCCATTGAGACTAATCATCCTGCTAGTATTAGTGGTAGAATCCATCTGTGGCACGCTCAAATAATTTGTTCTGGGCTTGCAACCTTGCTCTGATACCACAATTGTTGGGAATACACCCTCAATCACCCTCAGAACAAATATGCGGAACGTGTTTTAATGAAAAAACTATGCGTGCACAATCACAGAAAATATACCGATCTACCACAATCACAGAATATGCGGAATAAAAACAAACACCACACAAAAACACCAAATTTACGTGGAAAACCCCTCCAATGTGAAAGGGAAAAACCACGGGGCAAATTCCGAGAGCACTTCACTAATCTTAATAAAAGATTACAACTTTTCTCCTAATTTCTTTTTGCCCAAAAATCAGGAAACACTTCGAACTTAAAATAATAGTTGATGTGGGTACAAGAAGGATCTCACCAACGTGTGGTTGCTCTTCCGTGCCCCCCAAATCTGCTCTCAGACTCGTCCGTATCGACCTCCTGAGGTTGCACAGGATTTCTTCCCAAGCCTGGGCTTCTCTGGATCTCTCTCAGGCCGCACACAGCTCTCCCCCCAATCTGGGATTTTTTTTTTCTCTCGTATCTCCCACATACGGATCTCTCTCCCCCTCCTTTATTTTGGGATTTTTCCCTTTTTGAAAACAGCTCCGTAACAAACTGTGATGCAGTTTGTTATCATGGGCCGGTTCCCTCCCCACGTGGAGGGAGCACCCAACACTGTCCCCCCTGAGTGATCTTACTCTCAGGTATTAACTTTAATATGAAGTGGTACAATTGTTCAAAAAATATGATCTGGTATGTTACCCAATCTCTCTCCTCCCTGCTCTGAGGAGCATTTTGGGCACATAGTGATGGGAAAGCATAGCACTTTAAGAAAGATGTTTGCTGGGCTGTTTATGTTTGTTATTTATTCCATGGCGAAGAACTGGGATTTGGCAGTGAGGCAAGCACTATAAGTGAGAGAGGTAGGGGCCAAATGGAACCAATGTCTCCTTGATCTCAAAGCTTGGGGTCTGAACAGAGCATTCTGTAAACGTAGTAATAGTTAGAACTGATGCTCGAGATGTCTGGATTCTTACCGCCAACTGTTTTGGTAGCTTCCACAGGATTACTGCCTTCCCTTCCCACTCTTTCTATCTGTCATATGGGCCTTGGTGTCTCAGAAATGTGACTACTTTTCTCTTTCTTTTCTTTTCTTCCCTTCCCCTCCATTTGACCAGCCAGAAGGGCTCTGCCTTCCCTTATCTTGTTGCCCTCCTGGGAATGTGGCTTTGTGGGTTCCCTTTCCTTCCACCTCCTTTGCCATCTCCATCATTGTAGCTCTTTTCAGTCCTAGAGATTGGTCTGAGAAGTTGGAGTTCTGTAACCTATTCCAAAGCTTCCTTTTTTGAAGCCCTCTTTGGTGAAATTTGTTTTGGAGGCAGTAGAGATGACTTGTAACCTTGAAGTGGATGTCAATGGGGATGAGATCTTCTTGGTAAATAAGGCAAGTTCTCTTCTCCTATCTATACTAATGGGCAATTTGGAATCTTTATTTCCAAATGTTTCTTTCTTTCTTTCTTTTCTTTTTTTTCTCTTGTGCCTTCAAATAAATTTAGGATTTTGATAAAATTTTTGAATTGAGTATATTCTGTTCGCCACTCAAATTCGTGTAGGATGCCCTGTTTTTTTCCTGATATAAGAAAGTTACGATTTTTTTCTTTTATAAAGCAGTCAAACAGGATTTAATCCATAAAGTTCTTTTCTTTAAAGTTTTTTATTTTTGCTTGATTCGTTTTTTGATGTATCGTTGTCATTAGGGTTTTATTTCTATGATTAGAATGGTGTCTTGTCCTGTTCATTGTTTTTATTGCAAGTCTTCTTGTTTTCCCCTCTGATTTTTGTTTTGATGGCTAATTGTGGCCTTTTTTCTTTGGGAGATTTGAAGTTTGGCGGTTATTAGGTAGTTTTGAACGGGTTTCAACTGCTAATGTAGAAATCGATCGAATTCTCTTGTTAATTTTGTCTTTAGTTTCAAACATCTTTTGGTCTCATCCAATTTGAATACTCTTGCAAACATCTTTTTGTGATTTGGGTGCCATCTTCGGATTGTTCACTGTGTCATCTCCTGTTGGCCAATCAACCTCACCCTCTCTTCTTATGGAATGTTGGGTTCAGTGCTCGGCTACCTCTTTTGATGACTTCTATTGCTTTGTCATATGTTATGAGCATGTGCTTGGATGGCTTGGTTCTTTTCTGGTCTCACATGTGACCTCTTCTTGTGAGGATTAAATGCTGTGCACCCTTATTTCCCTCTCACAGTCCATCTTTCTGTCATGAAATAAAGTTGGCCTCATGGGTTACTTCTTTATCATGGGCAAAGGAATGATTTTGCATTCTTGTTCTCCCTACTTAATTCATTGTCCCTATTAAATGTCTATAGCTACTGCTCACCTTCTTCTTTTTCTATATATTTGCTAGAACTGGAATGGATTCCTCCTGTCTCCGTTGATGGGATCTAGCTGCTTTCATGAATTTAATGCTTTTTGGTGGTTGTCATTGAAAAAACTTACAATTTTTTTGGAAGAGATTGGAGATGCGCCGACATTGTTTCTTTCATTTCTTGACAATTCCTGCTTCCTCTTTACTAACAATTTTCTGCTAAATTTTCCTTAGATGGTTACCTGTACCTATCTTGGACCTTTGGTCTTCTCTAATGTGCCATTAAACTTCATTAGAAGAATTGGGTCTGTTGTCACCATAGTTTTATCATTTTCCTTTCATGGTAATCTTATAGACTAATTGCTAAATGACAGCACATATCATATTTTTCTGCACAAATTGTTATAATTGGGTGGATTATTTTGTCGATGAGTTATTACACTGTGGCACTTTGCAGGAAATTCTTTCCGCATTCTCTGGTAGGCTAAGGAAGTTATTTAACAAACCATCAGTTAACAGCAGCAACAAAGACTCTGAAAGCAATATTCCATGACTTGCCAGGAGGGCCTGAGGCATTTCAGCTCATGACCAGGTTTTGCTACAGCAAGGGCAGAATCCAGATAACTCCCACCAATACCTGCCTTCTTCATTGCATAGCTCAGTTTATGGAGATGAGCAAGGATGTCTCTTTTACTTTAGTGCTCATGGTACTGTCACGTTTTATAGTCCTCACTAAAAGACTGACCCGAATCTTAGCTAAGAGACAAAGTATTGGCATTCAGACTTAACACTGCCTGGAACTTCCCATTGCCTAAGACACTGTGAAAACTTCTAATCATATAGTGGCTCTAATTAAATATTAGAGGCAGAGAAATTTGCTCTGTTGTTGAGAGAACTATTGGAACAGTTTCAGTCCTGTACCTTTGGCCGATTTTACAGTTCTTCGTACACAAAAGCCTATTCAGTAACAATTCTTCATTTAAGTTTCATTGTTCCAACTACTACTTTCTGGAATTCTTTTATCTTGGCAATGGATTGAAGGTTGTTCTATCAGTGAACTGATCTCTTGGTACTCTAGAGGAGAGAACATTAAGCAAATTTCCTTTGGATATAAACAAGTCCCTAGTTTAGTGTTATCTGCTTTGACGTGGAGTTTTGGAGCATGTGGTTGTTCATCATATCCATTACAATATTCCCAAGACCAACAAGCAGGCATTATAGCTGATGGGAATTTTGGGATGCTTGGAGGCATACTTTTCATAAACTTTAATCATTTTAAAAATAAACATCGCCAAAAGCCCTAATTTCCAAGATCGTCTTTATGCAGTTTAAAAAGTAAATCAATTAAAATCTAAAATAAAAGGAGTAAGAAAAATATCTGGATTGCTAAATCCAATAATCTCCAAGAGGCACACAAGTGTATGCCCTCCAAAGATGATCCACACGAGAATCAATTCGAAGAAGCACTCCTATTTGCTTGCTAGAACCTTTTTAGCAGCCTTTTTATCATATGCAGTCTTTTAATGTCTCTTTGGACTTTCTCCTCTTCAAAAGCTTTCTAAAAGCTTTCCAACAAGTCTCTACACTCTAATAGCCTTTCTCTATCTCAACTTAGGGCCTTGTCTTAATATGATAGTGATATTAAGACAAGGGGAGAAGAACATAGGAGAATGAAGGCTTACAGGCTCTCTGTTTTCTCTTTCTTTTTCTATTCACCGAATTCCATCTACTGCCCCTTTAAATAGAAATGAAGGGGCAACAATTAGAGGCATTGGATGGAGAGAAAGGGCGCCATCCAAGGGGCATGAAGAAAGGGGGAGACGTTTAACGTGAGGAGCGCTTTTTTTCACTCCGAGGGGCGCCAAGGGTCCAAGGGGTCTTCGGTTCAAACCCCACCAAGTACATATAAATATTTAATTTATTAAATTATTTTATTAACGAATTTAAATGATATTTAATAAATTAAACTCATTTAAATTTGAAATAAAATGTTTAAAAAAGGACTAAGGCCCCGGGTCAACCTAGACTAACCAAGTCAACCCAAACTAACAAAATCAGGCTGAAATTCAAATCCAAAAAATCTAGAAAAATCTCATAAATTTAGATTAAACTCCAGATAGGCTGCCCAACACATGGCTAATGTTAATTTAAATCCAACTTAAATTTATTAACCTAATCAACAAGCAAATGGACCTAAACAGATTAAGTCAGGAGCTCGGGTTAGCCCACATATGCTAGTATGCGATCTTGGCCAACCAATTAGGATCCAAAAATTTAATAAAAATATTTTTAACTACTTCAATTAATTCTTTATTGTGTGTGACCCTCTGGGTTCCTCATCTAGCCATAGTAGGTTTTTGATTTAGCCCGATTATGTATCCGACTATTTGAACATGTCAAATCGGGCTAACTTAAACTATCAATCTTGATCAACCTTCAAATTGACTTATGAAATCAATCCAATTGATTCATAAAAACCTACAAGACAAGATTGACATCTAGCAATGTGTCATGCCTACCAAGAAGATGAGGAATTTGATAAAAATTACTAAAATACCCTTTAGTGGCAAGTTACTGTGCAATTCAATCCTTCGATATTTCTTTATCCCGATTAAGTGATGGGCATGATAAATGTCAAACCCTCATACTTAATCCATTTGAATCTCTAATCATTAATGAAGACTCAACCGATGATAAATAAGAAAACCTTTTCTAATTTCATCATACTTTGATCAAAGATTTTCTGAGTCAACATTTGATGTGATTACTTGGGATAAATACTCCTCTTACTAGGAGTCATCGATTCCTTGTTGACCTACTCATTACCTTCATACACAATCCTTCATATCTAGCATCACCCCGTACATAACCTTTTGTTATGAATGAATATGAACAAAATATGGATTCATGTGTACAAGATACTATGGTGGTCTCAGGTCTAAGGATTACTTGCATAACTCCCACTTAGAGAACAATCTATTATGACAAGTAAGTAAAACTTTCATTTGATGTTCTCCTGTCGGATCAATTCAGTGAACTCATAACCTAATGAGCACCCACATCTTTGTATTAGTGTCCCTACACAAGTGGTCGTGAGACCAACCACCCTACAATCGAGCATACATAAGATGTGCTAGTCTATCCGGATTCATCGATCCCCAAATCGATGATCCTATGACTAGGAATATTCTAAATTAGGGTTTATAGGTTTTAGGTCTCACTGTTATCTTTGTAACCCTAAAAACATTGCCCTATTCTATGGGGTTCATCATAAAAAATATAAGACAAGCATATGATGAAATATAAAATTGCCTCTATTATCATTCTTGAGTTGAGAGAAATTATAAATTTTGCCACTGATACAATAACTGTGATTGGCTTTCAGGGCATAATTCTTTCAATCTCCCACTTGCACTAAAGCCAATCGCCCTTGTATTTAATACCCATACAATCAAGATGGCGATCTAACTGCTGTAGTGGAAGGGCCTTAGTGAATGGGTCTGTTATGTTGTTCTTTGTTTCAACTCGTTCTATCACCACATCATGTCTTTCAATGATGTCTCGAACGAGGTGGAAGCGTCTCAGGATGTGCTTGGATTTATGGTGAGACCTTGGTTCCTTCGCTTGTGCCACAGCTCCAGTGTTATCGCAATATAATGGCACCGGCTGTTATAGTAGGAACTACGTCTAATTCGGTGATGAACTTCTTCATCCAGACAGCTTCCTTAGCGGCTTCACTTGCAGCTATGTACTCTGCCTCAGTGACTGAATCAGCTACAGTTGGCTGCTTGGTACTTTTTCAACTCACTGTTCCTCCATTCAGAGTGTAGACATACCCTGATATAGACTTACTGTCATCTGGATCAAATTGAAAACTAGAATCTGTGTAGCCTTCTAGTTTTAAGTCTGATCCTCCATATATGAGAAAAAATCTTTAGTCCTTCTCAGGTACTTAAGAATGTTTTTTACTACTTTCCAATGATCCTCCCTGGATCAGCCTGAAATCTGCTTACTATGCCCAAAGCATAAGCAACATCAGGTCTGGTACATAACATTGCATACATAATTGATCCTACTGCCGAAGCATAAGGAATCTTATTCATCCTATCTCTTTCTTCTGGAGTCTTAGGAGACATCCTTTTAGATAGGTGTATGCCTTGACTCATGGGCAAATAACCTTTTTTTACTTCCCTCCATATTGAATATCTTCAATATTAAGTCTATGTACCTGGATTGGGATAACCCTAGCATCCTCTTAGATCTATCTCTATAGATCTTTATTCCTAAAATATAGGATGCTTCTCCCAAATCCTTCATGGAAAACGTTTTGACAACCAAGTCTTGACTGATTGCATCATTGGAATATCATTTCCAATGATAAGTATGTCATCCACATACAAGACCAAGAAGACAATGGCACTCCCACTTATTTTCTTATATACACACGGTTCATCCGTATTCTTGATGAAATCAAATTCCTTAATAGTTTCATCAAAACGAATGTTCCAACTCCTCGATGCTTGCTTTAATCCATAAATAGATTTTCTAAGTTTGCATACTTGGTTTGGTCTCCCACTTGAGACAAACCCCTCTGGCTGTGACATATAGACTTCTTCCTCAAGATTTCATTAAGGAATGCAGTCTTAACATCCATTTGCCATATTTCATAATCATAGTATGCAGCAATAGCAAGCATAATCCTAATAGACTTGAGCATGGCAACTGGCGAAAAAGTTTCATCATAGTCAATACCATGTCTTTGCTTGAAACCTTTTGCCACTAACCTAGCCTTGTAGGTTTCTATTTGCCCATCTGCTCCAATCTTTCTTTTGAAGATCCATTTGCACCCTATTGGGACAATTCCCTCAGGTGGGTCAACCAAGATCCAAACCTGGTTGTCATACATGGAGTCCATCTCGGATTTCATGGCATTAAGCCATTTGTCGGATTCCTTACTCTCGACTGCTTCCATATAGGTCAGTGGATCATCATTTTCAATGACGTTGGCTTCATTATTGTTTTCAATCATAAAACCATATCTAAGAGGTGCTTCCCGCACTCTTTCTGACCTACGAAGAGGAGGTGTATGTTGTGGTTGTACCTTATCAATTTGTACTTCTGATTGAGGAACTTGAGTTTGTTTATTTTGAATTTCACTTAATTCGATTATTCTGCCATTACTTTCTTCTTGAATAAATTCCTTTTCCAAAAAGATAGCATGCCTACTAACAAATACCTTTTGTTCAGTAGGATGATAGAAAAGGTATCCAATACCTTTTTGAGAATAACCAATGAACCTACATTTTTTAGCCCTAGCATTTAGCTTATGTACAAATTCCTTTTTAACATAAGCTGGGCAACCCCAAATTTTAAAATGTTTAAGACTTGGCTTTCTGCCATTCCATAATTCATATGGAGTGCTAGGAACTGATTTTGATGGTACCCTATTTATTACATATGCAGCAGTTTCTAGGGCATAACCCCAGAAGGATACTGGAAGATCCGTGAAGCACATCATGGACCGTACCATATCAAACAAGGAACGGTTCCTCCTTTCAGCTACACCATTTAATTGTGGTGTATATGGAGGTGTCCATTCAGAGAGAATACCATTATCCTTAAGATGATTAAGAAACTCGCTGGATAAGTATTCACCTCCTCGATCAGATCGAAGGATTTTAATACTTTTTCAGTTTGTTTCTCAACCATATTTTGATACTCTTTAAACGTTTCAAAGGCTTGGATTTATGTTTCATAAGATACACATATCCGAACCTTGATAGATCATCTATAAATGTGATGAAATAAGAGTATCCTCCTATAGCTTGAGTTGACATGGGTCCATATATATCTGAATGTATTAACCCTAATAACTCAGTTGCCCTTTCTCCATGTCCAGTAAATGGAGACTTGGTCATTTTTCCCATGAGGCAAGATTCACAAGTTTCTAATGATTGAAAATCATAAGGTCCAAAGAAATCTTCTTTGTATAACTTGTTAATCCTTGACTCACTTATATGACCTAATCGGCAATGCCAAAGGAATGTTTCATTGGTATTATCTCTCTTTCTCCTTTTTTTTCAACAAGCAACACATTATCATTGAGTGATAGAGTTAAAAGACCATTCACAAATTTTTCCATTCCAAAAAGTCATTTGAATAAGATATAGAGCATCCATTGCTCTCAACTTTTATTTCATAACCTTGTTTTAATAACAACGGTACAAAAATAATATTTCTGACTACATTCGGAATAAAATAACAATCTTTTAATTCAAGTATTTTTTCTGTAGGCAATAATAACAAGTAGGTTCCAACAGCTTCTGCATGGATGGTCTCTCCACTCGCGCCATAAAGCTTGAAGTCACCTTTCTCCAACCTTCTAATTTTGTGAAGCCCTGCAAAGATTTGCATATGTGAGCCCCACATGCGGTATCCAATACCCATGAATCAGAAGTTGAAGAACTCAATGATAAGTTTGTTTGTATCATTAACAAACCTTTTGATGCTTTATCAGTATCCTGTTTCAAACTTGCCAGGTACTTCTTACAATTCTTCTTCCAATGTCCCTTCTTACCGCAGAAGAAACAAGATCCATCATCTGAAGACTTCTTTGCCTTCTTCTTCTTCTTGATGCTCCTTTTAGGTTTAATTTTCTTTTTAAACCCTTCTTCATCACCTCTTTCTTCTTCCCATCGATCAGAAGAAGATGAGCCTTTTCTCCCTTAAAATGGCTCTCAGCAGTCTTAAGCATGTTAAGTAGCTCTGGTAATGTAAGATTCAATTTATTCATGTGGTAGTTCATGACAAATTATGAGAAGGAATCTGGGAGTGACTGCAAGATCAGATCCTGATTTAGCTGCTCGTCCATGATGAAGCCTAATTGACCTAATTGGGTGATTAAGTCAATCATCTTTAGGACATAACCTGAACAGGCGAGCCGTCACTCATATGTGCACGAAACAACTGCTTAGATATCTCATATCTTGCAGTCCTACTATGCTCTCCATACAACTCTTTTAAGTTGAGAAGTATGGACTGAGGTTCATCTTTTCATGTTGCCTCTGGAGCTCATTGCTCATTGAGGCCAACATGATGCACTTGACAGTCATACTGTCATTCTGCCACATCCTAAATGTGGCCCTTTCCTCCTCGAAGCATCTTCTCCGATCGGATCTGGATCCGGAGAATCAAGAATGTAGGAAATTTTCTCCTGAGCTAATACAATCCTCAGGTTCCTCAACCAATCGACATAATTTGGTCCGGTTAGTTTATTAGCATCTAAAATGCCCCGCAGTGATAATGATGAAGCCATTTAATTTCTACAAACAAACAAGAACAATACATGAGCAGACCACTCAAAAATGATAATCACAATTAGACAAGGACTTTGAATCTAATTGTGTCTCCCACTATTTTCTTCGAATACCATAACCCTCTACTATGTTAAACAAGAAACCAATATCCGATTTCTTTAGTGGGGTTGAGATCCCAATTCCTTATAAATGCCTTGAGTTTGCTCAACAAACATTTATAAGTTCAAGGGTAGGAAATTCCCTTTCCAATTTCATCAACATTACACTTGCCTCTAAGACACTTATAGCCTTGTGTTTGCACAACAAACAATAATGTCTTAGTTTAGTCAGACCCTTCATTCTATATAGTCATGATTGAATAATGTCACCCTTGAGTTTGCTCAACAAAGTAACATTAACAAGCATACTATAAAGCATAATATGCACCAAGTCAAATTTTTACATCAAACCCTAATAGTAAGCCTTGAGTTTGCTCAACAAGCCTACTATAGTTTTGATATAATTTTGGCTTTGTATGAAGGAAGGCATTTTTAGTGCATTTATAACCAATTAGCATTTCCAATTCTAAGGTTTAAATTAATCGAATTGGCCAGGCAAGTGAAGAGGTGTGGGAGTCCCCCGTTCTTGCCTTAGACACCAAATAAATTTGGCCAGGTAAGTAACGGAACTAATTAAAAAACCACATTCTCTTTACCTTCGAGAACCACTTTTCTTAGACACCAATTGATCAATAATCCCTAAAAAGGATTTGCTTCATGATAATATAACACTACAACTTAATATAATTTTTAGGAGGGCTTTTATCGTCTCGAGCACATCCTTATGTTTCTAAGTATCACATATCCATTTATGTGCATAGTGTGTCATTAATCTTACAACATAATGACAACTAATACTTCTAAACATATTTCTAAATTAATTAGGGTTATAGTGAAACCCTAATCTTGTGGCATACAATCAATCAGTACATACTTCATGTCATCATATCAACTAATACGCATATTAGCCCTAATATGCATCCAAAAGCATATGATTAAAAAAAATAATTCGTTCTCATTACTTGTTCATGGGATAAGATCACATCGGCACCCCTACATATCATAGGAGATCCCATTGAATGGAAAGAGAGGGCCTTTAAAAAACCTACTTGGCTCTTATGACCAAATGGCTATGGTGACTAACCCAATCCTAAGTAGTTACTAGGACATTGCATTATATAAAGCATAATAGTCAATTATGTATAACATATATTGCTAATTATGCATCAGAACATAATGATTTACTTATTTTAACAATCATAATAATAACCATTTTATTAATGTAATATAGTCATATCATTACATTATGCATATCATGCCAATTAGGTTAAACATAACTTACTATTTTGCTATAAACATATAATGATCTATCAATTTAATCATTCATAATAGATTAATTTGATTTCTTCTTGAATGCATGAAGAATTCTCTGATACCACTGATGGAAATTTTGGGATGCTTGAGGCATGCTTTTCATAAACTTTAATCATTTTGAAAACAAACATCGCCAAAAGCCCTAATTTTTAAGATCGCCTTTATGCAATTCAAAAAGTAAATCAATTAAAATCTAAAATAAAAGAGTAAGAAAAATACATGGATTACTAAATCCAATAATCTTCAAGAGGCACACAAGTGTATGCCCTCCAAAGGTGATCCACACGAGAATCAATTCGAAGAAGCACTCCTATTTGCTTGCTAGAACCTTCCTGGCAGCCTTTTTATCATATGCAGCCTTTTAATGTCTCTTTGGACTTTCTCTCTTCAAAAGCTTTCTAAAAGCTTTCCAACAAGCCTCTACACACTCTAATAGCCTTTCTCTATCTCAACTTAGGGCCTTGTCTTAATATGATAGTGATATTAAGACAAGGAGAGAAGAACAGGGGAGAAGGAAGGCTTACGGGCTCTCTGTTTTCTCTTTCTTTTTCTATTCACTGAATCCCATCTGCTGCCCCCTTTAAATAGAAATGAAGGGGCAGCAATCAGAGGCGTTGGATGGAGAGAAATGGCGCCATCCAAGGGTCCAAGGGGTCTTCGATTTAAACCCCATCAAGTACATATTAAATATTTAATTTATTAAATTATTTTATTAACAAATTTAAATGATATTTAATAAATTAAACTCATTTAAATTCGAAATAAAATGGTTCAAAAAAGGACTAAGGCCCCGGGTCAACCCAGACTAACCAAGTCAACCCAAACTAACCAAATCAGGCTGAAATTCGAATCCAAAAAATCTAGAAAAATCCATAAATTTAGATTAAACTCTAGATAGGCTGCCCAACACATGGCTAATGTTAATTTAAATCCAACTTAAATTTATTAGCCTAATCAGAAAGCAAATGGACCTAAACAGATTAAGTCAGGAGCTCGGGTTAGCCCACATATGCTAGTATGCGATCTTGGCCAACCAATTAGGATTCAAAAATCCTAATAAAAATATTTTTAACTTTTTCAATTAATTCTCTATTGTGTGTGATCCTCGGGTTCCTCATCTAGTCAGCAGTAGGTTTTTGATTTAGCCCGATTATGTATCTGACTATCTGAACAGGTCTAATCGGGCTAACTTAAACTATCAATCTGGACCAACCTTCAAATTGACTTATGAAATCAATCCAATTGATTCATAAAAACCTACAAGAAAAGATTGACATCTAACAATGTGTCATGCCTACCCAAAAGATGAGAAATTTGATAAAAATTATCAAAATACCCTTTAGTGGCAAGTTACTGTAAAATTCAATTCTTCGTTATTTCTTTATCCCGATTAAGTGATGGGCATGGATAAATGTCAAACCCTTATACTTAATCCAGTTGAATCTCTAATCATTAATGAAGACTCAATCAATGATAAATAAGAAAACCTTTTCTAATTTCATCATACTTTATCAAAGATTTTTGAGTCAACATTTGATGAGATTACTTGGGATAAATACTCCTTTACTAGGAGTCATCGATTCCTTGTTGACCTACTCATTACCTTCATACATAATCCTTCATATCTAGCATCATCCCGTACATAACCTTTTGTTATGAATGAATATGAACTAAAATATGGATTCATGTGCATAAGATACTATGGTGGTTTTAGGTCTAAGAATTACTTATACAACTCCACTTAGAGAATAATCTATTATGATAAATAAGTAAAACTTTCATTAATTGGTTTGGTTTGCGCTTAATAAACAGGCTCGTGGGATAGAATGCGAGGCAATTAATGCGGGACCCGAGGCGAGGAATGCGGCAAGGGGCACGCAGAGTTGCGAGACCCCACGCCTTTGTTATAGCGCTGAAATGGAGGGATGGACACGGCATTGTACCAGTAGAGACATGAATGGCAGTGAAGTTAATGATATAAGACATGGATGTGAACAAAAGAAAGCAGAGGTAGATATTCTTGGAAGCTTTTTGGGATGCTCTCTGTAGCAAGGACCACCAAATTTAATGCGTATAGTTTAGATAATAATAATAATAATAAAAGAAAACACAAGTGCTCCTCTTACCCATTATTCTCGAGACCTTCATCCCATCACCACTCTAAGGCAACCACCCGCTCACCTTGGTCCCTTGTTTGTACGGCGATAGCTAACAAGAGAGCGTGGTCTGCCCCTCAGGCCCTTCAACATGGCTTGTCTTTAAACCTCTCCCATGTTGCGTACAGCACAAATAAAGTAAACCCCATCGGTGAGGTAAGGTGACAATTCATGACAGCAGTTATAAACATTTATTGCTGATATTTCCATGTTTTTTTGCTAAGGATATGAACATACAAGGAATCACAAGATTGGCTGTCTAAAATTATGCCTCACCGTAAAATGGGAGTCATATGGGTGGAATCTCAAAGTTTTCATATCCAAACCTTGCTTGATATAAATAAAAATGCCATCATAAACAAATTTACTCTGAGTGGTGCATTGTGCAATAAATTTGAAAGAGATCAAACAACTTAAATAACTGTATATTTTAAATAGTTTGCTTCATAAAATCTTTTGATCAACATAATTAGGATGGTCATCTTGTCTAGTTAACACATTGCCAATTGCCATTTGCAACCTTAGCAAATAGCACCAAAAATTTGTAAAATAAAGAAAGCTGTCTTATCAAAGAAAATACGAGATTATCTACTGGAGCTTAGATTAGGTAGGAACCTTATCTGAAAGTAATGTACAATCTTTAAATTATCTTATAAGCTCAAACTAAATCGTTGCATTTAGAAAAGGAAAACAGAATTTGACCAAAAAAGAAGGGAAGGCCAATACCCGCCCATTAGCCTCGTGTATGGTGGCTTGGTATAATAAACCAATAATGTCCGACATGATTGTATCCGTTATTAATCATTAAATTATGACCACTCAAAACTCGAGGAATTATTAAATTGCATGTTACTTTCATTGTACTTTAGTTACTCCTCTGACACACCGAGACCTTATGATTAGATAATAATAACACGATGTTGGAGCCCAACATGTCACACAGATGGTGGTCTTCTTGTTGATTTTTAATATTTATTTAGTCTCTTCTGCTTTGACTCTTTCGGCCAGATATGGACGGAATGCCGAGAATCTGATATAAAGTATTGGATATTAGTATCTTTGTTGGCAAGAAAAAAAAATAATATAAAAGTCCAAGCGAGATCCACCTAATATTTTGCTACGGCTGTAATAAAGGATGTGCATGCATGAGATCAAGGTCACTTTAGACTTCTTCTGTGAATGGCTCGTTCATTCACACCATGCATTCCAGCATAATTTGACTCCCCTGCTTTACAAGCCTTCAAAACAATTCCTTTCAGATGATATACAGCCATCTTATGGCTTAACGATTTAGAAGCATTAACTTTGTTACTGTTGAAATTTATCCTCCGACTCAAGCACGATAGGGCTTCGAGATGGAGCTCCCATCTGGGTGGACCTGCAAAACAGTCCTCACGCAAGAGGCGTTGGGGTGGCCCTCTGCGGAAGACCCTCCGACGCTCAAGTCAGTGGGGATCGGCAATTAACAAAAATGAAGAGAAGGCTCTCGCTGAAGAGTCTCTCTAGGACTCAGAGCAGAGCGCCAATGGCGAAGCAAAGGCAGAAGGAGAGATGGTGTCAGTAAGCAATTGTGCATGCACCTTGAGTTTGTAAGAGATGGCGTACCTAAGGGGATCCGAGGCTGTGGTATTTATAGGGGATCACCTGGTTACTTGAGAGTGTTGTGGGTCCGAAAGTTGTTAGGATCTGAATCTAGTTTGTTATGGAATCGGTAGGATTCACATCTGGTTAGTTAGAGGATCGACGGCTAAGAGAGTTTGTTGATGTCTCGAGATTTGGCGAGGGTATAGGCTCCAGAGCTCTAGGCTACCGTCGTGGGTCCTAGGCCACTCCTAGATATGATATATGTTTGGAACCTTATGGATTTACACTCTCCCGTACCGGATTTCGCAGATGTATAGATATTGTTCGGGCTAAGCCGAGCGATGGGAAGAGACCGGCTAGAGAGGCCGGATGGTGGGAGTAGCTCGGCTAGAGAGGCCGAGAGATGAAATAGCTTGGCTGGGGCCAAGAGACAAGATGGCTCGGCTAGAGGGGCCGAGAGATGAAATAGCTCGGCTAGAGGGGCCGAGAGATGAAATGGCTCGGCTAGTGGGGCCGAGAGATGAGATGGCTCGGCTAGTGGGGCCAAGAGATGAAATAGCTCGGCTAGGACCGAGAGATGAGATGGCTCGGCTAGAGGGGCCGAGAGATGAAATAGCTCAGCTGGTACCAAGAGATGAGATGGCTCGGCTAGAGGGGCCGAAAGATGATAAAGCTCGGCTGGGGCCGAGAGACGACAGGGCTCAGCTGGAGCCAAAGATGATATGGCTCGGCTAGGACCGAGAGATGATATAGCTCGGCAAAAGGGGGCCGAGAGATGAAATAGCTCGGCTGGGCCGAGAGATGAATAGCTCGGCTGGGGCCGAGAGATGATATAGCTCCTTGGGAATCCTTGGCTCGGTGAGGGGCTAGGGCGCTCCAACTTACCGAGGCTGACTTATCTTTGGCGGGTGTAGCACAGCGAGTAGGGATCAGGGCTAGCCTTAGCCATGTGCACGATTATTGATGCACAACGATTTTACCCCTCAAAATATGCCCCCTACTCCCTAGTTCGAAGCGTAGGTTTGGGCGTAGGGAGTATAACTCCAGGTGGCATGATTTGAAGGGAGGGATCCGGATTTGACAGCCTGCACCATAATGCCCTATTTAATGCTGCGCGGCTGCCGTGTCTTTGTGGGATGTGCCTTTGCGGGACGCATCACATAGGGCTCCTTTGGAGTGACAGTTGAGGAATTGCCATGTAGCAAATCCTGGTTTTCACGATGTTTTCAGCGGCGGTTCCGTATGCCTTGGTTGAGATACCTTATCTTCTCTTGAGGCGGTTTCCTTTGAGGGGAAGCAAGGTCGAAGCAATGCTATTCCCATTCGCAACATTCCTTCATTTTTTTCTGGAGGGATTTGTTGCCCTATCTTCTCTACAATCTTAAAAATCAGCAATTACTAGTGACTATATTGTGTACCTTCAAGAGTCGAACTATAATATTGGAGGAAAAATGATCCTGAACTATTTTCACAAGCCATGAATTGTAAGGAATCTAATTTATGGTATGATGCTATGAAAGATGAGATGAATTCTATGACATTTAATAGAGTCTAGGATCTTGTTGAGTTGCCGGTAAATGGGTCTTTAAGACCAAGAAAGACTCGTTAGGCAACATTGAGCGATATAAGGCAAGACTCATTGCTAAGGGATTCACTCAAAGAGATGGAATTGATTACAAGAAGACATTTTCTTCTGTATCCAAGAAAAATTTCTTCCGCATTATCATGGCACTTGTTGCGCATTTTGATTTAGAGTTGCAATAAATGGATGTGAAAACTGTATTCTCAATGGAGATCTAGAGGAAGAGGTTTATATGAAATAACCTGAAGGTTTTTCCTCTAGTGATAATGAGTAATTGGTATGCAATATTAAGAGATCTATATATGGGTTGAAACAAGTCTCTCGACAATGGTACCTAAAATTTCATGATGTGATTTCTTCATTTGGATTTGTAGAGAAATCATGGATCAATGTATATACCAAAAGGTCAGTGGAAGCAAAATTTATTTTCTGATCCTATATGTAGATGATATTTTGTTTGCAACTAATGATAAATGTATGTTACATGAGGTGAAACAATTTTTCTCTAAGAATTTTGACATGAAAGATATGGATGATGCCTCTTATGCATTGGCATTAAAATTCAGAGAGACAGACTTCGAGGTAGTTTAGGTCTATCTCAAGAACCTATATCAACAAAATCTTAGAGAGATTTTGGATGAAAGATTGTTCACCAATATAGATCCCATAGTCAAGGGTAATAGATTCAATTTGAGTCAGTGCCCAAGGAATGACTTTGAGAGGGAGAAAATAAAAAATACTCATATGCCTCAGCTGTTGGTAGCTTGATGTATGCTCAGATCTGTACAAGGCCTGACATAGCATTTGCAGCTGGGATGTTAGGGAGATATCAGAGTAATCCAGGTTTAGACCACTGAAGAGTTGCTAAGAAGGTGATGAGGTGTCTTCAGGGTACCAAGGACTACATGTTTATGTTCAGATGGACTAAAAACTTGAGCGTTAACATCTGGATACATGTTTATGTTTGCTGGTGGAGCTGTATCTTAGAGGAGCACTAAGCACTTTGACTGCCACTTCCACCATGAAAGCCTAGTTCATGTCATGTTTCGAGACTACTTCGCATGATGTATGGTTGAAAAGTTTCATTTCTGGCTTAGAATTATGGATTCTATATCTAAGCCATTGAATATTTATTGTGATAATTTAGCTGCAGTATTTATGGCTAAAAACAACAAGAGTGGTAGTCGAAGCAAGCACATCGACATCAAATATTTAGCCATAAGAGAACATGTTAAAGAAAAAGATAGTGGTCAAAGAACATATTAGCACTGAATTGATGATGGCTGATCTTTGACTAAAAGCATGCCAATTAAGAATTTTAAAGATCATGCGATACGAATGGGAGTTGATCCCATGATATAATTTAGTTGCATGGACAACTACTTGTACAATGAAACTCTTTTATGGTTGTGATATTTTTTCACATTCAGTTATTTAGTGTACACAATTATTTTGTGATGAGCATCATTAAGTTGGACCTAAAATAAACATGAGGTTTATTCATTAAGTTATATGGGTTTATGTTTGGAAAATATAATACATTGTGATACATGATAATTAATACTCGATTTTAAGAGGACCTATAGCCATGATTCATGTATTCTGTTTCATACTATAGTAATAGAATATACGGACCAAGTAGAAGAATATTAATTTTTCCCCATTAAGCGTATCGGTTAGATACGATTAAGATGATCCTATATTCGATATCGAGGGATCACATGAATTCAAAATTTGAATCCAAGATAAGATAAACATCTGTTGACCCAATTGATGATTTTGATGATTAACAAAACTATTTGAGTATAACAATTGAAGGCTCTAATGATTTTGATTAAGTTTTTCAGATTATAAGTCGATTGAATGATCAAAATCAGGAGTTAAATCTTGTTCTGGATCAAATCTAATGTCTAGGTAAGATTGCAAACATTAGAGTCGACTCCGAGAATCACAGAGCCGACTCCAGTATCTGGCATGGAAGTTAGAGTCGACTCCGAGACTGTTAGAGCCGACTCCAACAGAAAAGACAGAACGTTAATTTTTCTGGCCCCGACTTAGAGTCGACTCCGGGTCTGTTAGAGTCGACTCCAGAAAAGTTTCTTGTCACCCCAGAAAAGTCAGAGACGACTCCAGAATTAACGGATTAAAGTGTTTCGAGTTAGAGCGACTCCAGAAAAGTTAGAGTCGACTCCAACCCATCTGGAACGAAAAATCAAATTGCCAGATCAGCTCTAACGGTAATATTTCTATTTTACTTTATTTCTAACGATATATTTTGTTACAAGGTACACTCCAACGGATAGTTTTTCTTTCAAAAATGGTTTGAAAGAAATCTATAAAAAGGGAAGACTATCATTCAAAGAAAGAACGGAAAAATAAAGAAGAAAAATGGAAATAGAGAAATCCCAATTCAAAAATCCGAAAAAAAGAGAGCCTGAATCTCAAGAAAAAAAAACCCTTCTAGCTCAAATCCACTCCACTCCAAAAAGCTCAAGAGGAATCCAAGGCATTCAAATCAAAGTTTTGAGGATTTCCCAAATTGGAGAAAGAGGATCAGTTTCTTATTTTTCAACTTCTCAACTGCTTCAACTGTGAAGAATCGGAGCTGAGGCTTGATTCAATCTAGCAAGGAGAAGAAGAAAAGAAGAAAAGCTCAAAAGCCAACCAACTTCAAATCAGGCTTTTCTAAACCTTGTTATTTACTTGATTATTTGCTCATTTGAGGAGCTGTGTATTGAAAAATAATATTTCTTTTGTTTTGCTAGTTCAATCTGGGGGATTGAATTAGTGGAGGTAGTATACCTCGGTACAAGCTTGGATAGCTTGTGTTAGGGTTTTGTGCTGGTGAGCCCAAAAAACCAGCTGGGTTCGTTGTGATCCCGGGAAACAACAAGTTTGAGTTGTGAGCTTGTAAAACAACTCGGCTGTAATCAAGGGATTATAGTGTGGACCCAAGTGAATCTTGGGAGTGGACGTAGGTGTTGGATACACCGAACCACTATAAAATCTTTGTGTTTGTGATTGCTTATTCTGTCTCTATCTTTGTTTTGTGCATTGCACTAATTTTTAACTAGTGATTAAGCACATATATTTGCTAGTAATTAATTTTAAAGAACCCAATTCACCCCCCCCCCTCTTGGGTTGCATCTGGGCAACAATTGGTATCAGAGCAGCGTGCTCTTGATTTCTATACGATCAAGAGCTAAAGATCAAATCCAAATGGGATCATTTGCGAAGGACAATCAACAAATAGACCACCTTTGTTCAATGGAACAAATTACACATATTGGAAAGCAGAATGAAAATCTTCATTCAAGCTTGATTATGATTTATGGGGAATCATAATTAATGGACCACACACCCACTGTTATTGATAATATTATTGCAAAGCCCGAAAGAATGGGATGAGCAAGATAAGAAATTAGCTCAATTAAATGCAAAAGCTATGAATGTTTTATATTTTCTTGATGCAAATGAGTTTAACCGTATATCTACTTGCATGTCTGCTAAAGAGATTTGGGATAGACTTGAAGTTACCCATGAGGGTACTAATCAAGTCAAGGAATCAAAATTAATATGCTTGTTCATAAGTATGAATTATTTAAGCATGGAACACTGAAAATTCATGCATGTTACTAGATTTACTGATATTTAATGGTTTGAAAAGTCTTGGTAAACTTATACTAACTCTGATCTTGTTAGAAAAATTTTAGGTCACTTCCAAGATCATGGGAAGCAAAGGTGACTGCAATCCAAGAAGCAAAGGACCTCAACACCTACCTTTGGAGGAGCTACTGGATCACTTATGACTCATGAGTTGACATGAAACAACATCAAGAGGAGGAACAAAGAAGAAGAAAGTGATTGCCCTCAAAGCTGCAAAAGAAGAAGAGAGCAGCAGCGATGATGATGATGATGATGATGAAGAGATTGCTCTCTTAGCTTAAAAGTTTAAAAGTGTTGCCCAGATGTAGTAGCCCAAGAGGGGGGTGAATTGGATATTTTAAAAATTAATTCAATGGATGATATTGACTAACGCAGATATGTGCTTAATCAAAAGTTAATTTGCAGCGGTGTAGTGGAGTGCACAAAATAGAAAATACACAGATCAATCAAACACAAACACAGCAGGGTTTATAGTGGTTCGGTGCCAAACTCGGCTCCTACATCCACTCCCCAAAAACCCTTGGGAATTTCACTAATCGTATCACAACGATTACAACCCCTAGCCTTCCCCGGCTAGTCCTCTTGTTTTCACGGCACAAGGCAGCCAAATCCCCTAGCCTTCCGGCTAGTCCTCTTGTTTACTGGCACAAGGAAGCCAATCCCCTAGCCAATGGTACAAGGAAACCAATCAAGAAACTAGGGTTATCTCTAACCCTAATACAAGATTTATCAAAGAATAACAGATAGCTCCAAATTGAGCAATATTCAAATAAGAACTTTACAATTTTTAGAAGCAATAACCAGCAGCAAATGTAGAATGTCGACGCAGCTGAGATTTGAATCTTGCTTCAAAGGCTTGGACGACTTGAGCAAGTGTTGAAGGATGAAACTTCGCAGCACAAAGACTTGCTTCTCAAGATCCGAAAGTTGTAAGCAATAACACTCTCTTTTGATTTCTTTCTTTTCTCTCTTTTGTATTCTTGATGTGTCAAAAAATGTAAGAATTCGTCAAGGTTTTCTTCTGAACATCTCTATTTAAACCAATCAAAAAACTATCCGTTAGATTCATTGGTAAATAGAAGAAAAGAAAAACGGGAAGAAATAAAACCGTTTGAAATATTTTCCCAAATGATGAAAGCATTAAACCCATTGCTAGTGAGGGATTCCTGTCCATAATCAAAAGGAAACGGTCAGCATTCATCAAAATAGAAATGAGAGAGAGAAAGAGCATTAAATGAGAGAGAGAGAGAGTAAGCATTTAAAAAGTTGGCTGAAATAAATTTTCAGCAACTCCCAAAGAGAAAACGTGCGGCCAACAATGGGAAAAGGAGAAACCAGTAAGCTAGCTTTTCTCCCAAGCTAGCTAGCTGTTTCCAAAATCCCACGGCTGAAGTGATCAGCCCTCAAA
>UESW01002078.1:0-195611 GCA_900491605.1 Calamus simplicifolius | reverse complement strand
ATGTCACATGAACTTTAATTTATTTAAATGGATGTTAAAAGTGCATTTTTAAATGGATTAATAAATGAAGAAGTATTTGTTGAACAACCACCGGGATTTGAAGATCATGAATTTCCAAATCACGTTTTTAAATTGCACAAAGCTTTATATGGTTTGAAACAAGCACCTAGAGCTTGGTATGATAGACTAAGTAAATTTTTGATTGAAAATGATTTTACAAGAGGAAATGTTGATAAAACATTGTTTTTGAAAAGAAAAGATAAAGATTTACTTGTAGTTCAAATTTATGTTGATGACATTGTATTTGGTGCTACTAACAATCTTCTATGTCAAGAGTTTGCTAAGTTAATGCAGGGAGAATTTGAAATGAGCATGATGGGAGAACTCAATTTCTTCCTTGGACTCCAAATCAAACAAAGCAAAGAGGGAATCTTTATCAACCAAACAAAGTACACAAGAGAAATTCTAAAGAAGTTTGGTATGGAATCAATCAAACCCCTCGGAACACCAATGAGTCCTTCATGCAAACTGGACAAAGATGAAGAAGGTAAGAAGGTTGATCAAAAATATTATCGAGGTATAATCGGATCCCTACTTTACTTAACTGCAAGTAGACCAGACATAATGTTTGCTGTTTGCTTATGTGCTAGATTTCAGTCTGAACCTAAAGAATCACATTTAATTGCTGTTAAAAGAATTCTTAGATACCTTAGTGGAACAAAAAATGTAGGTTTATGGTATTCTAGAGACTCAACATTAAATCTGATTGCTTATTCTGATTCTGATTATGCTGGATGTAAGTTAGATAGAAAAAGCACAAGTGGTGCATGCCAATTTTTAGGAAGTAACTTAATCTCATGGTTTAGCAAAAAGCAAAATTCGGTTGCATTATCTACTGCTGAAGCAGAATATGTTGCAGCTGGAAGTTGCTGTGCTCAAATCCTATGGATTAAGAGACAACTTGAAGACTATGGTATCACACTTGATAAGACACCTATACGATGTGATAATACAAGTGCAATCAATCTAACTAAAAATCCAATTCAACACTCAAGAACAAAGCATATTGAAATTAGATATCACTTTATAAGAGAACATGTTGCCAATAATGAAATTTGTCTTGATTATGTGAATACTGAAGAACAACTGGCAGATATATTTACAAACCCTTAAGTGAAGAGAGATTTTGTTATCTTAGAGGAGAATTAGGAGTTTGTGATCCTTTGGAATAATTTTCTGAAACTCTTAAGAACAACTATCTAGATCTCATCAATTTCTTGAAAAATCTCGATATTCAATAAGGAAATCTATCTAGATCTTGATTCATTGTTTCCCCAATTGCTAAGGAACATTTAACTAGAATTTGATGATTAATTTGAATAGTTTCAGATCCTTGAAACTTGATTTTTTATCTCTGAAACTGTTAGAGTCGACTCTAACAGTTTGTGGAGTCGACACCTTAGTTTTTGATGTTCTATCTAAGCAATTAGAGCCGACTCCGGCTTCTATAGAGCCGACTCTAATTCGAGCGCTGACAGACTTTCTGGTTCGGAGCCGACACCCAGTTTTCGGGAGTCGACTCTAGGTCAAACTAGGTCAAAAATAAAAAGGCGGAGTCGACCCCAAATCATTTCATCCGTCTCCCAAAACCCCTCCAAGAAGTTCCAAAGCCTTTCCAACCTCCCCAACCTTCTCAAACCTTTGATTACACATTCCAATCTTCTCAATGGCACCCAAGAGGCGCGGTTTCGTCGGAGGAGCGTCCGTTCCCACGAGGCGACGCACGATTCGGAGGCAACCCTCGCCATCCTCCTCTTCAGCCACTCAAGAAGATTCCCCTCCTTCTCCCTCTTCACCCAAAGTAGATCAACTAGCCGGTAAGACTATCACAACTGGAAGAAAGGTCAATTTTGATTTCTTTGAGTCGGAGGGCTTCTCAATAGGAAGATGTTTAAAAGAAATGGGGTGGAAAAATATTTGTTCATTAGATATGCCCACTTATCCTGCCCTTGTGAGAGAATTTTACAATGATTTGAGTAGAGGAGAAGGCGGTTTAATCAGTATTGTAAGAGGAACAAGAGTTGTAATAACTGCTGAAATCCTTGGAAATTTGTTGGAAATGCCCACAATTGGTATTATGGAATATCAGCATGATGATAGAAGTGGTGCATTGTCAAGAATGTTAGGGAGGAATGTAACCGAGTTTGAGAAAATTCTTGCTAATCAATTAAATCTGGAGCTCAGGTTACTACACAACATATGTGGAAGAATTTTATTCCCCAAAATTGGTAGATTTGAGTACGTCTCGGAGCGAGACATTCTTTTGATGGATTGTATTATAACTGGAAAGCCAGTCAACCTAGCTGGCATGATGATTGGTTATATGGCAGAGGCTGCTACAAAGAAAAGATCTACACTGCCATATGGTATGGTTCTGACACTGATTTTTAGAAGCCAAGGTGTGCTAATTATGGATAATGAACCCCTAAGGAAATTAAGGCACACTGACTATTATAGTATTTCTACTATTCATCGGATGGGCTTCAAGAAGTTAAATGGTATCTGGATGAAAGGAGGACGAGATGAAAGAGCTGAGAGAGATAGAACTGAAGAGGCCAGAGTAGAAGATATCCCTGGACCATCCACTGCGGGACCATCAGTCCCTGATCCATTTATTGCGGAACCATCTACAGCTGGACCTTCAGAAGCTGGACCGAGCACAGTTTCCTCTCCTCCACATCTGTCTGCTACTGCTTCTGGGAGATTCTCTGATGAGCAGATTGGTCAGTTGAGAGCCTTGCTTGCTGAATATGACAGTCAGAGATCTCATGAGATTAATCAATTAAAAGAAGATTTCAATCAGCTAAAAGAAGAATTTAACTCGAGACTTGACATAATTTCCTTCTCCATAAGCAATTCTGTTGAATCCTTTGGTGCTGAACTTTACAAAATCTTTGAAAGGATGGAAGGCATTGCTGATGGCTCGGGATCTTATATTCATGCAACTGGTCAACTGAAGAAGGACATTGACCTTGCAGTCTCACAGATTGAAGCTTGTCTTGAAAACTTTAAGAAATCTCAAAAAGATGATGTAATGGAAATCATAGGTCACTTAAAGAAATTGTATTCAAACATATCTGACCTTGATTTTGATTTTGATACTCCTTTGTATCTTAGGTTCTCCAGATTTACTTTATCTTGATAGTTTGTATTTAGGAATTTGAGTATCTAATGAATCTCACTTTGAAATATACTTGAATGTAATGTTTCTTACTTATGTAATGCAATTACACATTTTCAAATCTGTCTATGATTGACTGCTTGAATCCCTATGTCTTATGAACCAACAATTTTTCTCTAATAACTTTCTTTATCTAATACTCTCCTTATTGCTGATAACAAAAAAGGGGGAGAGATGGTTGAATATGCAAAAGAAAGAAGACTTGAAATTTTAATGAGAAATGATTGTTTATGCAAAAAGAAAGAGACTTGAAATTTTAATCAGTTCAATTAAAATTTGATTTTATTATATAGGGGGAGCTATTCAATGCAGGGGGAGCTTAACAAAACAAGCTTAATTACAATTTTCTGTACATTTAGTTTAAATATTCATGATTGATGGCTTATATAGAACTCATGCATAATTTTAAAAGTTCACTTTGAATATTGGCATCAAATCCTTCATTAAAAATATTTTAAGCTTTAAAATGACTATAATCTTTAGTTCGAATGAATTTTTTGAATGCATATACTCAAAGTTTTTGTTATCATCAAAAAGGGGGAGATTGTTGACCCAATTGATGATTTTGATGATTAACAAAACTATTTGAGTATAACAATTGGAGGCTCTAATGATTTTGATTAAGTTTTTCAGATTATAAGTCGATTGAATGAACAAAATCAGGAGTTAAATCGTGTTCTGGATCGAATATAATGTCTAGGTAAGATTGCAGACATTAGAGTCGACTCCGAGAATCACAGAGCTGACTCCAGTATCTGGCACGGAAGTTAGAGTCGACTCCGAGACTATTAGAGCCGACTCTTACAGAAAAGACAGAACGTTGATTTTTCTGGCCCCGACTTAGAGTCGACTCCAGGTCTGTTAGAGCCGACTCCAGAAAAGTTTCTTGTCGATCCCAGAAAAGTCAGAGATGACTCCAGAATTAACGGATTAAAGTGTTTCGAGTTAGAGCCGACTCCAAAAAGTTAGAGTCGACTCCAATCCACCTGGAACGAAAAATTGCCAGATCAGCTCTAACGGTAATATTTCTATTTTACTTTATTTCTAACGGATATATTTTGTTGCAAGGTACACTCCAACGGATAGTTTTCTTCCAAAAATGGTTTGAAAGAAATCTATAAAAAGGGAAGACTATCATTCAAAAAAACAAGAATAGAGAAAAACGGAAAAACAAAGAAGAAAAACGGAAATAGAGAAATCCCAATTCAAAAATCCGAAAAAGAGAGAGCCTGAATCTCAAGAGAAAAACCTTCTAGCTCAAATCCACTCCACTCCATAAAGCTCAAGAGGAATCCAAGGCATTCAAATCAAAGTTTTGGTGGATTTCCCAAATTGGAGAAAGAGGATCAGTTTCTTGCTTTTCAATCCTTCTCAACTGCTTCAACTGTGAAGAATCGAAGCTGAGGCTTGATTCAATCTAGCAAGGAGAAGAAGAAAAGAAGAAAAGAAGAAAAGCTCAAAAGCCAACCAACTACAAATCAGGCTTTTTCTAAACTTTATTCATTTATTTGTTATTTGCTCATTGAGGAGCTGTGTACTTGAAAAATAATATTTCTTTTGTTTGTGTCTAGTTCAATCTGGGGGATTGAACTGGTGGAGGTAGTCTTACCTCGGTACAAGCTTGGTATAGCTTGTGTTAGGGTTTTTGTGCTGGTGAGCCCGGAAAACAAGCTGGGTTCGTTGTGATCCCGGAAAAACAACAAGTTTGAGTTGTGAGCTTGTAAAATAACTCGGCTGTAATCAAGGAAGATTATAGTGTGGACCCAAGTGAATCTTGGGAGTGGACGTAGGTGTTGGATACATCGAACCACTATAAAATCTTTGTGTTTGTCGTGTCTCCTTTATCTCTATCTCTATCTCTATCTTATTGATTGTATTTTGTTATTGCATCTGCATTCACTTTCACTCACACTAAGCAAACAAATATTTCAAAAGGTTTAAATTTTTAAAGAACCCAATTCACCCCCCCCTCTTGGGTTGTCATCTGGGCCAACACCGTGGATCTGCGGCTAAGTATCCGCTGACCTAGATGGCGATCACCTTGAATCCTGGATTCGTAGTTACTAAGGGACTTGCAAGAACACCATCCAAGGGTTAAAGAACAAGAGAGAAAAGTCAGATTAGAGACAAAGAGGCAAGGAAGAAGTAGAGAAAGAGGGACGGTCTAGACACTCTTGGGCGTCCACTAGAGGAAAATAAGGGCGGCAGCCAGGGCTTCTCTAGGAGACTGGGATGTTGGCACGCATAGGAGAATAAAATCAAGAGCACCACAGAACCAAATAACAAAACTCACAATAACTCCAAAACTGGATTGATTGATTAATAATTCAAAGATGCATAATTTATACAAGAGGGTCTCTTATATAGAGCAAGAGACTTAGGGCCCAAGTAAATACAGATATGAAAAGAAAAGAGGTGCCCACTTTCTTCTTAAAGTGTGGATTAGATTACATGAAAAAAAAAACTTCATGCCATACAAATCCCTTTCAAAAAAGATAATTTATGGGCAATAAAGGACGTCCCTTTGCTGCTTCTTGAAAGAATTATGCCCTGAAAGCCAATCACAGTTGTTGTATCAGTGGCAAAATTTGTAATTTCTCTCAACTCAAGAATGATAATAGTGGCAATTTTATATTTCATCATATGCTGTGTCTTATATTTTTTATGATGAACCCTATAGAATAGGGCAATGTTTTTAGGGTTACAAAGATAACAGTGAGACCTAAAACCTATAAACCCTAATCTAGAATATTCCTAGTCATAGGATCATCGATTTGGGATCGATGAATCCGGATAGACTAGCACATCTTATGTATGCTCGATTGTGAGGGTGGTTGTCTCACGACCACTTATGTAGGGACACTAATACAAAGATGTGGGTGCTCATTAGGTTATGAGTTCACTGAATTGATCCGACAGGAGAACATCAAATGGAAGTTTTACTTACTTGTCATAATAGATTGTTCTCTAAGTGGGAGTTGTGCAAGTAATCCTTAGACCTGAGACCACCATAGTATCTTGTGCACATGAATCCATATTTTGGTTCATATTCATTCATAACAAAAGGTTATGTATGGGGTGATGCTAGATATGAAGGATTGTGTATGAAGGTAATGAGTAGGTCAACAAGGAATCGATGACTCCTAGTAAGAGGAGTATTTATCCCAAGTAATCTCATCAAATGTTGACTCAGAAAATCTTTGATCAAAGTATGATGAAATTAGAAAAGGTTTTCTTATTTATCATCGGTTGAGTCTTCATTAATGATTAGAGATTCAAATGGATTAAGTATGAGGGTTTGACATTTATCCATGCCCATCACTTAATCGGGATAAAGAAATATCGAAGGATTGAATTGCATGGTAACTTGCCACTAAAGGGTATTTTGGTAATTTTTATCAAATTCCTCATCTTCTGGGTAGGCATGACACATTGCTAGATGTCAATCTTGTCTTGTAGGTTTTTATAAATCAATTAGATTGATTTCATAAGTCAATTTGAAGGTTGGTCCAGATTGACAGTTTAAGTTAGCCCGATTTGACCTGTTCAGATAGTTGGATACATAATCGGGCTAAATCAAAAACTACTGCTGGCTAGATGAGGAACCCAGAGGGTCACACACAATAGAGAATTAATTGAAGAAGTTGAAAATATTTTTATTAGGATTTTTGGATCCTAATTGGTTGGCCAAGATCGCATACTAGCATATGTGGGCTAACCCGAGCTCCTGACTTAATCTGTTTAGGTCCATTTGCTTGCTGATTAGGCTAATAAATTTAAGTTGGATTTAAATTAACATTAGCCATGTATTGGGCAGCCTATCTAGAGTTTAATCTAAATTTATGGGATTTTTTTAGATTTTTTATGATGATCAAATTCGAATTGGATTCGAATTTCAGCCTGATTTGGTTAGTTTGGGTTGACTTGGTTAGTCTGGGTTGACCGGGGCCTTAGTCCTTTTTTGAACCATTTTATTTTGAATTTAAATGAGTTTAATTTATTAAATATATTTAAATTTATTAATAAAATAATTTAATAAATTAAATATTTAATATGTACTTGGTGGGGTTTGAACCGAAGACCCCTTGGACCCTTGGCCCCCTCGGAGCGGATAGAAGCGCTCCTCACGTAAAACGTCTCACCCTTTCTTCATGCCCCTTGGATGGTGCCCTTTCTCTCCATCCAATGCCTCTCATTGCTGCCCCTTCGTTTCTATTTAAAGGGGGCAGCAGATGGGATTCTGAGAACAGAAAAAGAAAGAGAAAACAGAGAGCCCGTAAGCCCTCCTTCTCCCCTGTTCTTCTCCCCTTGTCTTAATGTCACTATCATATTAAGACAAGGCCCTAAGTTGAGATAGAGAAAGGCTATTAGAGTGTGTAGAGGCTTGTTGGAAAGCTTTTAGAAAGCTTTTGAAGAGGAGAAAGTCCAAAGAGGCATTAAAAGGCTGCATATGATAAAAAGGCTGCCAGGAAGGTTCTAGCAAGCAAATAGGAGTGCTTCTTCGAATTGATTCTCGTGTGGATCACCTTTGGAGGGCATACACTTGTGTGCCTCTTGGAGATTATTGGATTTAGCAATCCAGGTATTTTTCTTACTCCTTTTATTTTAGATTTTAATTGATTTACTTTTTGAACTGCATAAAGGCGATCTTGGAAATTAGGGCTTTTGGCGATGTTTGTTTTTCAAAATGATTAAAGTTTATGAAAAGCATGCCTTCAAGCATCCCAAAATTTCCATCAGTGGTATCAGAGCCTTCTTCATGCATTCAAGAAGAAATCAAATTAATCTATTATGAATGATTAAATTGATAGATCATTATATGTTTATAGCAAAATAGTAAGTTATGTTTAACCTAATTGGCATGATATGCATAATGTAATGATATGACTATATTACATTCATAAAATGGTTATTATTATGATTGTTAAAATAAGTAAATCATTATGTTCTGATGCATAATTAGCAATATATGTTATACATAATTGACTATTACTTTATATAATGCAATGTCCTAGTAACTACTTAGGATTGGGTTAGTCACCATAGCCATTTGGTCATAAGAGCCAAGTAGGTTTTTTAAAGGCCCTCTCTTTCCATTCAATGGGATCTCCTATGATATGTAGGGGTGCCGATGTGATCTTATCCCATGAACAAGTAATGAGAACGGATGATTTTTTTTTTAATCATATGCTTTTGTGATGCATATTAGGGCTAATATGCGTATTAGTTGATATGATGAGATGAAGTATGTACTGATTGATTGTATGCCACAAGATTAGGGTTTCACTATAACCCTAATTAATTTAGAAATATGTTTAGAAGTATTAGTTGTCATTATGTTGTAAGATTAATGACACACTATGCACATAAATGGATATGTGATACTTAGAAACATAAGGATGTGCTCGAGACGATAAAAGCCCTCCTAAAAATTATATTTAGTTGTAGTGTTATATTATCATGAAGCAAATCCTTTTTAGGGATTAATTGATCGATTGGTGTCTAAGAAAAGTGGTTCTGGGAAGGTAAAGAGAATGTGGTTTTTTAATTAGTTCGTTACTTACCTGGCCAAATTTATTTGGTGTCTAAGGCAAGAACGGGGGACTCCCACACCTCTTCCACTTGCCTGGCCAATTCGATTAATTTAAACCTTAGAATTGGAAATGCTAATTGGTTATAAATGCACTACAAAAATGCCTTCCTTCATACAAAGCCAAAATTATATCAAAACTATAGTAGGCTTGTTGAGCAAACTCAAGGCTTACTATTAGGGTTTGATGTAAAAATTTGACTTGGTGCATATTATGCTTTATAGTATGCTTGTTAATGTTACTTTGTTGAGCAAACTCAAGGGTGACATTATTCAATCATGACTATATAGAATGAAGGGTCTGACTAAACTAAGACATTATTGTTTGTTGTGCAAACACAAGGCTATAAGTGTCTTAGAGGCAAGTGTAATGTTGATGAAATTGGAAAGGGAATTTCCTACCCTTGAACTTATAAATGTTTGTTGAGCAAACTCAAGGCATTTATAAGGAATTGGGATCTCAACCCCACTAAAGAAATCGGATATTGGTTTCTCGTTTAACATAGTAGAGGGTTATGGTATTCGAAGAAAATAGTGGGAGACACAATTAGATTCAAAGTCCTTGTCTAATTGTGATTATCATTTTTGAGTGGTCTGCTCATGTATTATTCTTGTTTGTTTGTAGACAATTAAATGGCTTCATCATTATCACTGCGGGGCATTTTAGATGCTAATAAACTAACCGGACCAAATTATGTCGATTGGTTGAGGAACCTGAGGATTGTATTAGCTCAGGAGAAAATTTCCTACATTCTTGATTCTTCGGATCCAGATCCGATCAGAGAAGATGCTTCCGAGGAGGAAAGGGCCACATTAAGGATGTGGCAGAATGACAGTATGACTGTCAAGTGCATCATGTTGGCCTCAATGAGCAATGAGCTCCAGAGGCAACATGAAAAGATGGAACCTTAGTCCATACTTCTCAACTTAAAAGAGTTGTATGGAGAGCATAGTAGGACTGCAAGATATGAGATATCTAAGCAGTTGTTTCGTGCACATATGAGTGACGGCTCGCCTGTTCAGGTTCATGTCCTAAAGATGATTGACTTAATCACCCAATTAGGTCAATTAGGCTTCGTCATGGACGAGCAGCTAAATCAGGATCTGATCTTGCAATCACTCCCAGATTCCTTCTCACAATTTGTCATGAACTACCACATGAATAAATTGAATCTTACATTACCAGAGCTACTTAACATGCTTAAGACTGCTGAGAGCCATTTTAAGGAGAAAAGGCTCATCTTCTTCTGATCGATGGGAAGAAGAAAGAGGTGATGAAGAAGGGTTTAAAAAGAAAATTAAACCCTAAAAGGAGCATCAAGAAGAAGAAGAAGGCAAAGAAGTCTTCAGATGATGGATCTTGTTTCTTTTGCGGTAAGAAGGGACATTGGAAGAAGAATTGTAAGAAGTACCTGGCAAGTTTGAAACAGGATACTGATAAAGCATCAAAAGGTTTGTTAATGATACAAACAAACTTATCATTGAGTTCTTCAACTTCTGATTCATGGGTATTGGATACCGCATGTGGGGCTCACATATGCAAATCTTTGCAGGGGCTTCACAAAATTAGAAGGTTGGAGAAAGGTGACTTCAAGCTTTATGGCGCGAGTGGAGAGACCATTCATGCAGAAGCTGTTGGAACCTACTTGTTATTATTGCCTACAGGCAAAATACTTGAATTAAAAGATTGTTATTTTATTCGAATGTAGTCAGAAATATTATTTCTGTACCGTTGTTATTAAAACAAGGTTATGAAATAAAAGTTGAGAGCAATGGATGCTCTATATCTTATTCAAATGACTTCTTTGGAATGAAAAATTTGTGAATGGTCTTTTAACTCTATCACTCAATGATAATGTGTTGCTTGTTGAAAACAAAAGGAAAAAAAGAGATGATACCAATGAAACATTCCTTTGGCATTGCCGATTAGGTCATATAAGTGAGTCAAGGATTAACAAGTTATACAAAGAAGATTTCTTTGGACCTTATGATTTTCAATCATTAGGAACTTGTGAATCTTGCCTCATGGAAAAATGACCAAGTCTCCATTTACTGGACATGGAGAAAGGGGAACTGAGTTATTAGAGTTAATACATTCAGATGTATGTGGACCCATGTCAACTCAAGCTATAGGAGGATACTCTTATTTCATCATTTATAGATGATCTATCAAGGTTCGGATATGTGTATCTTATGAAACATAAATCCGAAGACTTTGAAAAGTTTAAAGAGTATCAAAATATGGTTGAGAAACAAACTGGAAAAAGTATTAAAATCCTTCGATCTGATCGAGGAGGTGAATACTTATCCAGCGAGTTTCTTAATCATCTTAAGGATAATGGTATTCTCTCTGAATGGACACCTCCATATACACCACAATTAAATGGTGTAGCTGAAAGGAGGAACGTTCCTTGTTTGATATGGTACGGTCCATGATGTGCTTCATGGATCTTCCAGTATCTTTCTGGGGTTATGCCCTAGAAACTGCTGCATATGTAATAAACATGGTACCATCAAAATTGGTTCCTAGCACTCCATATGAATTATGGAATGGCAGAAAACCAAGTCTTAAACATCTTAAAATTTGGGTTACCCAGCTTATGTTAAAAAGGAATTTGTACATAAGCTAAATGCTAGGGCTGAAAAATGTAGGTTCATTGGTTATTCTCAAAAAGGTATTGGATACCTTTTCTATCATCCTACTGAACAAAAGGTATTTGTTAGTAGGCATACTATCTTTTTGGAAAAGAATTTATTCAAGAAGAAAGTAATGGCAGAATAATTGAATTAAGTGAAATTCAAAATAAACAAACTCAAGTTCCTCAATCAAAAGTACAAATTGATAAGGTACAACCACAACATACACCTCCTCTTCGTAGGTCAGAAAGAGTGCGGGAAGCACCTCTTAGATATGGTTTTATGATTGAAAACAATAATGAAGCCAACGTCATTGAAAATGATGATCCACTGACCTATATGGAAGCAGTCGAGAGTAAGGAATCCAACAAATGGCTTAATGCCATGAAATCCGAGATGGACTCCATGTATGACAACCAGGTTTGGATCTTGGTTGACCCACTGAGGGAATTGTCCCAATAGGGTCAAATGGATCTTCAAAAGAAATATTAGAGCAGATGGGCAAATAGAAACCTACAAGGCTAGGTTAGTGGCAAAAGGTTTGACTATGATGAAACTTTTTTGCCAGTTGTCATGCTCAAGTCTATTAGGATTATGGCTATTGCTGCATACTATGATTATGAAATATGGCAAATGGATGTTAAGACTGCATTCCTTAATGAAATCTTGAGGAAGAAGTCTATATGTCACAGCCAGAGGGGTTTGTCTCAAGTGGGAGACCAAACCAAGTATGCAAACTTAGAAAATCTATTTATGGATTAAAGCAAGCATCGAGGAGTTGGAACATTCGTTTTGATGAAACTATTAAGGAATTTGATTTCATCAAGAATATAGATGAACCGTGTGTATATAAGAAAATAAGTGGGAGTGCCATTGTCTTCTTGGCCTTGTATGTGGATGACATACTTATCATTGGAAATGATATTCCAATGATGCAATCAGTCAAGACTTGGTTGTCAAAACGGTTTTCATGAAGGATTTGGGAGAAGCATCCTATATTTTAGGAATAAAGATCTATAGAGATAGATCTAAGAGGATGCTAGGGTTATCCCAATCCAGGTATATGGACTTAATATTGAAGAGATTCAATATGGAGGGAAGTAAGAAAGGTTATTTGCCCATGAGTCAGGGCATACACCTATCTAAAAGGATGTCTCCTAAGACTCCAGAAGAAAGAGATAGGATGAATAAGATTCCTTATGCTTCGGCAGTAGGATCAATTATGTATGCAATGTTATGTACCAGACCTGATGTTGCTTATGCTTTGGGCATAGTAAGCAGATTTCAGGCTGATCAAGGGGAGGATCATTGGAAAGCAGTAAAAAACATTCTTAAGTATCTGAGAAGGACTAAAGATGTTTTTCTCATATATGGAGGATCAGACTTAAAACTAGAAGGCTACACAGATTCTAGTTTTCAATCTGATTCAGATGACAGTAAGTCTATATCAGGGTATGTCTACACTCTGAATGGAGAGCAGTGAGTTGGAAAAGTACCAAGCAGCCAACTGTAGCTGATTCAGTCACTGAGGTAGAGTACATAGCTACAAGTGAAGCCGCTAAGGAAGCTGTCTAGGTGAAGAAGTTCATCACCGAATTAGATGCAGTTCCGACTATACAACAGCCGGTGCCATTATATTACGATAACACTGGAGCTGTGGCACAAGCGAAGGAACCAAGGTCTCACTATAAATCCAAGCACATCCTGAGACGCTTCCACCTCGTTCGAGACATCATTGAAAGACATGATGTGGTGATAGAACGAGTTGAAACAAAGAACAACATAGCAGACCCATTCACTAAGGCCCTTCCACTACAGCAGTTAGATCGCCATCTTGATTGTATGGGTATTAAATACAAGGGCAATTGGCTTTAGTGCAAGTGGGAGATTGAAAGAATTATGCCCTGAAAGCCAATCACAGTTGTTGTATCAGTGGCAAAATTTGTAATTTCTCTCAACTCAAGAATGATAATAGAGGCAATTTTATATTTCATCATATGTTGTGTCTTATATTTTTTATGATGAACCCCATAGAATAGGGCAATGTTTTTAGGGTTACAAAGATAATAGTGAGACCTAAAACCTATAAACCCTAATCTAGAATATTCCTAGTCATAGGATCATCGATTTGGGGATCGATGAATCCGGATAGACTAGCACATCTTATGTATGCTCGATTGTGAGGGTGGTTGGTCTCACGACCACTTGTGTAGGGACACTAATACAAAGATGTGGGTGCTCATTAGGTTATGAGTTTACTGAATTGATCCGACAGGAGAACATCAAATAAAAGTTTTACTTACTTGTCATAATAGATTGTTCTCTAAGTGGGAGTTGTGCAAGTAATCCTTAGACCTGAGACCACCATAGTATCTTGTGCACATGAATCCATATTTTGGTTCATATTCATTCATAACAAAAGGTTATGTATGGGGTGATGCTAGATATGAAGGATTGTGTATGAAGGTAATGAGTAGGTCAACAAGGAATCGATGACTCCTAGTAAGAGGAGTATTTATCCCAAGTAATCTCATCAAATGTTGACTCAGAAAATCTTTGATCAAAGTATGATGAAATTAGAAAAGGTTTTCTTATTTATCATCGGTTGAGTCTTCATTAATGATTAGAGATTCAAATGGATTAAGTATGAGGGTTTGACATTTATCCATGCCCATCACTTAATCGGGATAAAGAAATATCGAAGGATTGAATTGCACGGTAACTTGCCACTAAAGGGTATTTTGGTAATTTAATCAAATTCTCATCTTCTGGGTAGGCATGACACATTGCTAGATGTCAATCTTGTCTTGTAGGTTTTTATAAATCAATTAGATTGATTTCATAAGTCAATTAGAAGGTTGGTCCAGATTGACAGTTTAAGTTAGCCCGATTTGACCTGTTCAGATAGTCGATAAATAATCGGGCTAAATCAAAAACCTACTGCTGGCTAGATGAGGAACCCAGAGGGTCACACACAATAGAGAATTAATTGAAGAAGTTGAAAATATTTTTATTAGGATTTTTGGATCCTAATTGGTTGGCCAAGATCGCATACTAGCATATGTGGGCTAACCCGAGCTCCTGACTTAATCTGTTTAGGTCCATTTGCTTGCTGATTAGGATAATAAATTTAAGTTGGATTTAAATTAACATTAGCCATGTGTTGGGCAGCCTATCTAGAGTTTAATCTAAATTTATGGGATTTTTCTAGATTTTTTATGATGATCAAATTCGAATTGGATTCGAATTTCAGCCTCATTTGGTTAGTTTGGGTTGACTTGGTTAGTTTGGGTTGACCCGGGGCCTTAGTCCTTTTTTGAACCATTTTATTTTGAATTTAAATGAGTTTAATTTATTAAATATCATTTAAATTTATTAATAAAATAATTAATATGTACTTAGTGGGGTTTGAACCGAAGACCCCTTGGTCCCTTGGCGCCCCCTTGAGCGGATAGAAGCGCTCCTCACGTAAAACGTCTCCACCCTTTCTTCATGCCCCTTGGATGGTGCCCTTTCTCTCCATCCAATGCCTCTCATTGCTGCCCCTTCGTTTCTATTTAAAGGGGGCAGCATATGGGATTCTGAGAACAAAAAAAGAAAGAGAAACAGAGAGCCCGAAAGCCTCTTTCTCCCATGTTCTTCTCCCCTTGTCTTAATGTCACTATCATATTAAGACAAGGCCCTAAGTTGAGATAGAGAAAGGCTATTAGAGTGTGTAGAGGCTTGTTGGAAAGCTTTTAGAATGCTTTTGAAGAGAGAAAGTCCAAAGAGGCATTAAAAGGCTGCATATGATAAAAAGGCTACCAGGAAGGTTCTAGCAAGCAAATAGGAGTGCTTCTTCGAATTGATTATCGTGTGGATCACCTTTGGAGGGCAAACACTTGTGTGCCTCTTGAAGATTATTGGATTTAGCAATCCATGTATTTTTCTTACTCTTTTATTTTAGATTTTAATTGATTTACTTTTTGAACTGCATAAAGGCGATCTTGGAAATTAGGGCTTTTGGCGATGTTTGTTTTTCAAAATGATTAAAGTTTATGAAAAGCATGCCTTCAAGCATCCCAAAATTCCCATCAGTGGCCTAAAATTCTTCCAAATAGGATTGCATGATTTGGGGGATTGAGGCTTATCTTGTTGACCTGCTTGCTCTGCTAGGTGGCGTGTAGAATGCTTGTGCTGGAGGGTGGTGTGTGGCTGGCATGTGACTTCTTATGTAGGTATGGCACCAACTTGAATTTTGCAGTGCTCTGTTTGACTGTGATGGCCTTGTCTTCTGCTCCAATACTGGTGTCTCTCCTCTTGTAAGCTGAATGAACTTAATAAAAATACCAATTGGACTGGACATGACATATATAAGTCCAACTGGACTGGACAGGACTCAAATTGACCCAAGCTCATAATGAGCTGACCAATATGACCCAAACCATAATAACGAGTACCAACTCAAAAGACAAGACTCAAATTCCCAAACAAAAATTAAAATTGGACCCAAATTAAAATAAAATAAAATAAACCTAGTTTCCAATTGAATCAAACCCTACAAACCTAATCAGATATCCACAGAGGATTAAGAATCCTCTGCCTGATCCTGGTACCTGTACCAATCTTCCGGGATGGGAGGAACTCGACCCCATCGAGTATGGATCGCTCTGGCTCTGGTAGCTCTCTAGGAGGTCTGGGTCGAGGTGTTGTAAGTCCTTTCGAGTAATCATGAATCATCGAATTCAGGGCGACCCTACCATCGGACCAGGTAGCATTGGTAACCGCAGTTCCGGGTCGTAATGGCTTGATCGTCCAGGATACGCTCGATCCGCTCTCCTCGCTCAGGTAAAAGTGGTGGTGGACACTCTTGGGTAGGTTCGCTCATGAAAGGAGGGTTAGGTCCAAAGTACTCACTAGGAATCGCTGTCGGTTCCCTATATTCTAAATATTGAAGGTTGAGCTAATGTCCCAATCCAGATCTGGTTATCTTCATAGCCTACCAGATCTGGTTATCGAGAATCGGCTTATCTTCACCGAAGATATTGTCTCCCTCCAGAGGATTGTTCGGAATGTTTTATCCTTCTCTGCTGATTACACACTCCACTGTACTGCTAGTGATTCTGACAGCTCTGGTCACTGGGGTTCCCCTGCTGCTTCGATAGCGAACCAGCAAATGGTTTTTATTTCTTGGGAGCCCCTCCAGGGTTTGTTAAAATCAACTTCGATAGAAGTGTGTAGAGCAGATTAGCTGGCTCAGCTTTTATTATTCGAGGGGTAGATGGAGCAATGCTGGCAGCTGGAGGAATTGGCCTTTTAGATTCCTCTGTTTCTCTAGCGGAGCATTATGTAGTGTGGGATGGCATTTTCTATGCTACTAGGTGTTGGATAAGTTTGAGGAAAAGATAGTATGATCTTATCTATTTGAATTTGAATGTATTTGAGAAGATGCTGTGGCGTGCAAGGCAATGTCCTTAAGAGTAGATTCGCGCCTCTCAGAGATAATATCTCGGTGCAGAAGATCAGAGCACGACTACCCTCCAGGATACAACAGCAAAGTCTTTTAACAGGCGTGCACACACCAATGTCAGAAGAGGATGAACAACCGAGATGATTTCCTTCTCTCTGGATAAGAATGGAAGCAAAAGAATGAATCTCTGGACTGGATAAGGATGAGGAATGAATCTCTGGATAAGGATAGAATAGAAAATATAAGGTTTGAATGAATTAAACACCGGCATTGCTTTGAATATTTATAAGAAAGCAAGCACCGGTCGAGAGCGACGAATCAATCCAACGGGAATGATGATTCAGTCCAAAGGTCGATCAGCATCCAACGGTAGGTCAAACAAAAATAAAAGACTTATCACGTACGTAGAGACGTATAAGTCAAAAGACTGGTCAAAAAGAAAATAAAAAGACTTATCCTACCGGTTGAAATAAAAAGACTTATCCTATCGGTTGAGAACGACGTATCAGATAAAAGGACTTATCAAGTCAAAAGGCTTTTGGAATTTTGAAATATACTAGATTTCTAACACTAGGATTCCATACTCAGAGTCTGTTCATTGAGGGGGAGTCACTCATTGTCATCCGATGACACTGGAGGGATTGCTACAATCAGTCTCCTATCAACCCTATGCTTCTTGACGTCTGGTCTACCCTGCGGGATATGCATAGATTTCATATCCGTTATATTTATCGGAAAGCCAACTCGGCGGTCAATTGGATGGCGGCCCCTGTGGCCCGTCACTTTGGGTTTTGGTTTTGAAAACACTATAACCCCTGTCCTATTATACTTAAGCAAATCCTATTTTCTGACTTATCAGGACTGACTCGCATTAGACTAATGTGATCATCCGTCTATGCCCAAAAAAAAATTGAACTATCATGTCAACTTATTGAAAGAAAAAAATTATATTTATTTTAGTTAATTATTATAAGGGAGCATAATTCTGCCAAGATTGATTCTAATCTGGATAAAGAAAAAAAAATTTATTAGGTAGTTGGCGCGTAAAATTTCATTGAATCTTTTAAAATATAAATTAACTAAATTAAATTATAAGAATGAATAATATATTTTTATTAAGAAATATATTGGATCTGTTTTCGAATGCTTTAAAAAATAAATAAAAAATAATGCTGATTCAAATGCGATGATAAATAATTAAAAATTTAATCCTGCCGAGGGAACCGATGGAAGCTGATTTATGTAGCAGCTGCCACAAAGGATGAGTTGGATGAGTTGGGTTTATTACGAGGGAGCGTAGATCAGCGATCTAGTTTAAATACAAAACACCAATTTCCTCCTGCGGTCTGGATATGGTGGCGTGGGGCGTGCAAGAGCCGCAAGGCGACACGTCCGCTAGTTCCCGTTTCCCCTCCGCTACTTCTCTCGTAGTCGTCCCACGCCAGGTAAGCCATGGCGGGGAGGCTTCACGATGGCATGGAGGGGCCATCGCCTTCCTCGACGCCCTCCGGATATTCTTTCCTCTATTCCCAGATTCTCCTTCTAAACCCTACTTTAAAGCAAAGATACCAACGCCCTTCCCAATATTCTCCGACGGCGTTGCGCACGATGGCGCGCGTGAAGCGCCGTATCGCCGCCCTCCTCCTCCTCTCCTTCTTCCAGGCGGCGATTGCGGCGGCGGAGGAGGGAGAACGGATCCCGACCACGCTGGATGGCCCTTTCCGTCCGGCGACCCGGCGGTTCGACCCGTCGCTCCGGCGGGGGAGCGACGATCTTCCGATGGACAGCCCCCGGCTCGCCAAGAAGGTCCGCTCCCCTTTCCCCGAGCAGATCGCCCTCGCCTCCTCCTACTCCCCGACCTCCATGTGGGTTTCTTGGGTCACCGGTACGGGCGGATCCTCCCCATTCCATCGTTTCTCGATTTCTGATGATCCCTTTTTGTTCGATTGTTTGATGGGGGTTTGATTGGGGAGCAGGCGATGCTCAGATTGGAAAGAATGTGACTCCGATTGATCCGTCGACGGTGGCGAGCGAGGTTTGGTTCGGGGAGGAGAGCGGAAAGTATAGTTCTGTGAAGAGAGGGACGGCCACCGTCTACAGCCAGTTGTATCCGTTCCAGGGGCTTTTGAACTACACCTCGGCCATCATTCATCATGTGAGCTTGATGGTAAGCAAAGTTGTCGGTTTTTTTTTTTTTGGTTATTACAATGCATGCTCTTGTTAATGATTCATTTGGAGCAGATAATTGCTTCATTCCTTTTGTTTGACGTATTGCTAGGCTATGATGCTTTATCAAAGATTTCTCGACACTTCACAGCACTCAGATCGTTCTTAGAAAAACGATTGCTTTTGTGCGTTCTGTTAAGGAATTTTTATACTATTGAGTTTTTTTTGTTTAAAAAAAAAAACAATGATAGCAATCAATTCATTTCGTGTCCATAATCTGTGGCATTGATTGCATCACACTTAGTTACAAATCCTGACAGAAGGCTTGCAACAGAGAATTCCTCAGGTGGTATTTGTATATAGTCAAAGAAATGGCTATATGTACACTAAATCTGTAATATTTCCTTTAAATGGACTAGCTCTGTCTATATTTCCTGGGATTAAGAAGTTCTATATATATTTTTGATACTGTTGCAGGCCTTAAACCAAGAAAGAGATATTACTATAAATGCGGCGATAGTTCATTAAAGGCTTTGAGCAAAGAACATACATTTGAGACCTTACCATCTCCTGGCCCAGATATGTATCCTCATCGAATTGCAGTGGTTGGAGATCTAGGCCTCACAAGCAACACTACAACAACCATCGATCATGTGAGTCAGAATGATCCTTCTATGATCCTAATGGTTGGAGACTTGAGCTATGCAAATCAATACTTGACTACGGGTGGCAAAGGTGCTGTCTGCTTTTCTTGTGCATTCCCTGATGCACCTATTAGAGAGACATACCAACCGCGCTGGGATGGGTGGGGAAGGTAACTTGTTCATTAGATGGTCATCATCATTTCCTTCATTTAGTGGTCATTGAGGTGATTTGCATCGCTTCACAATTTATTAACTCACAATTTATGTCACCTATTTGCTTGCTCAGCCTTTTCTATATTTAGTTCTTCTAACAGAGAGAATTTTGATTTAAGATGAGATGGAATCAGTGTAGAGATTTTTGTTCTGTATTGTTAACATGCTACTACACACACACAGAGAGAGAGAGAGAGAGAGAGAGAGAGAGAGAGAGAGAGAGAGAGAGCAAATGCAAACTGTGTATATCTTAGAATTTAAGAATAGGTGGATTTATGTTCCATGAATGGCTAACAAATGCTTCATGAGAAGAAAGATGGCAAGGAACCTCTACCCTCGCTGCACCCTCACATACACCTGCGCACATGCACTCCCACCCACCCATCCATATACGTTGCTTCTTTTGTTTAGTTTTGGAACTTGTTTCAATATTGCTTCTGCCTTTATTTCGTAAATCATATTTTGAAATAGGTTTAGGATACGGTTTGGGAAGAAAGAAAAGAAAAGAAAATATTTTGAATGGAAAATATCTTGTGACATTTGAAAAGAAATTATTTTCACTAGTGGAGACTTAGGAAACAATTTGCTCTATTTGGCAATATATGATAGTGAAGAGCTCAGGATATTAGGTCACTTTCTTGTCCATGCTAGTTGTTCAGAAGCAATTCCCTGCCACCTGTTGTGTAGGTTTATGGAGCCACTCACATCGAAGATTCCTATGATGGTGATTGAAGGAAACCATGAAATTGAGCCACAAGTTGATGGGATGACTTTCAAATCTTATCTAGCGCGATTTGCTGTTCCATCAGAGGAAAGTGGTTCCAATAGCAGTTTTTACTATTCTTTTAATGCTGGTGGAGTTCACTTTATCATGCTTGGGGCATATGTTGACTACAACCAGACAGGTCACTGATTTTGCTTCTTTGGTGCACAAATTATCAAAATTACCATAGGAAATTCTGTAAATGTTTGATAACTGATGCTTACTTTTACTTTGTGTTGTTTGTACTTGCTCATCCATTCTTTTTGTTGATAATGCTTCACCCTGATAATTTACTACCTCATGGCAGGTGCTCAGTATGCATGGCTCAAGGCTGACCTGCACCAAGTTGATCGCCAAGTCACACCTTGGGTGGTGGCTGCTTGGCATCCACCTTGGTATAATAGCTATTCATCACACTATCAAGAGTTTGAATGCATGAGACAGGAAATGGAAGAACTTCTATATCAGCATCATGTTGATATTGTCTTTTCTGGCCATGTAAGCAGACATTCATAAATGCTTTAATTCTTCGTTATAAAATTGTATACCGCAAAGACCTGTGGATCTTTATAGAAAATTCACTTGAACACTAAACAAAAATTGTTTTTCCATAATGTTCTTCTTATTATAAGTTAGGTCTCATAATCTTGATCTATGTGAATTTAAACATTTTCCTTTTGCTACAAGTCCATTGAGGCCTTACATGGCATCTATTGTGAATGCTTGATCCACTAACATCATCGTGGTGTTCAAGACGGGAGATTCCTCTGGCCTTTTTTCTTTTCCAATATCTCCAGTTCTTAACTACATTCTACTAAATGCAAAATAAAGCCAGAAGAACAAATTAGAGAGCTGCCTTTCTAGATTAAGTTGTTTCTAGTTCCTATCTGAAATATATATCGGATGAAGATATGTTTGGGACAACAACAAGTAACTAAGCAGTCTAGCTTGAGAACACAAGCTGCTGAATGTTGAGACTATATTTATATTCATATTTTCATTCATTTAATAGTGTTACACATAAATGCTTCTTATATGTTGTGATGATTTGACATGCTTCCTTTGCCAGGTCCATGCTTATGAACGGACTAATAGAGTGTTTAATTATACATTGGATCCTTGTGGACCAGTTTGCATTACTGTTGGAGATGGTGGAAATATTGAGCAAGTTGATGTTGATCATGCAGATGATCCTGGAAAGTGTCCTTCAGAAAGTGACAATATTCCAGAAATTGGTGGTGTCTGCCATTTAAATTTCTCTTCGGGCCCTGCAAAGGGTAGATTTTGCTGGGAGCAACAACCAGAATGGAGCGCATTTAGAGAAAGCAGTTTTGGACATGGAATCCTAGAGGTTTAATCTCAGAATTAGCATAATCATAGCATTTATTGTTGTGTGATACAGGCAGCTTTCCTATCGCAGTGTGATAAAGCTCATATTCTTACACTCAAGTTAAAACAATTTCCCCAGATGCTACAATTGAACTTTCAGTACTCTTGTTGATGTGGTTGTTTTTGCTTGACCTTTGAGAACCTAGGATGGTCAATGGTTATGACGTTACGTTCTGATGTTAGATCAGATCTTCTCCACTCTAATTTGTTTGTGATTTCTTGCACAGGTTATCAATTCAACTTATGCCTTGTGGACTTGGCATCGTAATCAGGATATTTATAGAGAGAACAGCAGAGGAGATCAAATATACATAGTACGGCAACCTGAACTCTGCTTGATGAACACTGGAGAAGTTACTTCCACAAACTGGTGAGGTTTTCAGATTACTTTAATGATTAGTGAATACCTAGGGTGCGGTCTAAATAATTCCATCTTGGAAGAAATTGGAAAACTGCTCAAATTAGTATAAGCAGATAAAATTTTTAAACTGTTTAATTGTCAATTACTTTTTATGATATCATTTGAAGGGCTAATCTATGTCCAGCAGCTTGATATGTTGCTTCATGTGCTCGTTACAGATATAAGATTACAGAATCATTATTAGATTATTGTATAAAATTAATGGGTTCTGCTATCACCTGGTTCACTCACTTTACTGCAACGGCTGTCTCACACTTGCTTTGATTTCCATAGCGTCTGTAGCCTGTGCATATGTTGCCTTGAATTGAAGCATTCTTATTTAGAGATTGTTCGGTGTTTTGAATTTGTTATTGCAAGATTATTGACACCATCTCACAGTTGCTCTAGTTCCCCTTATGTCTCTAATTTGTGCATATGTTGCCTTGAATTGAAGGGAACTTATTTAGAGTTTGTAAATGTTTTGAATTTGTCACTGCAAGTTTGATGACACCAGACTATAGTCCCTGTTAACAAGATCTTGAACTGAAACCTAACACTTTTGACGGAAATATAAGCAAACACTTTGTACCATGGACAACTCATTATATTAGATCCAGTTAAACCCAAGACAAAAGCATTATAAGGCTTTCTGTGGTTATCATTACTTCACAATTATTCCATGTGAAGTGATCAAGGCATGATGGGGATTTATGCATCCTAGGATTTACTCAATTAGTTGTTTTATGATCTTGTCAGTATTAACATGTGATTTGTAATTTCTTAGGCCTTATTTGGGACAACTATTGGGAAGCAACTACCTCACATAGCCGATGAAAAACAGCTGTTGTTGATCCCTCTAACAGATGTCCCAAGCAGGGCCTTAGCACATAGCAGTTGTGAGGTTACAGAATATAGGTTTTAATAGAATTTCTTATGGAAGGTTAAGTAAATTTTGAGTAACTTGATTTTCAAAATTCTATGATTAACATATTTTATTTTCTTTTGGAGGTAATGCTAATGAAGCTTATGGTTGATGATCAGTTTTTAGGCTTCAAGTTGTTTTGATGCTTCTGCAACAAACAACTCATTTTCAGAACCATTCCTCCTTATAATTGGAGATGATGTATGAGCTTCGATGTAACTTACTATGTTTCTGCAACAGTTCTCACGTTTCTCCACAGTGCTCTTTATCAAATCAATGGGGATCACAAGGCATTCAGAATAGACGTCTCTTCAGCCTTCTCGTAATCGGATCCATATATGTCATCCTTTGTGATTTGTGGAAGACAATGTTCAAATAATAGATGAGTTAGCCTTTTCCTCCCAGCAAGCGTTGAGGCATATGTTAATCAGTTTGTCTCAATGGCGAGTAGTTTTATGGCGTCTTTGTTATGCCAAGGCAAAGCATGATATCGGGCTTCTCTCTCTCGACCCTCCCCGTTTGTGAAATGCAGGTGAAAGGATTGGATTTATAGGGGAAGAATAATTAATATATTTGCGATGTGCAGTTTGATTCAGAAAAAATTTAGCCACCACAGCACAGCACTAATTGGATTTCTTTCCAGTAGTTTTGAGTTGCATTGTTCTGAAGTAACAGAAGTACAATTTAATTTGTTTGACAATACAAGCATAGGTCAATGTATTCTTTAGTGGAAAATATTATCTGTAAAAAGATTATCATGTCTAGCGAGAAACAGAATTCTGCCTGCCTCTTTGGCACAATCAGACATTGTTCCCAGTGTTCTCATATATTAGGATTTTTTTTTTTGGGTACAAATGAATGATCATGCCAATTTAGGATGAATCAAATTCGATATATTAGAATACAAAATTTGGGTTAGAACAAGAGGGCATGGGTCTTCCAACTACTAACTTTAAAAATCAGAGTGGTAGGCCTTCCTGACGGCGATCTAATTTGCCGCTGAGTTGGTTTCTCTATAGATGTGTTGTATCTGGATGCAGTAAACACTCCGTAGGAGAGATTGAATGTCATAAATTAAGGGGTCGGTAGGCAGATAATTGTAGTGATCCTGACGAAGCTAACGAATTACAGTAATAGCATCTCTTCAATGATAAAACTACGGGCGCTCAGGTTGCGAATGATAGAGGAAATATCAGTCCAAGTAGCATATAGCTTTGCTAAAGGTACCGAGGAGTCAAGATGGCCGAAACCATTAGCTGCCAGCATCGCACCATTCGATCCTCGAATCATAAAATTTGATCCTGCAGATCTACCATGAACACTTCCATCAAAGTTAATTTTGATAGACCCTAAAGGTGGGGGCTCCCAAGATATGAAGACCGTATGCCGTGTGTTACCAAGGCAGCATCGGAATTCCAGGGGTCAGAGTTGTCGGAATCAAGAACTGTCCGATGGAAGTGTACTCAGTTAATAAGGAGAAGACTGTCCTGACAATCCTATGTGAAGGAGCTGACTCATCAGTAAACGCAAGCCGGTTCCGGGATAACCAAACTTGATAAGCTATGTAAGCCCTTGTTGTACTCTTCTGAAGGGTGCCTCTCCCTAAGTCCTGTCTAAGCAAGCCGAGGAAGGAGATGCAGTGAGAAGCAGCACCAACGTCCCAAGGCCGGTCGCCAGAAATCTGCCAGATCTGTCGAGCAGGTGAAGATAGCATGGTCAATTGTTTCCTCCTCAATGCCACATAACGGGCACGTAGGCTAGATGCCCAACCCTCGCCCAGAAAGCATGGAACATGTAGGAAGATAAATTTGTACAAGCTTCTAAATAAATAGCTGGACCCTAGGATGATTGGAAAGGTGCCAGATCCAAGCCACATCCAAAGACTGCTGGGACTATGGTATGTAAACCCTGATAGGAGCACGAGCCAAACATGATTTCCTCCAAACCTTGATATCGGGGGTATGACCCGGAATGAGAGGAATAGAAAGAATGCAACAATAAAGTTTGTCCCCAAAGAAGCTGGATAGCAAAGGGGTAGCCCAGGTAGAATGATCCTGAGCAATAAGATAATGACTCTCATCCCACTAGGGATAGCAGTGTTGACAAAGGTAGGCCATTGAGATAAGGGGAGGTCAGCAATTCACGTATCCCAAATAATATTCACTGAGGCTCCATCATCAATTATCCACGATATGCTGTTCAGGATAGTCGGAGCATGCCGGCAGACCTCTTTCTAAAAGAAAGAATGCCCTCAAGAAGGCTATGGATCAGTGGAAGAAATTCAGTACCCGTATTTGGCACGCATGAATGAACTCCGCAACAGTGCGAATCAAGCAAGAACCGAGTGGCATGCCTAGCATTCAACGCCTCCCTCCTAATAGTGAGGGACTGGATCCCAAGCCCCCCCTCAGCGATCGGCAAGTAAACAATATCCCAAGCCAATAGATGAACACCATGTCCATCCTGCATCGAGGCCTAGAGGAAGTCTTGAAAAAATCTCTCAATCTTCCTCAAGCAAGCCAAAGCAACAACAGCATTAGATAACAGATAGAGAGAAAGAGAAGAGCACCGATCGTAAAAGAGTAATCCTTGCCATCATAAATAGCCTAGTGACCTACTATCCATTCAGCCAATCTCGGATATGCCTCTCAAGGTCACTAAAGCCATAGATCCTTGGTCGTTTCCCTGTTATAGGTATCCCAGATAGGATAGCCAGTCAGGCTGCGCTGAGATGCCCATGATTTGCATGATAGGCCCGTTGAAGTAGGAGTCAACCTCGGACTAAAACATATTAAGGATTTACTCATATTAACTTTCTGTCTAGAGGCAAGGCAAGTTTGAAGTATAGTGGCAAAAGTAGTAGCATTAAACACAGTAGTCCTGCCCAGGAAAATGCAGTCATCAGCAAACAATAGATGAAAAATCGAGGGCCCTTGGGGCCCAGTGCTATAGGGGATTAGACTAGAGCCTTGCTGTGCCTGATGTAGAGCTTGAGATAAAGCATCAGCCGAGAGAACAAATAGAAACGATGAGAGAGGATGGCTCTGCCTCAATCCGACCTTAGAGTGGAAGTAATCAGTCCGGCCATCATTAATGAGGATAGAGAAAGACGGTCGGTGAACACAGGCCATGATCCAATCAATAAATAGCTCCTCAAACCCGAACTCATGAAGAGTACGGTTCAGAAAATTCTAGCACACTCTGTCATAAACTCTTTCTATGTCTAGCTTAATGGCCATGAGACACTGACGCCCAAAGGTTCTCTGAAGGTCATGCATGAACTCCTGAGCTAACAGGGCATTATCAGTGATGCTATGCCCTCTGAAAAAAGCCCTCTACTCCGGTGAAATGAGACGAGGGATAACCATACACATCCGAGAGACCAAGATTCAAGCACATACCCTATATAAGGTAGTGCAAAGACTGATAGGCCGGTAGTGCTACGGAATGGAAGCATCAGACCTCTTAGGCACCAGGGTAATGAAAGTCCTATTTCAATCAAAGGGAATAGCTTTCAACTGAAAGACAAGCTGGATCGCCTGCACAACTTCCTAGCCCAGAATACTCCAATAGTAATGAAAGAAAAATGGAGGAAAGCCATCAGGCCCAGGAGCCTTATCAGCACCAAGATCCCACAAAGCCATCCGAATATCCTCAGCAGTGATCAACCGGATAAGAAGGTCATTCTCCGCATCAGTGACTCTATTGGGGGTCAAAATAGGGTAGACAGGGAACCCATCAGCAGTATGCTCAGTCCATCTAGACTGAAAGAAATGAAAAAGCTGGTCCCTAATCACCTGGACATCCTCTTGGAATTGTCTCTCATCATCAGCTATACGCCTGACGCGGTTATCCGGTCGACGTTTTAGAGTGGCCTGGTGAAAGAATCTAGCATTATAATCCACTGGATCCGGAACCTTTGTCTCCAAAAAATCTTCTGCTGCATTAGAAAGGAGTGGTGGAGCGCCAAACTAGATCGGAGGAGCGAAAGATCATAATCAGTGAGAAAGCCTTCCTGATCCTCTTTGGCCTAGAGAGTTGTAATAACAGATTCAACCTGCTCAACTTGCCTCATAATGTCCCCCACCTTCAATCTATTCCATATGGAAAGCTGATGTCTAGCAAGAACTAGACGCCTAGATAACATAAATATGGTGTTCCCTCTAACAGAAAGTCTTCATACCTGAGAAATGATGGTCCAAGCAGCAGAATAAGATGTCCAGAACTTCTCAAATCTAAATTGCATGCTTTATTGAATAGTAACATCAGTAGAAATAAGAACATGACAGTGACTATCAAAGGCAATTCTAGACAAGTGAGAGTGATAGTGACAATAGGGTAAAGCTGAAGCCAACTAGAAGTGGCCAAGGCCATGTCCAATCTTTCCCAGACTCTAGCCAAACCCTGCCGATTGTTGCACCAAGTGAATTGAGACCCCGAAACCCCAAATCCAATAGGCTTGCAGAAGATATAAAGGTCCTGAACTCAGCACGATTGGCATAACCAGCAAATTGCCTACCCCCTTTCTTCTTAGAGGCCTCCACAATGCAATTGAAATCACCTGCAATAAGGGAGGAAAATCCTTGGGCAAGAAGAGACTGAAGCTCATCCCAAAGCACTCGACGCTCCCGATAGTCAGTACTGGCATAAACACCCAATAAGCTAAGGGATAGAGCTCCCCTCGGATATGACCAAAGCAACTTGCTGACCACAAACATGAAATGCATCCACTCTAATGTTGTCGTTCCTCTACAGTACCAAAATACCCCCAGAGAGACCGATAGACTTAACTGCATAAGAAACTCAAGATCTGGATATCTGTCTATGGAAGCGAGCCAGACTAGCCCTAAATAATCGGGTCTCCAACAGAATACAAATGTCAAAACTATGAAGCTGCAAAAGCCTCCCAAATGAGGAGCGAAACAGTGGTTTTAGTGCTCCTCTCACATTCCAGATAAGTAACTTCATTATGAGGCTTGATTGGGGAGAACCTCGATCTTTACCCCTGTCATCACCTCATCACTTTCACAGGTCCCTTAGCACAGCAGTCATCAGACTGGGATGAGCCCATTACCTCAATAGTATCAGCCTGCTGGATGGCCTGCTTCAACAGTAGTACAGCAGACTCATGGGTACAACCCACCAGCTGGTCCGAATGAGTGATAACTGAACCAATCCCTAGGTCGGGCCCCACCTTGCATCGAGATTTTTTGGTCCCCAGACTAGACATGGCATCCGACCCCCGGGCAGAGACAGAGAAAGCCGAAAAAGTAAAGGAAGCTTGTGCATTGCCTTTATCGGCAAGAGGAGCCTTCCCTTTTGCTTTAGAGGATCTGGAGGGCACTCTCTGTGTTGTAGGCTCCACAGGGCGAGCTCGCTTAGATGAGCTAAGGTTGGATTCCAGACGGGTCTTCGGGGACTCAGACCCTTTTCCAAAGCTCAAATTCTGAAAAGGATTGGCCTCACTGCTATCAGGCAGGAGGGTATCAGACTTCAAAGTATTAGTCTGGATACCTCCCTTAGTGTCAACCGACACTCTATCAATAGCCTGGCACGCAGCCTGGGACTGCGCAGAGTTCTCCTGAGCCTTTAGCATAGTCGAGGAGGAGGACAGACCCCCCCCCCCCGCCTTGAACCCTGATTCGACTGTACCATTGGCAAGGCAGGGGACCAACCCTTCTATCGACGGGCAAATTTCTTTGGAATTTGCCAACCATCATTGGAAACAGAGTTGGGAACATCCCTGAGCAAAACCCCGATGCAGCCTTAGAAACAGAGTTGGGAACCTCCCTGGGTGTCGGACTCTGATCCTTGGTGGGCCTATGTCGCCGGATAGTTGCCATCCAAGGACCAAACCTGGGGCCGACCGAGGAAGACGCCTGATCCCCCGACAACACGCAAGAACCGACAAAGTGTAGGGAGCCACAGCGAGCACAAATACTTTTAATGGTCTCGTACGAGAACAGATGCCAGAAGGGATCGCCGATCCCTCAAACTCGTGCCTCTGGCTGGAGGGGATTGCCCAAGTCGACACGGACACAAGCTCAAGCAAAACCCCCCTGCTGCCTTGCTTTGGTAGAATCATTTGAATACAGGAATTCCCTGGCCACCGAAAGAATGGAGGATAAGATGTCCTCTATCCAGAATTCCATCGAAAGTTGAGGAAGACAGATCCAAAGCAGGGCTTGAAGGAGAGAATCAGCCGTCGGATTGAATTCATGCTTCCACTTCGCAACTGCAATCACTTGACCATTAATCACCTAGGGCCTCCCTAGGACTAGGTCTTTGGCTTAGGAGTCTGAGAAGTGGAAGATGTAGTGCGGATGAGCCAAAGAAATTGCTTCAACATCCCCAGAAATTCCAGCGCAGTAAAGTTCTCTGACTACCTCCTCTGGCGGAACCCATCGGAAAAGACTCCGGGCTAAGATCGCTTGATGCCCCCAATTGCTCACCTCGTTCTCCAGCGACTGAACCGAAACCTGAATGATATCCGAGAACAATCGAACAAGCTCCTCAATCTTAGCCAGGGAGGGCGATGGGGCAACCCTGCTGAATCAACCAATCGGAGCTCGACGCTACGATCCTCTGGCACTCCTCGCCCCATCGGATGCTGCCGAAGTAGGTGCAAGTGGGTTCGCCATAGCTCAGACAGAGCTGATCGGAAAACAGACAAAGCATGATGGAGATCGAAGAAGACATAGTCGAGCATAAATCTTAAAGCACTCATCACAGGAGAAGACACTCGATCACGAATTTTCTCTTGCTTCATGTGCCTTTTGAGCTGGATTAGTTAGTTCCCTGTTCTATAATATTTTTTTCTTTATTTTTATTTCTATTTTTATATATTAAAGTTTATAGCTATTAATTTTTTTTACTTTTCTTTTATCCATCTAAATTTTTACGAGCAAACTATATTTTTATTAACGTTATATTTTTTTTATAAATAATCTTATTGCTAAACACGATCTATTTTTTTGAATTAATTTTTCTATCTACATTCATACATAGCATGATAACCATTACAAAACTTTGAAATATTTTAATTTTTATTAATTATATAATTGCTAAACATGTAATACATCATATTCAGGGAATGTCTTACATAAAATCCAGAGCTTGATATAATATATAGGAAATAGGGTATGTTCCAATAACTTTTTTTTAAAAAATTATGTTTATAAAATGTAATTAAAGTATTGCATTGGTTATTATCCTATCAAAACTTGTGTTTTGTACGTAATGAACAGTAAAAACTATAAATGTTTGCTGTGAGATAAATTTATAATGAAAATTTGTCTCGAGCTAAGAATATTAACTAAAAAAAAGTTATGCAAAACATTTAATAATTTTGCGTAAGCAACAGAATGAAAATGGATAAACACGTAATAAAAATCTGATGAAAATTTATTATAAAGAGGTAAACACAAACTGAAAATCTGGCTCATATGGCAGATAAGATGTGGGAATCATTTTAAAAAACTAATAATTTTAATAGAATATAAGTACAAAATTAAGGAATAAATAGTTATCTTATAAAGTGAAATTCATAATGGAAGGTCGCCTTTTTTATTTTTAAGCCGAATGAAAAAATAATTCACACTTACTCAACAAAAAAAATCACTGGAAAATGCCAATAGTTTTGGCAGAAGAATGGAACATGCAAGTCTAATATAAATAAATAAATATGTAATAAAATGGTAGGTAATAAAATGAAGCGAAGAGATTGATGATTGTCTCCTTTCTTATCCATATAGAGAGAGCATTTAATGAAAACATAATAAAAATAGAGTGAGAGGATAGACATTGAAGCCTATTTTTTAAAAAAAATTATAAATATTTGCTATCAAAAATAAATTTATAATAAAAATTTTCTCGCATGTTTTGTTGTAAGAAAAAAAGGCGAGGAGTTCTAACTTAAAAAAAGATCATGCAAAATATTTAATAATGTTTGTAGAAGTAACAAATATAAATGGATAAAGATGCAATAATTAAAAATCCTATCTGAATTTATTACAAAGTAATAAATACTTAATGAAAATCGGGCTCATATGGCACATAAGATCAGAGAAATTATTTTAAAAAATATAATAAATTACATTTTTAATTCTTAAACTTAGAAGAAAAAATTACAAAATTAATCTTAAACTTCATTTTTGTTTCTATTTAGTTCCTATCATGAAAATAGAGTAACGTCGTTAGTAATTTTCTACATAGCATTCCATGTGTCTCCTCCTCCATATAAAAGAGAGAATGAGAGAATGAGAGAAGCAGTGCCCTTTCACCGCTCCCGCCATGCGCGAGAGGGGTAGAAAGCCTCCCTCCTTTGGTGGAAAGGGGCCGCAGAACGCCCTCCGTCCTCCTCCTTCCTTCCCCCCCTCCCCCCTTCGATCGGCGAAGGGGGCTCGTGGAAGGGCCCCTCGCCCCCATCATGCAGGGGGGGGCACGAGAAGGAAGAGGAAGCCCTAGCCATGCCGGTGGAAGGGGGCCACGAAAGTCCCTCCCCCCCCCCCCATCACACGAGGGGCGCAAGAAGCGGAAGGAAACCCCCTCCACTGAGGAAGCCACGTGAAGCATTAAACCCCTACTGGCTCCAGTGGTTGTACAAAAGCCAATGATTTCTGTCAAATCTTCCAGAGACCTCTAAGTCTTACATTAAGAAAGAACAAGGAAACCAAGAAAGACAGAAGAGAAGAGAAAAACATAAAGAAGTTCATTGTTTCATCCAATTTTTCCTAGAAGGGTGCCATTTTTGTCGGGCCTATTGCTCAGCTAAGCAACCCAAGAGGAGAGGTGAATTGAGTTCTTTAAAAAATTCAGCAAGAATGTATAATTTTAAAACTAAATCAAGATAAAAAATTAATAAGTATAGTGAGGTAAAGTGAAGAGCAATCAAGCACAAAAAGTCAATTACACAAACATAAAAGATTTATAGTTGTTCGTGCCAACCTTGCACCTACATCCACTTTCCAAGGATCTCTTAAAAATTTTCTTCATTAATCATTCTCACAACGATTATAATCTCTAGCTAACCAAGCTAGCTTTTTGTTTATACGGCACAAGAAGGCTAATCAACCATCAATTTCAAGTTTGGCACATCCAAGACAAGTTTCAACCCGGTTGAAACTCAAACAAGTAGAAAATGATACAAATATCAAAGTATGCAAGCTTTTATCAAATCTCTTAAGTGAGCAAATAGAACAATAATGGCATTTTATAAATTTATGAAATGACTCCTTTTAAATGAGCTTATCCTTCTTGAATGTGTAGCTTGAGCACTTGAAGAATCTTCTTTAGTTATTTGGTGGATCCTTGAATGAGCTTTTAATGGCTTTGAAAGTCTTGAAACACAACAGCTCTTTGTAAGAAGGCTGAAATTTCTCTTGAGTTTTTTCTTTATTTTTCACACTTAAAACTCCTTAAATCACTCATTTGAACTTATATTTATAGCCTTATGAAGGATTACAACGTTTATTAGCCATTTTAGACCATTGAGAGTTGTTGCATTGAAGATTACGTAGGCTGGAATATATCAAAACTAGCTGTTAGAAGCCTGTCACTGAGTTGGTTGGCTACGTACCGACTAACTTGAGTCTGCTCACTATATGCCATAGTAGTCGGCTACCAAGGCAACTAACTTAAGTCTGACTTTTGCAATTTTATTTTGTGACCCAGATTTCACTCATTAGCTAGCATGAAAATTGGCTACTTTGTTCTAAAACGAATTCCTTTTTTGTTAATCGGCTACATGCTGACTAATTGAATAATGCTCTTTGTAACTTCATTCTGACACTCAAATTCACCTTTGTAGCTGGCATAGGAGCCGGTTACTTTGTTCCAAATCACCAAAATTCATTCCAGAAACATAAAAACCTCTTGTTTTGATGAATCCAAGTATGCTAGCTCTTGAATTTTGGTTCTTCTTCATAAAATGTCTTTCTAACATCTGAATCTTAATCATTTAAGGCCTGAATCATCCTTCTTTGGTCTTGTTCTTCTTCAAAACTTCCTTCTTAAAGCCAAAGACATTGTTAAGAGTTTGAATTCCATATCCTTCTTCTTAATGACTAATGAATACTTACATTTCACTATAGCTCCACACCAAACTTATTGACCACTTAATTATTTTATGATCATTAAAATCAATGTGGAGTCAATAGGGCCGAAGCCCCAGGGGGTGTTGGTGGGGGGGGGGGGGGGGAAGCCCTCCCCCTTCTTGCGGCCCCCTGCAGTGAGGGCGGTGGCCTTCCATGGTCCCCTTCCGCTGGCTTGCAAGAGGGAGGGCTTCCTCTTCCTTCTTGTGCAACCCCCCCTCGCACGATGGGGGCGAGGGGCCCTTTTGCCAGCCAAGAAGGGAGTGGGGGGGGGGGGGGGGAAGGGGAAAGGAAGCCGCAGAGCAGGAGGCCTTCCGCAGCCTTCTTTCGCCAGAGAAGGGGGGCTTCTTTTCCCTTTCGCTTGCAGCGGGAGCGGTGGAAGGGCGTTGCTTTCCTCCTCTCTTTTTCTCTTTCTTTCTCTTATATGGCGATGAGGTGAAGACACGTAGAATGCCATGTAGAAAATTTGCTAATGGCGTTACTCTATTTTAACGGTAGAAACCAAATAGAAACAAAAAATAAAGTTCAGGATTAATTTTATAACTTTTCAAAATTCGAGGATTAAAGTGATACACTTCCCTAAGTTTAAAGGTTAAAAATATAGATTATCCTAAAAAATAATAATTTTGATAGATGAGCTGAACATATAAGTATAAAATAAAAGGATAAGTCGTATAAATATTTTATAAAGTGATAAATTCATAATAAAAGTTTGCCTCCTTTATTTTTAACCGAAGGAAAGACCCTTAAAAGCCTATCTTCTTAAAAAAAACTATAAATGTTTGCTATAAAGAGATAAATCTATAATGAAATTAGTCTCCTTTCTTATCCATTTAAAAAAGTATTTAATAAATTATAAAAAAATAGAGTGAGAGGATAGACCCCTATTGAAAGCCTATCTTCTTAAAAAAATTATAAATATTTGCTATAAAGAGATAAATCTATTATAAAACTTTATCTCCTCTCTTATCCATTTAGAGAGAGTATTTAATGAAAATATAATAAAAATAAAGTGAGTGGATAGAAACTCTATTCAAAGCCTACCTTCTTATAAGAAAAAATATAAATGTTTGCTATAAAAAGATAAATCTATAATAAAAATTTGCCTCATATGTTCTTCCTAGGAAGGAAAGAGCAAAGAATACTAACTAAAAAATTATTGAAAATATTTAATAATTTTGATGGAGTAATAGGATATGAATGGATAAACATATAATAAAATATGGTAGAAATTTATTACAAAGGAATAAACATATAATGAAAACATGCTTCATATGTCACATAAGATTAGAAAATTATTTAAAAAAGTCAATAATTTTGATAAAAGAATTGAACATATAAGTGCAAAATAAAGGAATAAATAGTGTAAATATTTTATATAGTGATAAATTTATAATAAAGCTTTCTTTCTTTATTTTTCAGCAGAAGGAAAGAGCAATTTGCATTCACTAAGAAAAATCACTTCAAAATGCCAATAGCTTTAGTAGAAAAAATAGAACTTGCAACTTCAATACAAATAAATAAATATATATAAATGGAGTGAAGAGATGCACCATAATGAAAGTTTATTTTTTTCATACTTATATAGAGGGAGTATTTAATAAAAATATATTCTTTTATTTATAATTTAGAGAAAATATTTACTAAAAATATAATAAAAATAAAGTGAAGGAATAGAGCTATTTTTTTTATCCATCTAATTAGAACCTAGTAGGTCATTATTAGAAATATTTTACATTGTGAAATAAGGGGGAAAAAAAATCATAAGTCTGGTATAATTGGATGACAATTGTAGAGATAAGATCGGATCGGAAAGTAAAAAAAAAAAAAAAATTGAAAAAATAAATGCATAATAAAGTTGGCCTATAGCCCTTATACAAAGGCCAACGTGCGACTCTTCTTATCCCCAGTCCTCGGCGAACGTAAACGCAAACGTAAAAGAGCAAAGCAACCAAAATGCTAAGGCGAAGCACCCTATTCCACGCCGTTGCCCAGCCTTTGTGGGCGAAGGCATCTTCTTCTTCCTTTTCGCTTCACCATCCTCCAAGTCCTCAGATGACGAGAGCTACGGCCATGTCCAACACCGCGGGTCAAGTCATTTCTTGCAAAGGTAATTAGCATACAGATTCTTTTCCCCGTCTTCTTTTCAGTTCCCCTGGAATATATATATTATAACCAGGAGAATATCATGCGATCCGTTCGAGTTTAAATACTGATCATGACAACGGCGATGTCGACGTAGCCGCGGTGGCGTGGGAGGCAGGGAAGCCGTTGGCAATAGAGGAGGTGGAGGTGGCGCCACCCAAGGAGAAGGAGGTCAGAATCAAGATCAAGTACACCTCCCTCTGCCACACCGATGTCTACTGGTGGGAGGCCAAGGTACTACGTACCTTCTCTCTCCCTACGATAGAAGTTTCTGCGTTGTTTGGTTTGACTGCAAGATGTGCTACCATGCTCGTTTCGTTATTTCCTATTCTTAACTCTTATTTTTCCTCTTTTTTCTTTTTGCATGGATTTCAGGGACAAAGCCCATTATTTCCCCGCATTTTTGGCCATGAAGCATCTGGGTATGTTGTTTAAATATTCGCAGACTTTGCACTATATTATTGCAGCAATTCAAGACCTCATACAAACAAGAATATTGTTATTTGAATTTCTTGTTCCTTTTCGCCCAATGTCTCGTCTTTTTTATATTTAACAATCTCCTCTCGTCTTGTATAACCAAGATCTCATCATATTTTATATTTGATATTAATGAAGAGTTTTAAGATATGGTGACGATTATTGAGGCATGATTTGATGAAAGATTTCATTAAACCATCAAAAATCTTCATCAAATATACCTTCTTAATCCATAACCATTATGAAACTAGATAGATATATACACCTGCATAAGTCATTAAATTCTCTCGGTTTCGGAAATTACAATGGCACATTAATATATATGTTTCTCCTGCTCTTAGAAAATCAAAAAACCAGGATGCAATCAATGTTCATCGTGATGTTCTCTAACTTGGGCTAGCTGCATGGTTGACAGAATTGTGGAGAGCGTCGGCGAAGGCGTGACGCATCTTGAGGTGGGAGACCATGTGCTGCCCGTGTTCACTGGAGAATGTGGAGACTGCCCGCACTGTAAGTCCAAGGAGAGCAATATGTGCGACCTCCTAAGGATCGATACTGAGCGAGGTGTTATGATCAGTGATGGGAAGCCACGCTTCTCCAAAAATGGAACTCCCATCTATCACTTCCTTGGAGGATCCACCTTCAGCGAATACACAGTCGTTCACTCCGGCTGCGTTGCCAAGATCAATAAGTCCGCCCCTCTTGACAGAGCCTGTGTCCTCAGCTGTGGCATAACAACAGGTACGTATAATCTAGTCTCCAGCCAGCTTGTTCTTCCGTTTTATTAAAATCTACTCTCTACTGTTGTTCTTCATCACTAATTAACCACTGCTGCGCATCTCTATGGTTTTTCCCCCATATATAACTCTGATCTTCAGGTCTGGGGGCTACGCTGAACGTTGCTAAACCGAAAAAGGGCTCAACGGTTGCCGTCTTTGGGTTGGGAGCTGTAGGCCTCGCAGTAAGTACTGGAACTTACGATCAATTGCAGACCTTAAATTTGCTTCTCATATGCTTGCATCATCGATCTTTTTTTTTTTTTTTTTTTTTTGTTCCATAGGCCGCAGAAGGTGCAAGAATTGCAGGGGCTTCCAGGATCATTGGCATCGATTTAAATACCGGAAAATATGACCAAGGTAAATTAATTAATTAATCCTCCCCAAAATATTAAAGGGGTGTTTTCTCAAAAGAATGGAGAGGATTAAACTTCCACAAAAGATCTAATTTGTTATCTTCTCCGATCTCTAGTCCTCTCTCATCTCACCTGGAAATTCTTAGATTTTAATAAAATTTTCTGAAAAAAGTTAAGTACGTTCCATTTCTGTCCATCTATAGCCAGGAAGTTTGGCGTCACCGAGTTCATTAATCCTTTGGATCACGATAAACCAGTGCATGAGGTAGGTGCATTATTGCATTTAGAGATAATTAACCTACAGGTTTGTGATTCAGCTCGTCCATAATAAAAACCAGTTGTTTATAACCCATTCATATATAGGTGATTGCGGAAAGGACCGGCGGAGGAGTGGACAGGAGTGTGGAGTGCACTGGCAACGCTCAGTCCATGAGGTCCGCTTTTGAATGCGTTCATGACGTACGTGATGTAACGAGGACATTCTCTTGGTTCATTTCTTCAAGGCTGAACTTTTTTTATTAGAACATTTCTCTCTAATTTGTGGTTGAACTTCCTAAATGATGGTAATAATTCAGGGCTGGGGTGTTGCTGTTCTGGTAGGAGTACCTAACAAGGAGGCGCAGTTCTTGACCAAGCCTTTTAACTTTCTGTGTGAAAGGACTTTGACAGGAACATTCTTCGGAAATTACAAACCAAGGACTGATCTCCCTTCGGTTGTTGATATGTATCTGAACAAGGTCGGTGTTTTCCTTTTTCTTTCTTTCTTTTTTTTTTTTTTTTTTGGTTAATGCCGCCTTCCTTAATTTACTGCTTCGTGCTCTTAGTGATTAATTAACCACGAAATGTTCATGGACTTGTGCAGGAACTAGACGTGGACAAGTTCATCACTCATAGAGTCCCATTCTCAGAGATCAACAAGGCATTTGAGTACATGTTGAAGGGTGAAGGCTGCGTTGCATTGTTAGTCTGGATGACTAGTGGACAAAAAGGATCTATGCTGGCTTTCAAAAGCTATGTGATTTTGCGTCTAGGACTTCTTCTCTGATGTATAAGTTGAGAAGTCTTTCAATAAAATTACTAAAAGTATATATCTCGCCTTTCCTCCTTCCTTCTTTCTATTTTTTTTTTTCAAAAAAAAAATTTAAGTACCTTCAAAAGTAATAAACCTTTGGTGATGGATGACGTACACCGCTTTGTATCATCACCTTAGGCATCAAGCAGCAGGACCGGGTCTCCATCTTTAATTTGATTTCTTAATTGAGCGGTGAGGGGATAAGAGGATGAAGACGTACGATAGCATCCTCTTGGCTCCTTTGTTTGATTAAAATAGAAAATCATTTCATTCTTTAAAGCCGGATAAAAAAATTTAAAATGGTTAGATTATATTGGAATACAATATTGGATGAAAAACGGAAAGGCAAAATGAGCACATTTATGGCGGTGCCGTTGGAATCATGAATCAATAAAATAAAAGATCAATTGCATTTCGAAAACGGTGGACTTGGTGGGAAACAAAAGATCGCTGAACTAATTAGTGATCGCTAGTGAGGAACCGATGCAAGGATAACTGTCCTCGTCCTCGTCTGTCAGCGTACGAAGAACACGTGTTGCACTATCGACATACACGACCGCTTAGATTAAGGGCCACGTGCAGTGATGGGAAAAGAATCTATGTACGAGCAAATACTAGTAGACCGTAATACGCAGTGGAATAATAAATAAAAATGCGCAAACCACACAATCACGTAAACACCAAGATTTACGTGAAAAATCCCTTCAAGATAAAGGGAAAAAAACCACGGGCAAACCAGAGAAGAAGATCCACTATAAAATAATAAATATCCAAGTCTCAAAGTCCCTTGCCAGAACTTGAGAAACAATCACAGGAGAATAATAGGGATATAAGAATTACATCATCGAAAAATACGGTCTCCTGCGTTACCTCCTTATTTTCTTCCCTTCTCTTCTTCTTCTTCTCTTGTTTTTCTTCTGCAGCACCTTCACGTGATTCCTGAGTGGAAGTCCTCCCAGTAGTTAAGCACCAAGCAGCAGCCCTTCCTTCTCTTCCCCTAGCAATCCATGCTCCTAGAAAAAAGAAATACCTGCTACATGCTTCTCATTTTTTTTTAGACGGCTGCTCTTTAAAAAGAGAAAACCAAAAAAGGAGGGCGGCTACTCCTTTTATAAAAGAGAGAGATCAAACTCTGGTGGAAAAAGGAGTAGCGCTCCCTTTTGCCCTAATGGGCTGAATAGGTGGGCCATGGGCCCAACAACCTCCCCCTTCAGCCCATAAGGGAGGCTGTCTCATGCTTCCTTAGTGTGAAATCATGCTGACCAGCTGTCGGCATATCTCTTGCCTTTCTTTTGATAAGGTCTTTGTCAACATGTCTGCCCCATTTTCATCTGTGTGAATTTTCTGAAGCTGTAACTGCTTCTCTTCAAACACATTTCGAATCCAGTGGTATCTCACATCTATATGCTTTGACTTGAAATGAAAAGTTGGGTTCTTGCACAAGTGGATGGCGCTCTGGCTGTCACAATGTACCACATAATTTTTCTGTTTCAATCCCAATTCATGTAAGAATTCTTTCATCCACAGCATCTCCTTACAGACCTCGGTAGCAGCAATATATTCTGCCTCTGTGGTAGAGAGAGCTACACACCTTTGCAATCTGGATTGCCATGACACAGCTCCCCCTGCAAAAGTAAGTATGAAACCTGATGTGGACTTCCTTGTATCAATATCTCTCGCCATATCTGCATCTGTGTAACCAATCAGCACAGCTGGACCACCCCCAAAGCTTAAACAAACTTTGGAGCTTCCTCTGAGATATCTGAAGATCCACTTCACTGTTGCCCAATGCTCTTTCCCTGGATTTGCAAGAAATCTGCTAGCAACACCCACTGCATATGCGATGTCTGGCCTCGTACATACCATCGCGTACATCAAACTTCCGACTGCTGAAGCGTAAGGAACCTTCTTCATTTTCTCCTTCTCCTCATCACTTGAAGGACTTTGCTCTGAGCACAACCTGAAGTGACCTGCAAGAGGAGAACCAACTGGCTTTGCATTGATCATACTAAACCTATCCAATACCTTCTCAATGTACTTTTCCTGTGACAACCATATTTTCTTGATTCTTCTATCACGGGAAATCTGCATACCCAGTATTTGCTTTGCTGGTCCCATATCCTTCATTTCAAATGAATTGCTCAGCTCCTTCAACCTGTCAATCATAGACATATCTTTCCCAAGAATAAGCATGTCATCAACATAAAGTAGGAGTATGACAAAATCCTCACTAAACCATTTGATATACACACAATGATCTGAAGCCATTCTTTTGTATCCATTTTCAGCCATAAATGAATCAAATTTCTTGTACCACTGCCTTGGAGCTTGCTTCAGCCCATATAAGCTTTTTTTCAATCTGCAGACAAGATTTTCTTTACCTTTGACTTTGAAGCCTTCTGGTTGCTCCATATAGATTTCCTCCTCCAAATCACCATGAAGAAAAGCTGTCTTCACATCTAACTGCTCAACCTCCAAGTCTAGACTAGCAGCAATACCTAGAGCAACACGAATTGAAGACATTTTAACAACAGGAGAAAAAATCTCTTCAAAGTCAATACCTTTCTTTTGACCAAAGCCTTTCACAACCAATCTGGCCTTGTACTTTGGTTGAGAACAATGCTGTTGAGTCTTTAACCTGAAAACCCACTTGTTCTTTAAAGCCTTCCTTCCTCTTGGTAGTTCCACTAAATCATATGTGTGGTTCTTCTGTAAGGCATCCATTTCTTCCAGCATACCTACTAACCACTCCTTTTTCTGCTCACTTTCAACTGCCTCCTGGTAACATTCTGGTTCACCTGCATCAGGAAGGTTGACGTTGTCTGATAGATCTTCTCAGCTGAGGCTCTGTAGGAGGTTGCTCCTGATCTCCTTCCTGCTCAACATGTCCTACAGGTGAGTTAATACCTGCTCCTGCACTATTTTCTTGCACATCTCCCCTATCACCCTGATTTACTAGAGGAGTAACTGGATCACAGTCTGTTAATCCTCCTGCAGAAGACTTGACTGACACCTCCTTCTTGAAGTCTTGAAGGGTTTGATCTTCAAAAAATACCACATCTCTGCTTCTGAATACCTTCTGCTTTTCTGGATCCCAAAGTCTATAACCAAACTCATCATGTGAGTAACCAAGCAAAGCACATTCTTTTGTCTTACCATCCAGCTTGGACCTCTCAATGTCTGGAACATGTGCAAATGCACGACAACCAAACACTCTCAAGTGCTTATAAGAGACATCTTTTCCTGACCATACACGCTCTGCAACATCACCATCTAGAGCTGTACATGGTGACAAGTTTATTACATCAACCGCTGTCTTCAATGCCTCATCCCAAAATCTTTTAGGTAACTTGGACTGTGAAAGCATACATCTGATCTTTTCCATGATGGTGCGGTTCATTCTCTCTGCAATTGCATTATGCTGAGGAGTACCAGGAACTGTCATCTCATGTTGAATGCCATGTGATCTGCAATAATTATCAAATAACCCTGTGTACTCACCACCATTATCTGACCTTATACATTTCAGTTTCTTTCCTGTCTCTCTTTCAACTCTGGCATGAAACTCTTTGAAGACATTAATAACCTGATCTTTAGTCTTCAAACCATAGACCCAAACTTTTCTGAAAAATCATCTATAAAAGTGACAAAATAAAGTGCACCACTGATGCCTGAACATTAACTGATCCACTAGGAGTTTTTGTCCTCAGAGGACCACAAACATCTGTATAGATACGATCCAAAACATGCATTTTTCTAGATAAAGCAGGACTAGCAAAAGAAACTCTATGTTGCTTGCCAACCAAACAATCAACACATGGGTTCAGATGTACACCTTTGAAGTCTGGTAGAACTTCTTCCTTGGAAAGAACTTGCAGCCCCTTCTCACTCATGTGTCCCAGTCGTTTATGCCACAACTCCATGCTGAAGTCGTTCTCTGTAACATTCAACTGTTCACCATAAGCTTTAGCCTGCAACCTGTATAAAGTGTGACATTTCTTCCCACTGGCTACAACAAGTGAACCTTTACTGAGCTTCCATTGCCCTTTATGAAATCTGCTATCAAAATCTTCATCATCAAGTCTTCCAACTGAGATTAAATTTAGCCTCAAGTCAGCTACATGCCTTACATCCTTGAGCACCAACTTACAGCCAAGATTGGTCTTCATGTGGATGTCACCCATGCCAATGATGTCTGCTGTGCCTTGATTTCCCATCTTGACAACACCAAAATTTCAGTCTTATATAGAAAAAAACTCCCTCCGTGGTGTAGCATGATAAGAAGCACCTGTGTCAATCACCCACTCATGATTCTGACACTCACATGAGAAGATACCATCAGAAGTAGACAAAATCAAATAATCATCACTCTGCACAGTAGCTGTGATATTCTCCTTTGACTCTGTATCCTCCACTTCTTTTTCCTTTTTCTTACTCTTCTTAGGCTTCTTACACTGATTCTTGTAGTGCCCTTTCTCACCACAGTTATAGCAAGTAATATCTTTTCTTGACCTTGATTTGCTTCTACCCTTGTATGAATTGTCTCTATTTCTAGACTTTGACCGTCCTCTATTCTCTGAGACAAGTGCCTGTGAATCAATCTGAGAAGTTGCTGAATTTTTTCTTCTTAACTCCTCATTCAACAAACTGCCTGTTACTTGACTCATGGTGATAACACCGTCTGGTGCAGAATTACTGAGGGAAACTACCAGTGTCTCCCAACTTTCTGGCAATGAACTGAGAAGTAACAATGCCTGCAACTCATCATCAAGAGACATTTTCATAGAGGATAACTGGTTATTAATACTCTGCATTTCATTCAAATGCTCAGCAATAGAAGCACCCTCTTTATATTTCAGATTCACTAGTTTTCTGATCAAGAAAGCCTTGTTGCCAGCTGTTTTTCTCTCATATAGACTTTCTAACTTTTTCCAAAGAGAGTTTGCAGAAGTCTCAGTGGAAACATGGTGAAAGACACTATCATCCAACCATTGCCGAATAAAACCGACTGCCTTCCGATCTAACATGATCCAAGCATCGTCTGTCACTGTAGCGGGCTTTGCTTTGACCCCTTCTAAAGGTCCATATAGATCCTTGCAATATAAGAGGTCCTCCATCCTTGGTTTCCATATCATCCAATTGTTTCCGTTCAGACTGATCATGCGGAAACATTACCGGCCTCCATGCTCGCACACACAAAAAAAATTCACAGGCTCTGATACCAGTTGATGGGAAAGAATCCGTGTACGAGCAAATACTAGCAGACCGTAATACGCAGCGGAATAATAAATAAAAATGCGCAAACCACACAATCACAGAAACACCAAGATTTACGTGGAAAATCCCTTCAAGATAAAGGAAAAAAAACCACGGGCAAGCCAGAGAAGAAGATCCACTATAAAATAATAAATATCCAAGTCTCAAAGTCCCTTGCCAGAACTTGAGAAACAATCACAAGAGAATAATAGGGATATAAGGATTACGTCACCGAAAAATACGGTCTCCTGCGTTACCTCCTTATTTTCTTCTCCTTCTCTTCTTCTTCTCCTTCTCTTCCCCTAGCAATCCATGCTCCTAGAAAAAGAAATACCTGCTACATGCTTCTCCTCTTTTTCCATACGGCTGCTCCTTAAAAAAGAGAAAACCAAAAAAGGAAGGCGGCTACTCCTTTTATAAAAGAGAGAGAACAAATCTGGTGGAAAAAGGAGTAGCGCTTCCTTTTGCCCTAATGGGCTGAATAGGTGGGCCATGGGCCCAACAGCCCAACGCCATGTCGATACCAAAACCTCCATTAATAAATGATGCCGACCCCCTTGCCTCCCACATCCCCCTACCCGACGTTCTTGGGTACCATCACCTTCGCCACCCCTCTCTCCTCCATCTCTTCATCATCATTGTCTTCTCTTCCTCCTCCTTGTTCTTCTTTTTGTCTCTCTTCATCGTCTAACGCCATGGCTTCCAGCACTGCTGGTCGTGTTATTTCTTGCAAGGGTAAGCCAGTCGGTTTTCCTTTTTTTTTTTTTTCTTCGTTTGATGATGGTTTTATCTGCTCATTTGATGGTAATGGTGTGGCTGCTATGGAGGCAGCTGCGGTGGCGTGGGAGGCAGGAAGCCCTGGTAATGGAGCAAGTGGAGGTGGCTCCACCACAAGCCATGGAGGTCAGGATCAAGATCAAGTACACCTCCCTCTGCCACACTGATGTCTACGTCTGGGAGGCCAAGGCATGTTCATACATCTCTGTAGTAACCCGGTTCAAATGAACCAGGTTTGGTTCAGATGAACCAGGCTTCAGTCTATTGGTTTTCCCGGGCTGACGCTTCACTGGAGCGAAGCGTTTAGTCTTCGAGAAACTCCCGATGAGGCGTCGCGCATATGATTAAATAGAAGGAGGAGGACTCCTTCCTTCACCCTGGCGCACTTCATTCTCAAATACGTTTCCCTGCCATAAAGAGAGAGAGAGAGAGAGAGCCTGAGAGAGAGCTTCATTCTCAAATACGTTTCCCTGCCATAAAGAGAGAGAGAGAGAGAGCCTGAGAGAGAGAGATAGCCGGGAAGAGAGAGAGAGAAAGAGAGCCAGAGAGAGAGAGGGCGGGTGTCGGCCGGTGACCTCCACCGGTGTCGGGGGTGCGTCCGGTGGGGGTCCGGCCGGCCTTGGTGGCCGGCCGTGTCGTCGGCACCGAATGCACAGCACGGAGAGAAAGAAAGAAAGAGAGGAAAGAGAGAGAATTAAGAGAGAGAGAGAGGGGAGGCGCGGCGGCTCTGGTCCGGCCAACGGCGGCCGGACCGGCCCCAATTTAGCCAGATTCGATGCCGCGTGGAGAATTTCACGCGGAGCAGCATGGAGAGAAAGAGAGAGAGGGAGAGAAATTGAGAGAGAGAGGAGGAAGGAGGCCGGCCACGGCGGCGGCCGGCTCCGGCCTGGCCTCCGGTGGCTGGGTCGGACGGATTAGGCCGGTGGCAGCCCTGGCCACCGGCCAGAAGCTGTCCCCTGTTTCGGGCGAAACAGGGGAGCGGGGGATGGCTTGACCATGGGCCGGCTGGGCCGGCCTGGTCTGGGCCTTCAGGGCCGTGCAGCAAGCAGTTTTGAGGCTAGTTTTTGAGCTCCGTAACGGGCCGGGATTAGCAAGAAAATTATATGGCTAGAATCTGGGTTAATTCTAGTTTCTTGGGGTATTTTTACTTCCCCAATTTGGTGTGTATAGTGGGAGATATTCGAGCCCAAAGTTGGGCCCATGAACTAGTCTGGGTAGGGTCTTAAGGGTTATTTTATTAATTAGATTTCAGTGAATTAATTATGTACATTGATCCTGTAGGTGCCCAGACATCTGATTAGTTGGTGCATCATTGGATTTTGCATAAGAGGTAAGTAAGACTATTATGCAATTTAATTGTTTAATTAATAAATTGAGTATATACAGTTTGCATGCATTTTTATAAATTAACTGAATTGTCTTTGTGGCATGGAACTGTGGATTACAAATGAACAATTATATGATTATAATGATTGGTAATATTGTAAGAAATGATTTATTGATGTATATGCCATATTGTGATTGCCTGTATGATATGTTTATATTGAGGTGATTATATGCATTTCCTTGTACTGTGCAAACCACTGTGAGATATTGTGAGATACAGATGCATGATGCATTGTGATGAAAATGTTAAATAGATTTATATGTGTCGCTGCGGTTCTCCTTTGCTATGGCCCCACACATTGTAGATGTGTTCTATTAATTTTATATGGCCTCACACACTGGAGATGTATTCTGTTATGATATGGCCCACATATTGTAGACATGTTCTGTTGATTTTATATGGCCACACATATCGTAGAGTGTGTTCTGTTATGGTATGGCCCCACATGTCTTACAATGTGTTCTGTTTGATTTTTTATGGCCACATACATCGTAGAGTGTGTTCTGTTATGGTATGGCCCCACACATCGTACAATGTGTTCTGTTGATGTTTATGGCCACACATCTGGAGGATGTGCTCTGATTGAGGTATTGCAGGGCCGTGGGACACATAGGAAATCTATAATTACATAAACAGTGAGTTTGCTAGAGTGCATATTCTGATGCTTATCAAATGTTCAATTTATGTTAAGTTGACAAAATGCATATGTTGATAGCATGTTAAATATAATTCAAGTATGATATGATTGTATAATAGGCTTACTTATTGAGTGTAAACTCATTAAACCTTCACAATGTTTTTCAGAGCCATCAGGGTTGATGATGGATATTCGGAGTTGATGGAGCTTCTAATAAATAAAATAAGAACCATTGCATTGGTGTAATCCCTTATGATTGTGTGTAGGGCTTGTTGTAGCCCAACTTTATTAGCATGACTTGGATGTAGGGTTTGATACCCAAAACTTATAACTATCATTTGTATTATGGTTGGTTTTCATTTTATTGCCCAATGTGAATCGTATATCAAGATTTTTAAGACGCCTTGCGTGCCGGCACACGGCAGGTTGTCACCCTAGCCAATATTTTGGTCTGGGGCGTGACAGCTTTAGTGTATCAGAGCCTAGGTTTGACCTTAGGGACACATGCATGATGACACTCTAGGCAAAATACTAGGATGATATTGAGACAATTATAACTTTAAAGGAATTTCAGAAATTATGCTTTGGAAGCTTGAAATTTAAAGTTTATCAAGATATTAATTGAATTACAAATTTGATAGGAATTAAGAATGAACCATCGCAAGCCAATGATATTATGTGGGCTCCCTGGCTGGTAGCCTTGATCAGTGGGGAGGCCTAGGGGCTTCTAGAGGTTTTAGCTCCGTCAAACTTGTTGGAGATGACTCGTAGCAGTTTCAGACCTTTAAATAATATGGGAGATGAAACTTTAATTGGATATGCAATAAAAGATAGATGAATATATGGAATATGATATAATAGTGAAAATTGCAATTGATGACTAATATGACTAAGATAACATCATTATGTCCATATTGCAATTGAGTTGATATGTGGATTTGGAGTTATTAAATCTGAATTTGAATATGGATGTATAAATGAATTTTTATTTGTAGAACTTACATTGTTGATATTGTAAGTTTAAGATTATGAGCTAATCTGCTGGTTATAGATGATTAATATTGATGATATTTTGGGAATGAAATAGTTAATTACATGTTTTTGATAATCACAATTGAGTACTTTTTGAATTTGAGTTTGGATGGATAAGTATATATAGTGAATTTTACTAAGAAAACTTTTATTATGGATATTGCATATTCAAGATTGATTGTTATATTTGCTAATGAAATAGTTGACTGCATATTATATCATGATGGATCATTTAGGAAGATTATAAAATTTTAAATTCTGAGACAATTACTGTTTAAGTTTTTGAGAGCAGTAGACTCTATTAATCTTTAGAATTGATTTTGGCTATAAATGATCAAATATTTTGATGGTAGAAAGTGAAAGATTTTAGCAAGAATGAGAATAAGATAAACTCCACTGATAAAGAATTTCATGGGGAATTTTCATCTGTTTAGATTTCTAAATCAAGATATCTGTTCATTAATTTATCGTGCATACTTATTGTACCTTTCTTCATAGTTCCTAAGTAGATATCTTTCTCAGGATGGATAAATTATCAATCATCCATAAGTGGCACAATTATTGTTAAGAAATAGGAGGGAGATGATTTTATTTTGATTATTATCAGTTATGGATTATGGTTAAGGGTACATCTATTATCACTTTCAAGTCATAGAGAGATTACTATAATTTTAATTATGTCTTTCGGATGGTAAGTGCATTTTCAATCTTTATTGACCTTATAAGTCTTGTATCCATCTGAGCTAGATTAGTGAAGTCACTTTGAGATATTTGAAGGGTTTGAATTAGTTGGTCATGTTATGGCATGAGACATTGCATAATCTATAGATGATTTTGATAATCATTGGTAACGAAATAATCGATTTAAGAATTTGAATCATTTAAATTGCATTATTTATGAGGATATACTGACCTATTCAAGAGAAATTGATTGGTTATGGTGGTATTATTGATAAATTATACCAGATGATTAATGATGGCACTATTATTCAAAGAAATTAAATTAGTTGATTATGATAATTATGAAAAATATCCTAAATGATTGCATAATGTTCATTGATGTTAGCTTGAAGTATTCAAGAGTGAAACCAAGTATGTTATGATGATTAAAATAAGTGTCGTAATGATTAATGGCACATTCAACTATTTATGAGTTGAGAGAGCATTGGAAGGAAACTATCTTATATTTAATTCAAAAGAACTTGGAACTGTCTTATCGAGGAATTAACAGTAATTGATATAGGTTATTAACCTTAAGAATGGATGACATAATACATATGATGGACTCTATGATATTTATGATGATTGTGTTGTGAGAAGTTAAGGTATAAAAAAAAAAGATGACAGTAAAGAAATACTTCTTAAAGAATTTAATTTTATTTGGTAGAAAGATCAAATTAATTTTGAGTTGGATATGTCATTTGGGTACTTGGGAATGAAATAAAAGTTGCTAGTGAGTATCTTTAATGGTACAAAATTTGTGGACATTTAATTTCGAGGATGAAATTTTAGTGGGATAAAATGTTAATATTTGTTTTTGGTTTAATGGTAAACTGCGTAAATTGAGTCTGAACCCATTTGTCTCACTCTCCTAATTCGATGATGTCTTCATAAAGCTTTGTGGATTAAGCTGAATTTTTGTCCAGCCTTCCACCCTCAAATAGATGGACAAACTGTAGGAACCAATTAGATTTTAGATCATATACTGCGAGCTTGTGTGAGGTGCTTGGTATAGTTTCTTACCCTTAGTGAAATTGCTTATTTTAATTACCAAGCCAACATTCAAATGTATTCAATTTCAATTGTCTATGATATAAGGTGTAGATTCCCTTCATATTGAGATAAGGTGAGAGAGACAATTTTGGACTGAGCTGGTGTAGCAACTATGAAAGTATCGTTAATTAAAGCAGCGTCATGTAGCTCTGAGTCAATAGAAAAGTTATGTTGATGTCAAAAAAAAGATTTGAAATTTTAGGTTGAAGATCATTTGGAAGTTTACTAATCAATGATGTGATGAGATTTGTGTCAGAGTGATTTGAACCACAATACATGGGCCATTTGAGATTTTGATCAAGTCTATTTATAATTAATAATTATAACTCATGGTTTTATAGTTTTTAAGTATATTATGAGATAAGGAAAGAAGTTTATTTGGTTTGATTATTTTGAATGGTACCATATCTACATATGTGCATTATTATGACTATAGTAGCTGATAATATTTTGAAAGAAATAGTGTATGTGATATTCTTTGATTTGCAAAATATGTTAGGATGACCATATGCATTTGCTAATAATGTACAAACCCTGTATATGTAATATGAGAAAATGATGAGTGACATACAAGTATGGTGATAATATTGCGATAGACTAGTATGTATCACCGTAGTTCTCATTTGGCCTCACACATCTAGGATGTGTTCTGTTTGAGTATGTATGGCCTCACACATCTAGAGGATGTGTTCTATTAATTTGTAGGGCTGTGGGACACATATAAAATAATAATTCATCAGGGAGCAGATTCGTACAGCTCAGAATAGGCAGAAAATTATGCGATGTCAGAAGAAGGGAGTTAGAATTTCAGGTTGGGGATCATGTATTCTTAAGGGTACACCAACCAAGGATGTGATGAGATTTGGGATTAGAGGAAAGCTTAGTCCATGCTATATTGGACCTTTTGAGATCTTGAGTAGAGTTGGAGAGGTTGCATACAGCTTAGCACTGCCTCCGATTTTATCTGGTGTTCACAAGGTATTGCATATATCTATGTTGAGGAAGTATGTTTCAGACCCTAGTCATGTTATAGCTTATGAGCCTATTCAGTTGAGGAAGAATTTATCATATAAGGAACATCCTATGCGTATCGTGGACCGTAAAGATCAGTACTGAGGCGGCATACCATTCCCTATGTCAAGATACAATGGAGTAATCATTCTGAGAGGGAGGCTACTTGGGAACTAGAGGAAGAGATGAAATCAAAGTATCCACAATTATTTGAAGGTAATTTATCTATTCTTAGATTGTTGACTTTTGAGATTTATAGTATACCAATTTCGAGGCCGAAATTTTTATAAGGAGGGGAGGATGTAGTAACCCGGTTCAGATGAACCAAGTTTGGTTCAGATGAACCAAGTTTGGTTCAGATGACCAGGCTTCAGTCTGTTGGTTTTCCGGGCTGACGCTTCGCTGGAGCGAAGCGTTTAGTTTTTGAGAAACTCCCGATGAGGCGTCGCGCAGGTGATTAAATTGAAGGAGGAGGACTCCTTCCTTCACCCTGGCGCGCTTCATTCTCAGGTACGTTCCTCTGCCATAGAGAGAGAGCCAGAGAGAGAGAGAGAGCCTAAGAGAGAGAGAAAGCCGGGAAGAGAGAGAGAGAAGAGAGCCAGAGAGAGAGAGAGGGCGGGTGTCGGCCGGTGACCTCCACCGGCACCGGGCGTGCATCCGGTGGGGGTCCGGCCGGCCTTGGTGGCCGGCCGTGTCGCCGGCACCGAACGCACAGCGCGGAGAGAAGAAAGAAAGAGAGGGAAGAGAGAGAATTAAGAGAGAGAGAGAGAGGGGAGGCCTGCCGCGACGGCGCCGGCTCTGATCCGGCCAACGGCGGCTGAACCGGCCCCAATTTAGCCGGATTTCGATGCCGGCGTGGAGAATTTCACACGGGAGCAGCACGGAGAGAAAGAGAGAGAGGGAGAGAAATTGAGAGAGAGAGAGGGAGGAAGGAGGCCGGCCATGGCGGCGGCCGGCTCCGGCCCGCCTCCGGTGGCCGGGTCGAACGGAATTAGGCCGGCGGCGGCCCTGGCCACCGGCCAGAAGCTGTCCCCTGTTTCGGGTGAAACAGGGGAGCGGGGGGATGGCTTGACCGGGCCGGCTGGGCCAGCCTGGTCTGGGCCTTCTGGACCGTGCAGCGAGCAATTTTGGGGCTAATTTTGGGCCCCGTAACGGATCGGGATTAGCAAGAAAATTATATTGCTAGAATCTGAATTAATTCTAGTTTCTTGGGGTATTTTTACTTTCCCAATTGGGTGTGTATATGGGAGATATTCGAGCCCAAAGTTGGGCCCATGAACTAGTCTAGGTAGGGTCTTAAGGGTCATTTTATTAATTAGATTTCAGTGAATTAATTATGAACATTGATCCTATAGGTGCCCAGACATCTGATTAGTTGGTGCATCATTGGATTTTGCGTAAGAGGTAAGTAAGACTATTATGCAATTTAATTATTTAATTAATAAATTGAGTATATATAGTTTGCATGCATTTTTATAAATTAACTGAATTGTCTTTATGGCATGGAACTGTGGATTACAAATGAATAATTATATGATTATAATGATTGGTAATATTGTAAGAAATGATTTATTGATGTATATGCCATATTTGTGATTACCTGTACGATATGTTATATTGAGGTGATTATATGCATTTCTTGTACTGTGCAAACTACTGTGAGATATTGTGAGATACAGATATATGATGCACTTATGATTAAAATGTTAAATAGATTTATATGTGTCGCCGCGGTTCTCCTTTACTATGGCTCTACACATTGTAGATGTGTTCTGTTGATTTTATATGGCCTCATACACTGGAGATATATTCTATTATGATATGGCCCCATATTGTAGACATGTTATGTTGATTTTATATGGCCACACATACCGTAGAGTGTGTTCTGTTATGGTATGGCCCCACATGTCTTACAATGTATTCTGTTTGATTTTCTTATGGCCACATACATCGTAGAATGTGTTCTGTTATGGTATGGCCCCACACATCGTACAATGTGTTCTGTTGATGTTTATGGCCACACATCTGGAGGATGTGCTCTGATTGAGGTATTACAGGGCCGTGGGACACATAGAAAATCTATAAGTACATAAACAGTAAGTTTGCTAGAGTGCATATTCTGATGCTTATCAAATGTTCAATTTATGTTAAGTTGACAAAATGCATATGTTGATAGCATGTTAAATATAATTCAAGTATGATATGATTGTATAATAGGCTTACTTATTGAGTGTAAACTCATTAAACCTTCACAATATTTTTCAGAGCATCAGGGTTGATGATGGATATTCGGAGTTGATGGAGCTTCTAATAAATAAAATAAGAACCATTGTATTGGTGTAATCCCATTATGATTGTGTGTAGGGCTTGTTGTAGCCCAACTTTATTAGCATGACTTGGATGTAGGGTTTGATACCCAAAACTTATAACTATCAATTTGTATTATGGCTGGTTTTCATTGTTATTGCCCAATGTGAATCGTATATCAAGATTTTTAAGACGCCTTGCGTGTTCGGCATGAGGCGGGTTATCACCCTAGCTCAAAATTTTTGGATCTGAGGCGTGACAATCTCTCTCACACACACACATAAGTCATAACGAACTGTAAAACATAGTTCTTGATATCACAAGAAGACCCGCTTCATTTGCTAAATATATGAAAACTTTGATATACAAGTAGCCGAGAGATGTGTCATGTGTATTATGGGCAAGTTGTAAGTTATGGTGAATGAAAAAGGAGGGAGGAGGGAGTGAGAAAGAGGGTCTTAGATTTGTCTGAGGGGGGTGAAGACGGGCCAAGAATAGCTTAAACTGAGTTGCTTAAAGAGAAGGAATGGTGAAGGGATTTGGCTGTTGATAACACTATTCTAAACATCATGCAGGTTCATAGGACCTCTTTTTTTGAAAAATAAAAAATAAAGAAGGGCTAACGCGTGAGAAACAAAACATCTCGATTGTTTGCCATAGAAAGCTGAGCTCGAGCACTGGTATTGCTTATATGTAGTTGCCTCAGCAACCTCGTTGGCTTGACGAAGTCAGAGAAGTTAAAGTTTGCTGAATAGGGTGCTACTGCTGGCAGTGAGGTATAGTAGAAGAATCACCTTCAACTTCATGTTGGATGCATGAATCTTAAATATATTTTATAGTCTTACTCAAGCCGTACCAAACCCCAATAAGTTTGTGTAAAAGGCATGTTTGCTCTGGTTGCATTAATCTACTCTTAAAAAATTAGGAAGTTAATTTTTGCTGAGAAACTTCAGGCTTTAAGAATATAATATAGTCTTTAAGTTTTTTTATTTTTCTTAAAAAAAAGAAGCAAAATATGATGGCAAAAATCACATGCACATGTACTGATTACATGCTAATACATGTTGCATCTTTCTTGGACTTCCAAACAATTGATTAAACCAACCCGCATGTCCAATTGCTTCGTCCACCATGCGTTTATGTCAGCGCCGCTTTGATTCTCTTGAATCTTAAACGATTCATTTGGAGAGAACGTTAACTGAAACTCAGCCTGGATTAGAAACGGAAAAGAGGCATGATGACAGTAACACCTCTAATTATACTCGTCTATAATATCATCGATGATGTAACATTAACTGATGTTCTTAAATTCTTATTTGTTCTAATGGAATGGATTTCAGGGTCAAAATCCATTATTTCCTCGCATTTTCGGCCATGAAGCAGCAGGGTACGCTTCATCTTCTCACAGATCTTTCCTCTTTAACGTTTCTTTCAACAAAAATAAATCTTTACCAACTGATTTGGAAATAGATCCTTGCGCGGAGGATGAGGCATGAACAAAATACGTGGAAATTTGAAATTTTTTTTTTCTGAATGATTTGCAGCATGGTAGCTTAAAGAATAAATGAACAAGAGTTTACTTTGCACGATGCAAGAATCTTATATATTTTATTTCCTTATCTTATCATGGATGGTGGTACCAGAAGTTCCTTTAGGAATGTTGTGTCTTTTCTAATTTTTTGGGCACTTAATTGGCAGGATTGTTGAGAGTGTTGGTGAAGGTGTGACTGACCTTCAAGTGGGAGACCATGTCCTTCCTGTTTTCACAGGAGAATGCAAGGAGTGTGCGCACTGCAAGTCTGAGGAGAGCAACATGTGTGACCTGCTGAGGATTAACACAGAACGAGGTGTTATGCTTAGTGATGGGAACTCGCTTCTCTAAGAAGGGGACTCCCATCTATCACTTCCTGGGAACATCCACCTTCAGTGAATACACTGTCGTCCACTCAGGCTGCGTTGCAAAAATTGATCCATCTGCCCCTCTTGACAAAGTCTGTGTGCTCAGTTGTGGCATATCAACAGGTACATCAGTGACAGAGTAATTCTTGTTTGGTCAGTGGAAATCGAATTAAATAGAAACAGAAACTTGCATCGATAGTCAACATGAACATGTGAAATAATACCTGGTAAGGTGGGTAATAAAGGACCTTATTTTTTGTTTGGTAGGGACTGTTTTTGTATTGATGATTCCTTTCACTTTCAGTATGAATCAATGTTTTCTCATTGCTGCACAGGTCTGGGAGCCACATTGAACGTTGCTAAACCAAAAAGGGGCTCATCAGTTGCCATATTTGGGTTGGGAGCAGTAGGCCTCGCAATAAGTGGCTTACAGCAGAATTCATGATGTTAATTCATGCAGCGCATACCTCCTCCTAATTCTCAGATGACATCTTCTTATTTGGCCTTGTAGGCTGCAGAAGGTGCAAGGATTTCTGGGGCATCCAGAATTATTGGGGTTGATATAAATCCCAACAGATTTGAGGAAGGTACATCGAAATCCCTCCTGATTTAAAATGCTGGAAAGTTAATTTATTTTGGTAGAGAATGCTGGCGAGTAATTTGGCTCCTCTGTCCTTCAATTCTTGTTACTAAATGTGTCCTGGTTCTACTTGGTCTGTCCAGCTAAGAAGTTTGGTATCACTGAGTTTATTAATCCAAAAGATCATGACAAGCCAGCGCAACAGGTCTGTTTTTTTAATATATATTTGATCTGAGGTTCATCTTTATGGCTTGTTCACCAACCAAAACCAATTCCTCTGACCTTTCACAGGTTATTGCGGAAATGACTGCTGGCGGAGTTGATAGGAGTGTGCAGTGCACTGGCAACATCAATGCCATGATATCTGCTTTCGAATGCGTCCATGACGTACGTAATTTGACTAGGGCCGTATCTCTTGGCCTATTGCTTCAAAGCGGACCAATTATTGAATGCTTTAATCTCTGTGCATACTTTCTAAACAATGTTTTGCAGGGCTGGGGTGTTGCCGTGCTGGTAGGAGTGCCCACCAAGGATGCAACATTCAAGACTAATCCTATAAACTTTTTGAATGAGAGGACTCTGAGAGGAACGTTCTTTGGGAATTACAAACCTCGGACCGATCTCCCTTCGGTCGTTGATATGTACATGAAGAAGGTCGTTGTTTTATTTATCATTTATCAGATGAGATGATGCACATTGCTCATGAGAAGTTTGCTCTATGTGCAGGAGTTGGAAGTGGAGAAGTTCATCACACACAAGATCTCATTCTCTGAAATTAACAAAGCGTTTGATTACATGCTGAGTGGGGAAAGCCTGTGTTGCATCATCAGCATGGATGAATAGAGATAAAGGATGGGTAGATGTGGAGGATGGAAGATGGTTATGGTGGTAATGTTCCTAAGTCTGGACAATTTTTGTTGTCTTAATTGCCAGAATAAAATAAAGTTCAGGAAACTGAGCGCTGTAAAATATCCTGATCAATGTGTTTATGTTAGCTTTGCTGCCTGTTGCATGCCTGCTACTCCATTATTCATCTAGCCTTTTTAACAGAGGTGCCCACTTCAACGTTGCATGCATCAAGAGAGAAACAATTTAAAACAGTGCGCTAAAGAACCGAATGAGCCAACTACCTCTTTTTTATTGTGCAGTTCCAACTAAAGATTTACAAATACATAAATATTCAGAGTCATTGCTTCTTCCAGATGAATTGATGGCCGACAGTATTAGTATGTGCCCTAAATTCAATCGGATTAGATGTTAGTTTGTACACATTTCTTTATGAATGCAAATCAAATTTATTGGTTTCTTTATCTATCCAGGTGTAATTTATATATATATTAGATATATTTAACCTGTGAGATAAAGTCCAAAAGAATGTGAAGTGTGCATATGGAATTTGTAATAAAGATTACAAATTGTGAGATCCAAAATTGCACATTATGGTTTGATTCTTTAAACTTCCCTAGTCAATGCATAGACATGATTGGACACTGTCGAACGCCGTTGAGACTAGTACACATTGCATATCTTACCCTTGTGGTGAGCAGCCAATCTTGCAAGCTGAAGTATGAAGATGCTTGGATATGGGTGTGGATGTTCGTTATTGTAACGATGCATTGGATGACCCGCACAGAGATCCCATATGGATATTCTATATAGTGTCGATGGTTGATCTTTGATGATGGTGGTGCGAGTGATCTTTTGACTTGAGATCTTCATTGTACCTAATGTGTGGAATATCATGCTTTGACGACATACAAACGTCGCTCTAGTCACGGGTAAAAAATATAGTGTCGATTGGGTATGATATGAAGCACATGAAGGTGGTGTTTGATCAAGACAGGATTCGTCTCCCTTAATAGAAAGGGTTATGTCCCACGACCACTTGATGGATTAAATTGACTGTTAAATCCTTGCAAGGTTTAGTTGGAATTCGAAATGGTTTCGAAGTTCTAATTCATATGAGTCAATTTTTCAGAGATCAAGTAAACAATGATCAATTACATGGTTGACACATTCCATACCACTGATTGATCTGGGATATATGATGAAAGGATTGAATCGTATGGTAACCGTTCATGGACAGGTGTTGATGACCACGTCAACAAACCCTTAACACTTGGATGGTCATGATGCTTTGCTAGAGGCGCTCATGATCTATAATCATGGATTCTTTGACTTAATCAAAGAGTTGATTTGGTTAAAGAATTGACTTGGACAAGGTGTTGATCAAGTCATCCTTAGGGTCAATATTAGGGACATGATTATTACCAACATGTCAAAGGACCTAATAGGTCACACGCATTAAAAAGATTTTAGATGAAGTTAAAATGTGAATTAAGTTGGACTTAATTCAAATTAGATAACCAATTAATCAGGATTGGGTTTGACTCAATCTTGAGAGAATATGAAATTGATAAATAGAATTCATCATAGAGAAAAGAATTTTGTGTTCAAAAGAGAAACCTTTTGTACATGAGATGTACATATGAAATCCATTAATTAGGCTTGATCCATGTAATGGATGGCTTAGATTAATTGAGATTAATAATATGGTATTTAATTGGGTCCATATGATGGCATGATTTGATTTGTGGAAACCCAATTAAACCGAGGGCTGAAATTATGCCACATGAAGGATGGATCCATACCCATGAGATGGACATAACCCATCTCCACATCATGGAGGAGGGAACCCCATGATTTGGGGCATCCTCATGAAGCCAAATTCAAGGTTGCGATGTTGGTTTCATGGGATAATCAATTTCCTAATTTTTAGGGATATGGTTTGATGGTTGTAATCCTAACATTATCATGATAGCAAATATCCTAAATTTGTTAGGATAATTTGTTATCAACTTGATATGGTTGAATGGTTAGGTGGTTGAAATAAAATCCTTTTATGGAACCATACAACCTCCTTTTCATGTATAAAAAGGGGAGAGATACCCTTTCGAGAGATATGCCTAACTCCTCCTTTTTCTCTCTTTTGGATGCCTAATATCCATTTTCTCTCTTTAGAACGTCCTTTCTCTCTCTAGGACGTCCCTCTCTCTCTTGAAGGGTTGAAAGCTCCTCTCTCTCTCTCACGTCCCTCTTTCTGGGTTATTGAAGGAAGGTTTTCTCTCTTCTTGGTTGATCAAGATTTGATCTTGATCAAGAAATCTTTTCTTTCTTAATTGATCAAGATTTGATCTTTTCTTTCTTGATTAATCAAGATTTGATCTTGATCAAGAAATTATTTTCTTTGATAAATCAAGATTTGATCTTGATCAAGAAATATTTTTTCTATTGATTGATCAAGATTTGATCTTGATCAAGAAATTGTTCTCTCTCTTGATTTGGGAAATCAATTGAAAAGAAAAGAGGTGCTATCACCCCTCGCAAGAAGATTATCATCCAATCCTGAGAGGACATCATCCAAAGATTTTTGCATGGATCACCATTAGAGGCCGGACGTATGGACGGCTAGTGGTAAATCGTTTACCGGCTTCATCGGGCTTTATCCCCAATAAAGAACATAGGTATGATTTATTATTAAATCATGTGTTATTTCTTGTTAACTGAATATGTTCCCTGAGGATCTTGGGCTTTGGAAATTAAATTTCGTATTTATTTTTATCTTCCGCTGCATGTTATATGAATTTGATTCATATAAAAACATACGTAATTTCCAACAGTGGTATCAGAGCCACCTCAGGCTTCAAATTCAGTTAATTTAATAGATTACCTGAGTTCTAGTTTTTATATACATAGATCTAAATTTTACATGCGATGTAAAATATAAATATTGCCATATGATGAAGATTAAATATTTAATAAGTTTATTATATGATAATAAATAAGAATTATTTATATTTAATCATGTTAAAAATTAAAAATTATGATTTATGTGTGACATAATCATAAATGCTGAAATTTAACATATCATATTTAAAATTTAATTTTGGCATGATAAATAACATGATTAAAGTTTGAAATAATTATATTGATGAATTAAATATTTAATAAGTTTATTATATGATAATAAACATGAATTATTTATATTTAATCATGTTAAAAATTAAAAATTATAATTTATGTGTGACATAATCAAGAAGGCTAAAATTTAACATATCATGTTTAGAATTTAATTTTGATATGATAATAACATGATTAAAATCTGAAATAATGATATTGATGAAGATTAAATATTTAATAAGTTTATTATATGATAATAAACATGAATTATTTAGATTTGATCATGTTAAAAATTAAAAATTATGATTTATGTGTAACATAATCATAAAGGCTGAAATTTAACATTTCATGTTTAGAATTTAATTTTAACATGATAAATAACGTGATTAAAATCTAAAATAATTATATCATGATAGCATGATAATCAAGATTAAAATTAAAATTTTGACATGTTATCATTAGGGATGTTATGATAGAGACCAATTAGATTTTATGTGATGAAAACAAATTTATCATAACAGATAATGATAAGACAAATATTTATAATAAATTATTCTAAAATATTTGACACTTATCATAAATCCCTAAAGATCACTATCTTATCTTATCATAATGTGTAATATGATAAGGTTTAGGAAAAATTAGATTTAACCATATCATTATTTAATCCTATGATTCCATAATTGATCAAATCAATTGGGCTTAACTACATTGGTGTCTAGAAAGGTGCGATTATGGTTTTTAATTGCCTGAAAACCCATTCAATGGGATCGAAGGGTATGCTAAATAGGACCCCATTGATCAGCTGATCTGGCCATTGTTAAGGAAAGCTCTTAATTGATTAGATCAATTAAGGTTAATCAGGATGGTAGCAATTGATTTGGTCACATAATTAGGGTTCCTATTTTAGATAGTGATCAGGATCCTAATTTGATTAGGAGTCCCAATCATAAGATTGGATCTTATGAATTTAGGTTAATTGAAATTAATCTAAAATTCACATATATGATATGTAACCAAGCATGATACAAATGTTGTACATGCATGATGGACCTAGATGCCCTAGCTAAATCCCTCCACGAATATTAAGTCATTAGCCTTCCATTGTTTACATGATACAAAATCATTAGGGCATGAGATTTGTTGTGCCATAGCCAAGATCAAGTGAACCTATGAGGAGTTGATTGGGGAACAATGGGTTGACTTAACTAGGTTAGCTGGCATAATTGGCCATAGTCAGGGTCAGTTTAATCTAGAGACAATGTTTAGGGTGATCACATCAGATGTGATTGACAAGGCAATGTCCCCTAAATAATCTAGGAGTCACATTTGATGTGATTGATACAAATCTACATAATTTGGCTTATTAAGATTTGATGTGCCATAGCCAAGGTCAAGGTAAGTCAATTTGAGGATCCTAGCCCACTGAAAATTATTTGATAATTTTTCGAGATTAATAGAGAGGGCTATTGAGCTCGATAAAATAGTGGGAGTAATCGATTTAATTAAAAAATTTTATAATTACCATATTAAATCGATGATTTGCATTCATAATAATTGACTCGTTCTGTTTTTCTCATAGTTGTAAGAGACACCATGAGTGTGAACATTAACCTTAGAGGTAACCTAAAGTCCAACAAGTTGACCGGACCCAATTTTCCTGACTAGCTAAGGAATATAGTCAAGAAAAAATGTCACTTTTGTGTCAAGAATGGGCACTGAAAGCATAACTACAGGGTTTAAGCATAGGGATGCTTCTACATCATGTGCGTATATAGTTAAGATGTTTTCTTCTATCACTTCCTATTCCACTTGGGTATTGGATACCGGTTGTGGGTCTCATATTTGTATTAATATGGAGATGATAAGAAATAGTAGAAGATTGGGGAAAGATGAAGTGATCCTACGAATGGGAAATGGAGCAAAGGTTGCTGCATTAGCCATAAAAATTTGTTCTTTATCTTTGCCCACAGGGCTTGAAATTGAACTTAGTAATTGTTACTATGTTCCGAACATAACAAAGAATATTATATTCGTTTCATATTTAGTAATGAATGGGTATTCATTTGAAATTGGAAATAAAGGTATTTCTATTTTTCGAAATGAAATGTTCTTTGGTTCTGCTGAATTGTTCAATGGAATTTATGTTCTTAATCTTTAAGCCCCTATTCTCAATATTGAATCAAAAAGTTTAAAATCAAATAATACTAGGGACTTCATGGCATTGCCGTTGAGGCCATGTAAATGAAAAGTGTTTAACCAAGTTACATAAGAATGGATACTTGGGCTCATTCGATTGGGAATCGTTTGAGGAATGTGAATTATGCTTACTTGGCAAGATGACCAAATCACCTTTTACTGGAAAAGGCGAGCGAGCAACTGAATGTTTGGGTTTAGTACATTTGGATGTATGTGGACCCATCAACATTCAAGCCATAGGAGGATTTTCTTATTTCATCATGTTCATAGATGACCATAGTAGATATGGTTATGTATATCTGATGAAGCACAAATATGAAGCCTTTGAAAAGTTCAAAGAATTTAGATGTGAAGTAAAAAAAAAAATGACAAGAGTATTAAGATACTTCGATCAGATCGAGGTGGTGAATACTTGAGCCATGAGTTCATAGATATATTTGAAGGAGAATGGGATTCTTTCTCAATGGACTCCTCCTAGTACACCACAGCATAATGGTGTGTCAGAAAGGAGAAATCGTACACTGTTAGACATGGTACGTTCCATGATGAGCCTTGCAGATCTTCCAAAAATGTATTGGGGTTATGCACTAGAAACTGCCAAATATACCTTAAACCGAGTTCCATCTAAATCGATAAACTCCACTCCCTATGAGATATGGTATGGAAAGAAACCATCCTTAATCATTTAAGGGTTTGGGGCTGTTATGCTATGTGAAGCGTAATGAATCAGACAAGCTTGAAGCTAGATCTAATAAATGCAATTTTATGGGATATCCAAAACAAACAAAAGGATATTACTTCTACCACCCACTTGAAAAAGGTGTTTGTCTCAAGACATGCCATTTTCTAGAGAATGAGATTCTCATAATGGTAGTGGGAGTAAGATTGAACTTAGTGAAGCTCAAGAACCACAAATTAATATAGACCCATTAGATGGAATGGAGCATATGCCGAATACAATGGGAGTTGAGCAGGAGACTCAACTCACATTCAGGCAGATGTTGCATGAAAAGCAACATGTGGCTCCAAGTACACACTAGCTATGTAGATCTAGTAGGACAATTCACATTCCTAAGAGATATGCATTTCTTATAGAGGATGATGAGCCTACCAACTACAAGGAGGCAATGTCTGACACTAACTCCAAGAGATGGCTTGAAGCCATGAAATCTGAGATGGACTCCATGTATGACAACCATGTATGGACCTTGGTTGATCCACCTAAAGGGGTAAAACCCATTGGGTGCAAATGAGTTTTCAAGAAGAAGACCGACATGGATGGTAATGTGATTACCTATAAGGCAAGGCTTATTGCAAAAGGTTACAAGCAAAGACAAGGTGTTGACTTTGATGAAACCTTTTCACATGTTGCCATGCATAAGTTCATAAGGATTTTGCTTGCAATAGCAGCATATTTTGACTATGAGATCTGATAGATGGATGTCAAGACTAAATAGAAATTTAGAGGAGGATGTGTATTGACACAATCAGAGGGTTTTGAATCCATAGATCCTAAGAAAGTGTACAAGCTTTAAAGGTCTATTTATAGACTTAAGCAAGCCTCTAGAAGTTGGAATATCCGATTTGATGTGACAATCAAAGAGTTTGATTTCATCAAAAATGAGGATGATCCATGTGTGTACAAGAAGGTTAGTGGGAGTGATATTATTTTCTTGATATTATATGTGGATGACATATTATTAATAGGAAACAATGTATCCTTCCTTAAAGAAGTGAAGGATAGGTTGTCAAGTAAATTCTCTATGAAGGATTTGGAAGAAGCAGCCTATATACTTGGTATAAAAATTTATAGAGATAGATCTAGAAGGTTGTTTGGATTGACCTAATCCACGTACATAGATAAGATGCTAAAGCGGTTTAGCATGGAGGAATCCAAGAAGGGATTCCTGCCAATGTCGCATGGTGTACATCTCTCCAAGGACATGAGTCCTAAGACCCAAGAAGAAAGAGAGTACATGGATAGGATACCATACGCATCAGCAATTGGATCCATTATGTATGCAATGCTATGTACGAGGCCTGATGTTTCTTATGCCTTGAGTATCACTGGTGAGAAACATTGGATGGCAGTCAAGAATATCCTTAAGTTCTTGCGAACAACTAAGGATATGTTCTTAATTTATGGAGGACCCGACCTTATAGTTTGGGGTTACACGGATTCTAGTTTTCAGTCTGATGAAGATGATTATAAATCACAATCAGGCTATGTGTTCACACTCAATGGTGGTGCAGTCAGCTGGAAGAGTTCCAAGCAGGAGATGATTACCGACTCTACAACTAAGCCGAGTACATCATAGCATTAGATACAGCTAAATAAATAGTTTGGATCAAAAGGTTCATCACTGAACTTGGAGAGGTTTCAAGCATTGTTAATCAAATACTCTTATATTGTGATAACAATGGAACTATTGCGCAAGCCTAGGAACCAAGGTCTCATAAGAGGTCCAAACATGTACTCAGAAAATATCATGTGATTAGGAAAATCAGTGGGAGGAATGATATAAAATAGAACGAGTCCCCATGGATGACAATATTTCCGATCCGTTCACTAAAGTCCTGCTACAGCAGAAGCATGATAGTCATGCTGAGTCACTTCGTATTAGATACATTGGTGATTGGCTCTAGTGCAAGTGGGAGATTGTTAGTGTGTGCCCTAGATCCAATCGGATTAGATGCTAGTTTGTACACATTTCTTTATGAATGCAAATCAAATTTATTGGTTTCTTTAACTATCTGGATATAATTTATATATATATATATAAGATATATTTAACATGTGAGATAAAGTCCAAAAGAATGCAAACTGTGCATATGGAATTTGTAATAAAGATTACAAATTATGAGATCCAAAATTGCACATTATGGTTCGATTCTTTAAACTTCCCTAGTCGATGCATAGACAGGATTGGACATTGTCGAACGCCATTGAGACTAGCACACATTGCATATCTTCACCCTTGTGGTGAGCAGCTGATCTTGCAAGCTGAAGTATGAAGATACTTGGATATGGTGTGTGGATGTTCGTTATTGTAACGATGCATTGGATGACCCGCACAGAGATCCCATATGGATATTTTATATAGTGTCGATGGTTGATCTTTGATGACGGTGGTGCGAGTGATCTTTTGACTTGAGATCTTCATTGCACCTCATGTGTGGAATATCATGCTTTGACGACATACAAACATCGCTCTAACTATGGGTGACAAATATAGTATCGATTGGGTATGATATGAAGCACATGAAGGTGGTGTTTGATCAAGACAGGATTTGTCTCCCTTGATAGAAAAGGTTATGTCCCACGGCCACTTGATGGATTAAATTGACTGTTAAATCCTTGCAAGGTTGAGTTGGAATTCAAAATGGTTTCGAAGTTCTAATTCATATGAGTCAATTTTTTTGAGATCAAGTAAATAAAGATCAATTACATGGTTGACACATTCATACCACTGATTGATCTGGGATATGTGATGAAGGGATTAAATCGTACGGTAACCGTTCATGGACAGGTGTTGATGACCACGTCAACAAACCCTTAATACTTGGGTGATCATGATGCTTTGCTAGAGGCCGCTCATGATCTATAATCATGGATTCTTTGACTTAATCAAAGAGTTGATTTGGTTAAAGAATTGACTTGGATAAGGTATTGATCAAGTCATCTTTAGGGTCAATATTAGGGACATGATTATTACCAACGTGTCAAGGGACCTAATGGGTCACATGCATTAAGAAGATTTTGGATGAAGTTAAAATGGGAATTAAGTTGGACTTAATTCAAATTAGATAACCAATTAATTAGGATTGGGTTTGATTCAATCTTAATGAGAGAATATGAAATGAAATAGGATTCATCATAGAGAAAAAAATTTGTGTTCAAGAGAGAGACCTTTCGTACATGAAATGTACATATAAAATCCATTAATTAGGCTTGATCCATGTGATGGATGGCTTAGATTAATTGAGATTAATAATATGGTATTTAATTGGGTCCATATGATGGCATGATTTGATTTATGGAAACCCAATTAAACCGAGGGCTGAAATCGTACCACATGGAGGATGGATCCATGCCCATGAGATGGACATGACCCATCTCCACGTCATGGAGGAGGGAACCCCATGATTTGGGGCATCCTCATGAAGCCAAATTCAAGGTTGCCATGTTGGTTTCATGGGATAACCAATTTCCTAATTTTTAGGGATATGGTTTGGTGGTTGTAATCCTAACATTATCATGATAGCAAATATCCTAAATTTGTTAGGATAATTTGTTATAGCAAATATCCTAAATTTGTTAGGATAATTTGTTATCAATTTGATATGGTTGAATGGTTAGGTGGTTGAAATAAAATCCCTCTTTTTATGGAAGAACCATACAACCTCCTTTTCATATATAAAAATGGGAGAGATACTCCTTCGAGAAAGATGCCTGACTCCTCCTTTTTCTCTTTGGGATGCATAATATCCACTTTCTTTCTCTAAAACATCTTTCTCTCTCTAGGACGTCCCTCTCTCTTTTGAAGGGTTGAAAGCTCCTCTCTCTCTCTCGTCCCTCTTTCGGGGTTATTGAAGGAAGGTTTTCTCTCTCTTCTTGGTTGATCAAGATTTGATCTTGATCAAGAAATCTTTTCTTTCTTGATTGATCAAGATTTGATCTTGATCAAGAAATTATTTTCTTTGATAAATCAAGATTTGATCTTGATCAAGAAATTGTTCTCTCTCTTGATTTGAAAAATCAATTGAAAAGAAAAGAGGCGCTAGCACCTCTCGCAAGAAGGTTATCATTCAATCCTGAGAGAACATCATCCAAAGATCTTCGCGTGGATCACGAGGCCGGACGCGTGGACGGCTAGTGGTAAATCGTTTATCGGCTTCATTGGGCTTCATCCCCAATAAAGAATACATGTATGATTTATTATTAAATCATGTGTTATTTCTTGTTAACTGAATCTGTTCTCTGAGGATCTTGGGTTGGAAATTAAATTTCGTATTTATTTTTATCTTTTGTTGCATATTTTATGAATTTGATTCATATAAAAACATACGTAATTCCTAGCAGACAGCTCCTTCACAAGGCATGTTGACTGCAACTCTTCTTCTAGTAATTCATCAGAATTGACATCTACTTGTACTTCTCCATTATTCATCCAGCTTCGTCTAAAGTTTCGTCTAAAGTAACGTTTTGCTTCCACCCCTCTGGAGCCTTCAACCGTGTTCAAAGCAACGAAGGTGAAATATATGAACCCCATCATAGCCTGTTGCAAAATCTAAAGAGTGTCATGTTTAGCATAACCAGAACTTTTTAAAAAAAAAAAAATTGAAGCAGTGACTTGTTTAGTCTGTTGATGCCACAGCACTAAAATACCAGGCTCAGAATTCATAAGAAACAGAAGAACAAAATCCATGCATATATTTTAGAACCTTTTCCTTCTTTATGACCAAACCAGCACAGTCGATATAACTCAACATTTTCAAGCTTTTTAGGTGAATGATAGAAAGGCATACCAATACGAAGAATGCAGTGGACACAAAAGACTTGAGTAGAAAAAGAGCAACTGTTAGAGCAGCAATGGCTACAACAATCCCTGCTATGGGTCTGGGTAAGATCATGCAAAATATTTAATAATGTTCGTATAAGTAACAATATGTAAATGGATAAAGATGCAATAAAAATCCTATCAAAATTTATTACAAAGTAATAAATACTTAATAAAAACCTGGCTCATATGGCACATAAGATCAGAGAAATTATTTTAGAAAATAAAATAAATTATATTTTTAATTTTTGAATTTAAAAGGATGTTACTTTATTTTTTAAAAAATTTTAAAAAGTTATAAATTAATCTTAAATTTTATTTTTTATTTGTATTTAGTCTCACAATAGAGTAACGTCCTCGTCGCTGGCGAGAAGCGGTGCCCTTCCGCCGCTCCCGCCATGCGTGAGAGGGGTAGGAAGCCTCCCTCCTCTAATGAAAAGGGGCCCAGAACCCCCCACCCTTCTCCCTGTGGCTTCCCTCCCTCACTCTCTGGCCGGCGAAAGGGGCTTGCGGAAGGGCCCCTCACTCCCATCATGCAGGGGGTGCAAAAGGGGGAGGAAGCCCTCCCTCCCCTGGGCTGGTGGAAGGGGGCACGAAAGTCCCCCCCTCCCCCAATCGCCCCCATCACGTGGGGCGCAAGAAGGGGGAGGAAGCCCTCTCCATTGAGGAAGCCACGTGAAGCAGCCTCTCCTTCCTATGTACAAAAGCCAATGATTTCTGTCAAAGCTTTCAGAGATCTTTAAGTCTTACATTAAGAAAGAACAAGGAAACCAAAAAAGACAGAAGCGAAGATAAAAACATAAAGAAGTTCATTGTTTCGTCCAATTTTTTCTAGAAGGGAGTCATTTTTGTCGGGCTTGTTGCTCAGCTAAGGAACCCAAAAGAAGAGGTGAATCAACATTGTTTTTTTTTCCCGTGATGAAAGCATATGGGGCTTGGCTCTTGGTTTTACTAAAAGTGTAACTTGAGCCGAGTTCGGATTACTAGGAGTACAATTTGGATCAGGTTTAATTCGAATATTATCTATCAAACCCAAATTGAAGTGGTACTCAAATCCATCTTTGCTCAACCTGAATCCAAAATATTTGAGTTTAACCCAGATCGATTATATAAATCGGTCTGGATTCGGGGTGCAGTCAACCCGAACCCAGATAATCTGAACCCGCGCTTTATTTCCTCAATTCCTCTGCTCCGCTCTCCCCGTCGCCCGCTCGCCCTTAAGTCTCAACCCTAGCTTCAGCCTCCTAGCCTCCACCGCTCGCCTTCATGACTTCGTCGCCGCTCTCTCTCTCTCTCTCTCTCTCTCCGCCTCTCCGGCGTCTTTGAAACCGGACGCCATTGACGACCATTCCCCTCTCTATTAAAACCTTCGCTCCCCTCCATCTCTCCTCACCCACATCCTTGTTGATCTCTCCTGCCCTCCCTCGCTGCTTAAATCTCGCTTGCTCTCTCTCTCTCTTGCAATCAATAGCAGTTTCGAGGACCGAGCGAAGGGAATGATGGTGAGGTTGTCATACTTGACCGCGCTCACGACCCTCTTCAGCTACGGTCTCCTCTTTGCCTTCGGGCAGCTAAGGAATTTCTTCCGAAAGCTCATCGATTGGTCGAAATCCAAAGACCTCAAGGTTCCATCTTTTTCCTTGCTTTCGATTCCTCCTCCATTTGGCTCTTCTAGTTTTCTACCTCTTTCTTTGGGTTATGTGTTGGATTTGGTTTTTGAGAGGGATCTAGTTGCCATTGAAAACAGGGATACGTGTCGATCTGCCTAAGGCTTGAGGATTTTTACACCCATTGTCTCTATCTTCGCATTCAGGTGTACTCTTGCTTGATCTTCTGTCCGATTTCTCTTTAAAAATTCTATCTTTTCTTTTCCTATTGTAACCAGTTTTCTTCTTATGATTTATGAGCAATCTGACAGTTTAAAATTAAATATATTGATCCCTATCATATATGCAAAAATATGGAACCAATATATTTATCATGAAACATAAAATAAATCATGATCGATACATAAATACCTTCAGCCATTGCTCACGGTTGACTTTTCTTCCAATAAGGGTAAGGCTCTTCCACACCTTACAGTCTCTCTCAGCAATGGTGTAAACTTTTTCGTAGAGACTAGGCGCAAGGACCTTTCTATTTTTATATTTCTTTATGCCTTATCTGTCCATCACAGAGGGTGCTTCAAATGGATATGGTTGAGGGATTCTTATCTTAATCGTGAATTCAAATGTTGAATTCACGTAATCTCTCAATATCGGAATTTAGGACCACCTTAATCGTATCTAACCGATACGCTTAATGAAGAAACCAACATTCTCCCACTCGGTCCGTATATTCTATTACTATAGTAAGAAACAGAATACATGAATAATGGCAATAGATCCTCTTAAAATCGAGTATTATTTACCATGTATCACAATGTATTATATTTCCCAAACATAAACCCATATAACTTAATGAATAAACCCCATGTTTATTTTAGGTCCAACTTAATGATGCTCATCACAAAATAAATGTGTACACCAAAAAACTAAATGTGAAAAAATATCACAACCATCAAAGAGTTTCATTAATTATAAAATTCATCATTACAATGAATTAAATAAAATAACAAAGACCCATATGGTCTACATGATCCTTAAACTTCTGTAGCAGCATGCCTTTAGTCAAGGGATCAGCTCTCATCAACTCAGTGCTAACATGATATGATGCATGTTATTGCTGGCATGAAAAGATGTATTGTAAATGATAACTCTTCTATGTTATGGCACCGAAGATTGGGATATATCTCCATACATAGAATTAAGAGGTTAGTGAATGAAGGAGTACTTTGGACTTTGGACTTCACTGACTTTGACACCTGTGTGGACTGCATTAAGGACAAGCAGACCAATAAGTCAAAGAAAGGTGCCAAGAGGAGTTCAGACCTATTAGAGATCATACACATGGACATTTGTTATCTGGATATGGATTTTTATGGTCAAAAATACTTTATTTGCTTCATTGATGACTACTCATGATGTATGTATCTCTACTTGTTTTATAACAAGAACGAAGCATTAGATGGCCTTTAAGGTATTCAAGACAGAAGTAGAGATACAATGTGGAAAACAAATCAAAATTGTGAGATCTGATAGAGGAGGTGAGTATTATGGGAGATACACAGAGGATGGACAAATGCCTGGTCTATTTGCAAAGTTCCTTCAAGAATATAGGATTGTTGCTCAATACAGTTTACCTGGCTCATCTGATCAGAATGGTGTAGCAGAAAGAAGGAACCAAACATTGATGGACATGGTGAGGAGCATGATTAGCAGCTCCAAGCTACCTAAGTCCTTGTGGATAGAAGCTCTCAAGACGACCGTGTACATATTGAATCAGGTTCCAACCAAGGCTATTTCTAAAATGCCATTTGAATTATTTAAAGGTTGAAAACTAAGTTTGCGATATGTACGCGTATGGGGATGCCCATGTGAAGTGAGAGTATACAATCCACAAGAGAAAAAGCTGGACCTTAGGACTATTAGTGGGTATTTTATTGGATATGCTGAGAGGTCCAAGGGATATAGATTTTACTATCCATCTCATATAACTAGGATTGTGGAATCAAGAAATACCAAATTTCTTGAGAATGACTTGATCAGTGGGAGTGATCAATTGCAGAGCATGATTCCTGAAAGGGAACATTCTGATGCTTAACCTTCCACTTCAAGTGACAGACTGATTATCGTTTATAGTGCCCCTCAAAATCAAACAGACATTATACAACCAGTCATTGAAATTTCATAATTTGCTGATAATGAACTAGTAGATCCAGTCTCTCATGAGTTACCAGAGATAGTTGAATAATCAACTTCGCCAGAGAAGGTTGTTACAACATTAAGAAGATCTATAAGAGAAAAGAAATCAGCAATTTCTAGTGACTATATCGTGTATCTTCAAGAGTCGAACTATAATATTGGAGCTGAAAATGATCCTAAAACGTTTTCATAAGCCATGAATTATAAGGAATCCAATTTATGGTATGATGCTATGAAAGATGAGATGAATTCTATGGCATTTAATGGAGTCTGAGATCTTGTTAAGTTGCCTGATGGAGCAAAAGTCGTTGGCTGTAAATGGGTCTTTAAGACTAAGAAAGACTCGTTAGGCAACATTGAGCGATATAAGGCAAGACTCGTTGCTAAGGGATTCACTCAAAGGGAGAGAATTGATTACAAGGAGATATTTTCTCCTGTATCTACGAAAGATGCCTTCCGCATTATCATGGCACTTGTTGCGCATTTTGACTTAGAGCTGCAACAAATGGATGTAAAAACTGTATTTCTCAATGGAGATCTAGAGGAAGAGGTTTATATGAAATAACCTGAAAGTTTTTTCTCTAATGATAATGAGCAATTAGTATGCAAGCTTAAGAGATCTATATATGGATTGAAACAAGCCTCTCGATAATGGTACTTACAATTTCATGATATGATTTCTTCATTTGGTATCATAGCATATAAAAATACATTTGCTTTGATTATTGGGATTGTTTCCAATAATATACGGATCTGATAAAATCCCTAAGAAACAATCATTATATCATTTATTTGATAAAGAGGGACAAGGCATTCTTGGTCTCTATTTCTCTCATCTAGGGATAGTCCAAAGGGAAGGCTACTGATAGTACCCTAGATTATTTGATCCAATGAGCGTACGATAGGGATATTAGGGACGTACCAATAAGGAAGGCTACTGTAGTACCTTGGTGTGTTTGACCCAACTACTTGCGTACCAAAAGAGTTAATAGGTCATCAAGAATCATCTGATAGGGCATTAGATCTGATAAACTCTTAATATTTAGTTTATTTAATTTAGTTTTATTTAAAAGATGCATCAGTAAGATTTATGTCATGAAGCATGTACCTATCTGTTCGCTCACCCTTTTTAGATATAGTTTAAAGAAAAGAGAAATCCAAATATCTCGATCAAATCACCATGAGAGGAGGAAGTGTGGGTTTCCTTACTTCGGATATGTGCACAGAATAAGGACGATGAAAGATGCCACTAGTCTGGGCCAGCAGCCAGCTGGGCCAGGCGTTTGGGCCCAATGGCTAGCGCCTGGGCCCAGCGCTCGGGCCCAACGCCCAAGTGCTGGCTGGCCGGCCTAGCCGGCGCTAGTAGTGCCTGGGCTAGGCGCTGGCCAGTGCCTGGCTGGGCCAGCCACGGGCAGGCTGGGCCGTGTGCCCAGTCTGATTCGCCCACGCATCCAGTATGGACCGTGCGACAACCTGGATCATACTATTTTTGGGGTGATTGAAAGATTTTTTGGTTAAATTAAACTATTAGAATTGGGTGAGGATGACAGACCGTTGGCTCGTCCATCAAGTGGTTGGGCCGTTGGCCTAGCCTATTTATATTCAATTATATTTAGAATTTGTGTATATAAATTTTGTGAATTATGCATGCATCTTAAGTGATATAATTGAGCATAAAATTTTAATAATGTCTAAGTGATAAATACAATTGAATAATTGAGGAGTAGCCATAGCATCCTTAATTATAAAATTGTATAATAAAGTTAATAAATTACATAAATAATAGACATTTATTATAATTAATTATATGAATATAATAAAATTTATTCCATAGGAATTTTTATTATATTTATATAATTAATTAGGATAAAATATCAAATTATATTTTTCTAATCTACCCACAGGAATTAGAAAGAATGAACATAATTTGATAGTTATATCATACAGACTTAAGTGAATCTAATTGAATTAAAGTTTTATGTCAGTAGATTCACTATTTTGTATTTATATAATTAATTAGGATAAAATATTAAATTATATTTTTCTAATTTATCCATAGGAATTAGAAAGAAGGAACATAATTTGATAGTTTTATCATACAGACTTAAGTGAATCTAATTGAATTAAAGCTTTAGCCCACAGGCCAAGTTTTATGCCAGTAGATTCACTATTTTGTGTTTATATAATTAATTAGGATAAAATATTAAATTATATTTTTCTAATCTATCCACAGAAATTAAAAAGAAAAAACTTAATTTGATTGTTTTATCATACAGACTTAAGTGAATCTAATTGAATTAGAGCTTTAGCCTACAGGCAAGTTTTATGTCAGTAGATTCACTATTTTCAAAATGCATAATTTACATTGATAAAGCATTTTATTAGCCTCAATTTTTGATAATAAGCATATATGTTTAAATTTTATAGTTATGCAACCTGTAAATTTTTCTGATATAAAATATGACCTACCTGAATTAAGGGGTGATAACTATAAGGTTTGAAACGAGAGAATTCTCTTCATCTGGGCTAGATGGACATTGATTATGCTATAAGGAAGGATGAAACACCTTTAGTAACTCAAACCAGCACTCCTAGTGAGATTGCGATTTATGAATATTGGGAGTGATCCAATCGCTTGAGTGTAATGTTCATAAAATAAAAATCTCTGTTGGTATACGTGGTTCAGTCGATAAGTATGATGGAGCTACTAAAGGCCATTGATGAGAAATTTAGTACATCAGTCAAAGCTCTTGTATGTTATGAATCTAATATGGCTGATGTTATTTATAACACTTGATGGATTGATTCTGATTCTACAATCCACATTTGCAATACTTTGCAGGGTATGCAAAATCTAAGGAAGCCAGTGGGAAGTGAGTAGAATATCTAGTCAGGAAATAGGATGCGCTCACATGTGGAAGCTATAGGGAATGTACTTTAGTTCTTAGTAGTGGTTTTATTTTAAATTTAGAAAAGACCTTTTATGTACCTAGTTCTTTTAGGAATTTAATTTTAGTTTCAAGACTTGTACTTTTGGGTTATTTCTTCAACTTTTTAGATACTTCTCTCGGTTTATATTATAAATCTGAACTTGTTGGCTCTGATACCAAATGATAGACTAAAATTAAATATATTGATCCCTATCATATATGCGAAAATATGGGATCAATACAGTCTCTTACCTATGGTCAAATGTACGATTGATGAATAAGAATTTTTTCTGGGACTCTCTCTTGAGTTCCCGATATGCTTCCTTACTTTCGAGAACAAGACTCAATGGAGCCATTACAAACTTCTCACCAAGCGCTTTCCCTCTAACGATCCGTACGGTTTCTTTCAATAAAATCTTTCTCCATTTCTTTAAGATATTATTCAAAAGATTTAAAATTTTTATCTTTTCTTAATTGTATGGCTTCAGAAAGAGCTCATGTACTCTCTCTCTTTCTCTTAAAGCCTTAACTTCGTGAGATACTATCCAAAATATTTGAAATCTTTTATCTTTACATAATTGTATGGCTTCATAGATACTCATGTAGCATGGCTCTCTCTCTCTTAAACCTCACCTTCGTGAGATTTATCCAAAACATTTCAAAGCTTCTCTCTTCAAGTCTTACCTTCATGAGATATTGTCACGAGTTTACTTTGATGTCCTAATAAAATTTTTTTTCTTGGTCATTATTAGAAATATTTTACATTACGAACTAAGAAAAAAAAACTCCCATGGTATGATCAGAAAGGAAAAAGAAAAAAAAAAGAAAATAAATGCATAATAAATCTCGTAGGTCATTAATCATATTAGAAATATTTTACATTGCGAAATAAGAAAAAAAACTATAACTGGATGACAACTGAATGACAACTGGATGACAATGGTAGAGATAAGTTAAAAAAAGGGTAAAAATTAGAAAGGGGTAAAAAAAGAAAATAAATGCATAATAAAGTTGGTCTGGATAAAAAGTTAGAGTCTCGTAGGTTAGAAATATTTTACATTGTGAAATAAGGAAAAAAAAACTCTAACTGGATGACAACTGGTAGAGATAAGGTGGAAAAAAAAGAAAATAAATTTATAATAAAGTTGGTTTGGATAATAAGTTGAAGAGTCCGTAGGTCATTATTAGAAATATTTTACATTGCGAAATAAGAAAAAAAAAACTCCCATTAGATGACTACTGGTAAAGAGAAAAGGAAAAAATAAATAAATAAATAAATGCATAATAAATTGAGTCGTTTTTTAAACCGGTGCCTTTTGGCATCGTTTTAAAAGAAAGTGATGGAATCCTGGAAATGGTGTTAAAGGGAAAACACCATTTGAAATGACGTTTTCCCCCAGCCACTTCACCCCCCCAAGGCTCGGCCCCATCAGCTGGGATGCTGACAGGGATCGAGTAGAAATTACCACATGGTGTGGCGATTTCAGTTCAATGAAATTGCCACACCATGTGGTGATTTCAACAGTGCCCCCTGACCGAGAGCAGCGATCGGGCGGATTCTTTTTAAAGGGCCTGTGTGCCCTTTTTCTCCTTCGCTCACCACACCATCGCTCGCCGACTCCTCCGCTCGCCGATTCCTCCCTTGCTTGCCGGAGATCGCCACGGATCGCCTACCTCCGGAGATCCATCATCTAGAACAACCCCTTACTCCTCTGCTCGCCGACCATCCCTTGTTCCTAAGACATAGGCACAAGTACATCATAAATGCATCCATAAATTATGAAAGTCATAGGCACAAGTACGTCATAAATGCATCAATATATAGTCTTGTTCCTAAGACAAGTACATATGCACAAGAATGGCCATTTTACTTAAAGAGTACATAAATTTACGATCATGAAGGTCCACCAATTACATTAGGACAACGGCGTCTGGAATGACCCGTTTGCTTGCAAATAGAACATCGACTTGTTCTTCTAGGCTGAACCTCATCCATCTCATTATGGATCCGAGTTGACTTTGGCTTTCCTCTTTTCTTCGGCCTAAGACGATCCCGATCAGGTATGCACGTGATCGGTGTTTGCAACCAGTAGTCTTCATGTGGTGCCGGGTTAAACTCCCCATCCCAGGCAGTAATGTAGGAGCGAATACTATATACTTCATCAACAAAAGCCACTGAGTCCATGCCAATCTCCTATCGCGATTAGCATCTTCCTCCGGTACTTTCCATAAAGATGTGTTCCATCAATAGAAATCACCAGGCAACAATACCGAAACCCCTCAACATATGGTTGAAATGCCCAAAATATATAATTAGGACCTGTTCAGAAGAACTTGCTTCACTGTAGAAATTCCAATATACAACTGTTCCAGGGTTAGCATTCTGCAGTGCAAGCATGTATCTAGGAGGCTTTGCATATGACGGTTCCCATTCACCAAATATATCAATCAATGCCCTCTGCTTTCCATGCCATGTTTTGGCATATGACACTGTATAGTGAAATTATTCTGCAATTGTTGCTATAATAGCTTCAATATTCACACTTGGATCTTTCTCCACAATGTGTCGAACGGCATGGCTAATAACTCGAGATGTAATATGTTTGTTATCCCGAGTTAAATTACTGAATAAACAAGAGTGCGGCCCTTCATACCTTGTGATCTCAAAAATCCATGCTTCTTCAACTTGGTAGCACGCAACCTCCACGGACACCGTTGGGCAGTACTTGAAGAGGCACATCTCACAGACCAGAATAGTTTCTTGACTCCACCACATTATATGTGCGATGCTTCTTGATGTGATACATTTCACATGCTCTCTTCAGTTCATCTTTAGTATTAAACAATAATTCTTTAGCAAACTCAGTCATTGATGGATCCCAAAATTGAGATTTGAAGGGTAACTCTCTCGGAGTACTGACACATCCACCATCATGCAAATTTAACTCATTATAAAATTCCGGTACTTGTTCATATGCAAAGGCTTGATGATCATGTACCTGAGTTGGAATAGGTTCTGGATGAGTGTATGCAGGAATGGAACTAAAGCCAGTGTCATGAACTATCATGTCTCCATATGACTCTTCATCTTCATTTGACTCTTCATCTGAGTCATCATGTTCAGGCCAATAGTCATCATCTGCACTTTCGTCTGACTCCATTCCCCGACTATCAATATTACACTGATTGTTTACCACATCATCACTTTGCACTGCTGGCATAAATCCCTTAATCATTGGGAAATCCACTAGAGTTCTAACCTGTTCCTGTTGTTGGGCTATAGGAGAATTGTCTCGAACATTCTCTATATGACCAACACTATATGGCTCTGGAATATCATCCTTTAAAACATAGAGTTTAATACACCGATATTCTAAACACTTCGAGGGAAATGTCAACATGTGCTCCATATCATCGTCGTCCTTAATTGGAAGAAGTACATATTTTTGATGCAATGTTGGAGATCTCCACATCAATCTGATGATATGTCTTTATATTGGAATTGTTAGAACTGATTAACCAACTCAGTAAAACGTATTCCCGTGCTCAATTTCAAACATTTACGTGGAGGTTGATTATAATGTATCCCTTCTTGGCCGCCATGTTCAATTGATCCATCATAATATAGCAGAACATGTACAGTTTCCATCTGAAAAAAGGTAATCAAAATTTATCTCTGATCAGCTACAACCAAAAAAAAAATTTAAATATGCATATATTTTAGTAGCATTTAGCACATATTGGTTCCCAAGATCCATATGGAACATATTAAGATCAAACATTTAATCTCCCATGATGATATCCATGTGCATCCATATGATACAGAAAAATACAAATATTTTTTCATGTTTATTTATGCTTCATATTTTCATCTCTACACATAGATAAAAAAATACACATCTCATTCTTTCTTCTTTGTCAAAAAAATCTATTAATATTAGTTATATGAGGGAATGTATAAACACACATCTCATGCATATAAAAATCAGTTTAAGAATGGAATGTGAATCTACCTTGATGGGAACTAAGTGCGGAGTACACACGATCCGACAAAAGAGGCAGAGACGATGTTGTTTAAGAGGTGGCAATTATCTGGGCGAAGCAAGGGCGATTTAGGGGCCGTTTAACCCATAGGGCATAGCTCTCCTCTTTAAAAAGGAAGTCCGCCGATCGGATCTCGGGAGAGAAAGTATTGATGAAATCGTCATACCATGTGGCGATTTCAGGGTAAAAATCATCACATGGTGTAGCGATTTCATTTGGAGGGAAATCGCCACACGATGTGGTAATTTCAGGATAGAAATCACCACATGGTGTGGCGATTTCATTTGGATGGGAAATCGTCACATGGTGTGGTGATTTCACCCTGAAATCGTCACACCATGTGGCGATTTCTTTCAGTTCCTTGTAAGCACCCCAGCTGACGCGTCAGCTGGGTCGAGGAGGGAGAGGATGTGGCAATGAAAAAATGTCATTTCAAATGATATTTTTTTCTTTAACACCATTCCCATAATAAGTTTGAATTTCATCACATTCCTTTAAAATCGGTGCTTTTTGGCACCGGTTTGAAAAATGAGTCTAATAAATTGGTCTGGAGCCTTTATACGAAGGCACGACTCTTCTTGTCCCAGTCCAGCTAGCAAAGCAACAATGCAAAGGCGAAGCATTCTATTCCGCGCCATTGCCCAGCCTTTGTGGGCTTCTTCCTTCTCTTGCAAAGGTAATTAGCATTCAGCTTCTTTTCCCCGTCTTCTTTTCAGTTCACCAACCAGGAGAATATCATGCGATCCGTTCGAGTTAAAATGCTGATCATGACAACGGCGATGTCGACGTAGCCGCGGTGGCGTGGGAGGCAGGGAAGCCGTTGGCAATAGAGGAGGTGGAGGTGACGCCACCCAAGGAGAAGGAGGTCAGAATCAAGATCAAGTACACCTCCCTTTGCCACACCGACTTCTACTGGTGGGAGGCCGTACTATGTACCTTCTCTCCTACTCGATCTCCCTACGATAGATAGAAGTTTCTGCGTTCTGATTAATGGTCTTGTTTGGTTTGACTGCAAAACATGCTACCATGTTCGTTTCGTTATTTTCTATTCATACTCTTTTTTTTGTTTTGTTTTTTTTGCATGTGTAATATCCGGTTCATGTGAACCAGGGTCGTGGCAGTGAAAGTTTTTTTCTACTGACGCTTACGTCTCGGTATAGCGTTTGAGTCCCCGATTTTTTTGATCCGAGGCATCGCGTGGGAGATTAAAAGGAGATGGATGTGACTTCCTCCTTCACCCTGGCACACACATTCTCCAGGTAATGCTCTGTCCACGTTTCGTCATAGAGAGAGGAGAAAATTCTGAGCGAAAGCATGACAGGGAAACGTCCCTGTATCGATCTTGGTTCTGGTCCGGCAGCATGCCCGTCGCCTCGCCAGGCCTGAGCCTTGGCCGGCAGCCCCACCGGCACCGGAGGCGACATCCGGTGGGGTACCGAAGGCAGCGCCGATGGGATACTGGAAGAGAGAGAAGGGGAGGAGGGGACCGGAGGCCCTTCTCCTGGACAGGAGCCGAACTGGCTCCTACTGTTGGTTCAGGCCCGGCGACGTGCTCGCCGCCTCGCCAGGCCGAAGCGATGATCGGTGACCTCCACTGGCACCGGGCGTGCGTCTGGTGGAGGTCCGGCCGGCCATGGTGGCCGACTGTGTCGCCGGCACCGTAACAGGCCGCGACAGATTAAAAGAGAGAAAGAGAGAGAAAGAGGGAGAGACAGAAGGGGGAGTCCGGCCGCGGCGACGACTGGCTCTGGGCCGGTCGACGGCGGTCATGCCACCTCGGAGTGAAGCTGGCGGCGGCCCTGGCCGCCGGCACGATTTTTCTCCTATTTCGGGTGAAACAGGGGAGCAACAGTTGAGGTCTAGTCGGCCATGGTGGCTGGCCGTGCTGCCGGCACTGTAACAAGCCGCGACAGATTAAAAGAGAGAAAGAGAAAGAAAGAGGGAGAGAGAGAGAAGGGGGAGTCCGGCCACGGTGGCGGTCGGCTCCTAGCCGATTGATGGCGGCTGGGCCATCCCAGAGTGAGGTCAGCGGTGGTCCTAGCCGTTGGCATGATTTTTCCCCTGTTTCGGGTGAAACATGGAAGCAACAGGGAAGAAGAGAGCAATGGGCCGGCTAGACTGTTGGTTTTTGGGCCTATTGGGCCAGCTCATGAGCCACCTTTGAGCTGATTTTTGGGCTCTATTTTGGGCCGGGTTTATGAAAGAGAATATATGGCCCGAATTAGTTTTGATCCTAGTTTCTTGGGGTATTTTTATTTTTCCATTTGGGTATATATTAAGAAATATTCTAGCCCAAAGTTGGGCCCAGGATTATTTTGGGGTAGAATTTAAGGGACACTTTATTATTCAAATTTTTGAGACTTAATTGTGTAAAATGATGTTGTAAGTATCCAGATGTCCAAATAGTTGGTTTACTGTTTGGGATTAGCATACTGAGATAAGTAAGCCAATTATCATGAATTTTATAATATTTAATATGTAAAGTTTAGAATTGTAGTTATATTAATTTATGAAATTATGAAATGAGAAAAATGGATTTTTGATATTTGACTTGGCTATTTTGAAATTAGTAAATAGTACCATGTGTATGCATTTGAGTATTTGCTATGGTTATATACAACTGCTATTATTTTGCAAAGTAGTGAAATTATAAATATGCAAAAGATGAAGAATGTGATTATTGTGACTTTATAACACATATTGGTACTATTGATGTATTTTTATGCAAATGCTAAGAAATGTACAAACCACTGTATATGAAGCTTATGCTTATGATGATGAATGATGTGTTATATGCAAATATAATGATGATATTGAGATATATTTATATGTGTCATCGCGGTTCTTATATAATGTGAATGATGTGAAATGTTGTGAAATGCCAAGTGATACGGGATCTACCTCCATAGGAAAAGATATGTGGAGGACACACATCTGTAGGGTGTGTTGTAATTGTTTATGTCATATGGCATAACGCTCATACCATGACCCTTCATCTTAGGGGACATTTAAGAGTGATACACCGATTGGGTGCTTAGGGTCATGGGACACATAAGGAAATAGTGATTATATAAATACAGTGGGTTTGTTACATTGCATATCTTAGCATTTATTGTATAATTTAGCTTCCAAAATTACTTTGAGAAAATGATATGCATATTCTAATAATATGGCAAGTGTATTCGAAATTGGAAGCTTTTTAATTATAAAGCTGATTTGATTTGATAAATATCTTGAAATGATTAATGGATTATATATAATAGTAGGCTTACTTATTGAGTGTGAACTCATGTAAATCTCACAATGTTTTTCAGAGCCACAGAATTGAAGAAGGAATTATGGAGTTGATGAAGCCTCTATTAAAATAAATTAGATCCATTATGTTGATATAACCCCAGTGGTACTTGTGTGTAGGTCTTATAGCCCAAACCTTATAATTATGGTTTGTATTAAGTATTGGATTTGGATTGAATATATATAATTATTACCTTATATTAATTTATGTGTCATAATTCAGGTCGTCTTGTATGCTTGGCATGCGGCGGGTTGTCATCCTAACTCAAATTTTGGGTCTGAAGCGTGACAGCATGAATTTCAAAGACAAATCCCATTATTTCCCCGCATTTTTGGCCATAAAGTATATGGGTATGTTGTTTAAATATTCGCAGACTTTGCATTCTATTATTGCAGCAATTCAAGACCTCATCCAAACAAGAATATTATTATTTGAATTTCTTGTTCCTTTTCGTCCAATGTCTCATCTTTTTTATATTTATCAATCTCCTCTCGTCTTGTATAACCAAGATCTCATATTTTATATTTGATATTAATTAATGAAGAGTTTCAAGATATGTTGACGATTCTTGAGGCATGATTTGATGAAAGATTTCATTAAACCATCAAATACCTCCTCAATTCATAACCAATATGAAATTAATAGTTTAAGGTTTATGATATGCGGTTTGGGATCTGAGATGGTTTGTCTGTGTTGTGTAGGCTTTCGACTAAGAGCGGGGGGCGGAGAAGGCGAAGAGGATGGCGAAGAAGGTGAAAGCGGGAAAGGACCCGAACAAGCCTAAGAGGCCGCCCAACGCCTTCTTTGTCTTCATGTGAGTTCTGACTTGCTATTTATATTTGTCTTTTTCTCAGTCAGGGACTCTTTTTATAAGGAATTTATCTTCCGATGTTTTGGGCAACAGGGAGGAGTTCAAGAAGCAGTTCAAGGAGAAGAACCCTAATAACAAGCTGGTCTCCGTGGTGAGTACCAAATCTACTCTTTTTTTATGTGTCTCTAGATCTCTCCACTTCTCGATCAATTCGACCCTATCTTCTCCAATATTTGTTCAAATTTGTTTGATTTTGAAATAATAGGTTGGTAAAGCTGGAGGTGCTAAGTGGAAATCCATGTCGAGTATTTTCCCCCAAAAAAATCAACAATGATTCCATCCCAAATTAGGTCGGTGCATTTTCTCTTGAAGAATTTCCTACGAAATTTTATTTTGTTGGATTTATTTGTAAAATTTCAGGAGAAGGCTCCCTATGTGGCAAGGCAAACAAGTACAAGTCCGAATATGCCAAGAACATGGCCGCTTACAATAAGACAAAGGTTTATATTTGTATCGATATTTTTTCTCCCTCAAATTCTTTCGATTCTATGTTGTTCATCAATTCACACACTTTTTTCTTGTGAAATAGCACGAGAGATTAAACAATAACGCGGAGGAGGAAGAAGTATAACAAGTCCAAGTCTGAGGTGAACGATGATGATAAAGGAAGCAAAGAGATGAGTTTTTTGTTTATTGGTGCCGACGAAGTGCCCATCAGCTAAAATTTTAAAGCATTGGCACTGTAATGTTGCCGATGCTTTGGAAAGTATCGGCTTCTCAAGCGTTGTCAGTAAATTTTCTTCTGTTACATCGAAGCTTCTAAAAAAACGTTAAAAACTGCGTCGTTATTCCTAAAAATTACTGTAGTGCACCACAATAATTTTTAAGAGCAGCGATGCTAGTTTTCGACGCTTATTTTTAAAGCGTCAAGATAGGGTCGATATAACGGGAGTTGAGAGAGAATTTACTGCTGACGCTTGGGAAGCCTTAGCAACATTACAGTGCTTTAAAATTTTGCCGATGAGCACTTCCGTCTGCACCGATAAACAAAAAAACTCACCTCTTCACTTTTTTTCATCATCATCGTTTATCTCAGACTTGGACTTGTTATAATCTTCTTGCTCCTCTGCGTTATTGTTTGATCCCTCAGACTATTTTACAAGAAAAAAAGGTTTGAATTGATGACAACGTAGAATCGAAAGAATTTAAGGAAAGAAAAAATATCGATATAAATATAATCTTTGTCTTATTGTAAGCGATCATATTCTTGGCATATTTGGACTTACTTGTTTGCCTTGGCCACATAGGGAGCCTTTTCCTAAAAATTTACAAATAAATCTAACAAAATAAAATTTCGTAGAAAATTCTTCAAGAGAAAATGCACCGACCTAATTTAGGATGGAATTATTGTTGATTTTTTTGGGGGAAAATACTCAACGTGGATTTCCACTTAGCACCTCCAGCTTTACCAACCTATTATTTCAAAATCAAACAAATTTGAACAAATATTGGAGAAGATAGGGTCGAATTGAGAAGCGGAGAGATCTAGAGACACATAAACAAGGGTAGATTTGGTACTCACCATTGAGACCAGCTTGTTATTAGGGTTCTTCTCTTTGAACTGCTTCTTGAACTCCTCCCTGTCACCCAAAACACCAGAAGATAAATTCCTCAGAAAAAAAAGTCCCAGACCGAGAAAAAGACAAATATAAATAGCAAGTCGGAACTCACATGAAGACAAAAAGGCGTTGGGCGGCTCTTAGGCTTGTTCGGGTCCTTTCCCGCTTTTACCTTCTTCGCCGTCATCTTCGCCTTCTCCGCCCCTCTGCTCTTAGTCGAAAGCCTACGTAACACAAACAAACCATCTCAGATACTAAACCGCGTATCATAAACCTTAAACTATTAATTGTAGTAATCTATCTTAATAATGGTCCTAATTTATTAACTCAACGTATCCCCCATTAAAGTGATAACAGCCCCCTTAATTCCTAAGCGCTCGCTCCCTCCCTTAATTCCTAAGCGCTCGCTTCCTCCCTTAATTCCTAAGCGCTCGCTTGATGGGGCAAGCGTTGAAGGAAAAGGGTATAAAATAGGAACCCATCCTAAGGTTTCAGTACAGAGTTCTCTAAGGTTTCAGAACACGATTCTCTCAAGAGAGATCCTAAAGTTTCTGAATACGGTTCTCTCGAGAGATCCTAAAGTTTCAGAACAAGGTTCTCGAGAGAGATCTTAAGGTTCTATAGAGAGAAACCTAAAAGTGGAGGCATTGGAATTGAGTCCCTGATCAAGAGCAATCATGAAGGCATACACCATCTGAATGCGAGAGCTCGTTGATTAGAAGACCGATCCATCGAGAGGAAGAGGGAAGATCAAGAGGGAAGATCAATCGAGATCGTTAAGAAAGGAAGATCTCCCGTGCAGTCCACAGGAAGATCGGATTCCTTACCACCATTAAATAATAATGGCTGGAGGTAATTATGTTTAAGTAAATTAAGTCTAACATTTGGTATCAGAGCGAGGTTAAAACCTCTGCCTTATTTTGCGAAGATTTCTATTAAGTTTCTCTTTTCAAGCAATTAATGCCGCGTGTTTTCCGTTTTTAGTTTTTCGGATCAAAGGTTGGTTTCGATCAGTTCTGATCACGGAATTGAAAGAAACCATTAAACCTATTTCAGATCCCGATTTTGCGGAAACACGGCTTCTTTCTTTTCTATTAAAGATTTCTTTCTAGCATTAAAGGTTTCCCAGATTTCTTTTATGGTATTAAAGAGATAGCATTAAAGAAAGAAAAAGAAAAGAAACGTAGCATTAAAGAAAAGAAAAAACTAAAGGAGAGAAATGCAGCGGAAACGTGGCTTCAATAACCACATCGGTGAAATATTAAAAAAAGGGAGAGAAAACTTTCGGTTTTCGTTTTTCTCGCTTATGGTCTTTCCGTTCTCTCACGGGATTTAAAATATGGATTGGTTGGATTTTAAATGCATTTATTATCTGTTTAATGTTTTATTAAATCATGTAACATGATTTATTTTTATCATTTGTTTCTTGAGTTTAAATTTTTGTATTAAAATACGCCTCCTGAGTCTCTATGCCTACGGTGGTTTGCATAGACTGGCCCAAGGGAATAATGAGCTACGGCCGGACGTGTTTTAATTAACAAAAATTTTTCTTAAGATGATAATTTTAAAATTCATTAAATAGATATTGAAATGTTCTGTTCTGCATACTAGATTTATTCTATGCATGAATTTGGTGGTAGTGTAAAAATCACAGTGCAAATCCTTTCAAGGTCTGATTGGTCATTTGGTGTCTAGAAAGGTAAAGAGATTGTGGTTACTTAATTGGTTCCGTTGACTGACCTAAGGAAAGCAACGGGGGGACCCCCACTTCTCTTTCACTGGCCTGGCCAATTTGACTAACTCGGATCTTGATTTGGAAATGTTACGTTGATTAAGATCACTACCTAATAATCATGCTAAATTGGTTAATCTATATGCATTTAATGTCATGTGATCAATATGATGTTGATTAATTGAGGAGTAGCCACAGCATCCTTGATTAATCAAAATTATATATTGAGTTGCAAAGATCACATAAGGTTAGATGACATTAATTGTGACTAATTATATTAATGTAATGAATCTTATCCCACAGGAATTTTTGTTGCACTAATATAATTAATTAGGATGCGATAACAAATTATTTTCTTAATTACCCACAGGAATTAAGAAAGGAATATAATTTGTTAGTCACATCATTAAGCTAATGAGTCTATTTGAGTATAATAACTTAGCCCACAGGTAGTTATTGTATGTTATTGATTCATGTTATTGCATGTTTACATTGGTAAAACATGACATCAGTTATATGCCTCAAATTCAATTACATGAACATGATTTATTTTTTATGCAGCTATTTTGCCTGTTAATATTTCTGATATGAAATGTGACATTCCCGATTTAAGTGGTGATAATTATAAATTATGGAAGGAGAGAATTCTTCTTCAATTAGGGTGCATGGATATTGACTATGCTATCAGGAAGGATGAACCACATTTAGTTACATCTACTAGCACTCAGGCTGAGATTGCTGCGTATGAACGATGGGAACGGTCCAATCGCCTCAGTATGATGTTCATACGTACTAAAATTTCTGCTAGTATACGTGGTTCAATTCCTGAGTGCAAAAATGTCAAGGAACTTCTGAAGGCTATTGATGCACAATTTGAGTCTTCAGATAAGGCAATGGCTAGCACCCTAATGACAAAGTTATCATCAATGAAGCTCACTACGGTTGGAGGTGTGCGTGAGCACATCATGAAGATGAGGGACATTGCGGCTCAGTTGAAATCCCTAGAGGTTGAGATGTCAGAATCTTTCTTGGTGCACTTTATTTTGAGCTCACTCCCACAGCAATATAGTCCCTTCAAAATATCTTACAATACACATAAGGACAAATGGTCAATTAATGAACTTCTGACCATGTGTGTTCAAGAGGAAGGGAGGCTGATTTTAGAAATGGGAGAAAGTGCACATTTAGTCACTCACAGAAAGACTAAAGCTCCCAAAGCCAAACGCAAAGGAAAGGGTAAAGTATCCATCCATACAGAAGACAAGAAGGAGTCCAAGTGCTTCTTTTGCAAGAAGAAAGGACATATAAAGAAAGATTGTCTCAAATTCAAAGCTTGGCTTGACAAGAAAGGTACTCTAACCTCATTCGTATGTCATGAATCCAATTTGGTTATATGTCATAACACATGGTGGATTGATTCTGGTTCTACAATCCATGTTTCAAATACCTTGCAGGGTTTTCTAAATCAAAGGAAACCATTGGGAAGTGAACAAAGCATCTATTCAGGAAACAAGATGGGTTCACATGTGGAAGCAATTGGAACGTGCAGACTTATTTTACATTCTGGTTTTGTTTTGGATTTGGAAAAGACATTTTATATTCCAAGTTTCTCTAGAAATTTGATTTCAGTGTCAAGGCTTGTACCAGCAGGATATTCCTTTAATTTTAATAAAAGCTCTGTTGATTTATTTTATAAATCTAAGCTTATTGGGAATGGTACATTGTCAGACAATCTTTTCCAAATCAATCTGAAAAATAATACCACCTATAATGTGATGCACGCCCAAACTGGTATGAAAAGATGTGTTATAAATGAGAATTCCTCTATTTTGTGGCATCGGAGATTAGGTCATATCTCCATTGAGAGAATTAAAAGATTAGTAAAAGATGGAGTACTTGATACTCTTGATTTTACTGATTTTGACACTTGTGTGGACTGCATAAAGGGAAAGCAAACCAACAAGTCCAAGAAAAATGCCAAGAGAAGTTCGGAAATACTGGAGATCATACATACGGATATCTGTAGCCCAGATATGGATTCGTATGGTCAGAGATACTTCATCTCATTTATTGATGACTATTCACGATATATGTATCTCTACCTACTTCATAATAAGAACGAAGCATTAGATGCCTTTAAGGTATTTAAGGCAGAAGTAGAGAAACAATGCGGCAAGCAAATTAAAATCGTGAGGTCAGATAGAGGTGGAGAATATTATGGTAGATACACTGAGAATGGACAAGCACCTGGTCCGTTTGCTCGGTTTCTTGAAGAAAATGGAATTGTTGCACAATACACCATGCCAGGGTCTCCTGACCAAAACGGTGTAGCTGAAAGGAGAAACCGGACATTATTGGACATGGTAAGGAGCATGATTGTCAGCTCTAAGTTACCTAAATCCTTGTGGACTGAAGCTCTTAAAACTGCTGCGTATATATTGAATCGGGTTCCAACCAAGGCTGTTTCCAAAACGCCATTTGAGTTATTTAAAGGTTGGAAACCGAGTCTGCAACATATACGTGTTTGGGGATGCCCATCTGAAGTAAGAGTCTATAATCCACAAGAAAAGAAACTAGACCCAAGGACTATCAGTGGATACTTTATTGGATATGCTGAGAAGTCCAAGGGTTATAGATTTTATTGTCCATCTCACAGCACTAGGATTGTGGAATCAAGAAATGCAAAATTTCTTGAGAATGACTTGATCAGTGGGAGTGATCAATCTCAGTATTTGGCTTCTTCTGAGAAAGATCATTCAGTTATTCCAGCTTCCACTTCAAGTGAGGGATTGGTTGTTATTTATAGCACTCCTCAAACTCAATTAAGTGCCCAACAACCAGTCATTGAGATTTCACAAGCTGATGGTAATCTAGAAGATCGTGTTGTTCATCAACAATCAGTTGTGCAAGATACTCCTCAAGAGGTCATTGACACAACATTAAGAAGATCAACTAGAATAAAGAAATCAGCAATTCCTAGTGATTATGTTGTGTATCTACATGAATCTGACTATAACATTGGAGCCGAAAATGATCCTGAAACGTTTTCACAAGCCATGAGTTCTAAGGAATCAAACTTGTGGTTCAATGCCATGAAAGAAGAGATGGAATCTATGGCATCTAATCGAGTCTGGGATCTTGTTGAGTTGCCTGATGGTGTAAAAGCCATTGGATGTAGATGGATCTTCAAAATAAAGAAAGACTCACAAGGCAACATTGAGAGATATAAAGCAAGACTCGTTGCCAAAGGATTCACTCAGAGGGAAGGAATCGACTACACTGAGACATTTTCTCCTGTATCCAAGAAAGACTCTCTCCGAATAATTATGGCATTGGTAGCTCATTTTGATTTTGAGTTACATCAAATGGATGTGAAGACCGCATTCCTTAATGGAGATCTAGAGGAAGAGGTTTACATGAAACAACCTGAAGGATTTTCCTCTAGTGATGGTGAGCATTTGGTTTGCAAACTTAAGAAATCCATATATGGATTGAAACAAGCCTCACGTCAGTGGTATTTAAAATTTCATGATGTGATCTCTTCCTTTGGTTTTGAAGAGAACATCATGGATCAATGTATATACCAGAAGGTTAGTGGGAGCAAAATTTGTTTCTTGGTCCTATATGTGGATGACATTCTACTTGCAACCAATGATAAAGGGTTGCTACATGAGGTGAAACAATTTCTCTCTAAAAATTTTGATATGAAAGATATGAGTGAGGCATCTTATGTCATTGGCATTAAGATCCATAGAGAAAGATCTCGAGGCATTTTGGGATTGTCTCAAGAAACTTATATCAATAAAGTCTTGGAGAGATTTCGGATGAAAAATTGTTCACCAAGTGTTGCACCTATAGTGAAGGGTGACAAGTTCGCTTTGAACCAGTGCCCTAAAAATGAACTTGAACGGGAACAGATGCACAACATTCCATATGCTTCAGCTGTTGGAAGCCTAATGTATGCTCAGGTTTGCACAAGACCTGACATAGCATTTGCAGTAGGAATGTTGGGAAGATATCAGAGTAATCCAGGTTTAGACCATTGGAGAGCTGCTAAAAAGGTCATGAGGTATCTTCAAGGGACCAAGGACTACATGCTCATGTATAGACAAACTGATCATTTGGAGATAGAGGGCTACTCAGATTCGGACTTTGCTGGCTGCGTTGATTCTCGGAAATCAACATCAGGATTTATATTTATGTTAGCTGGTGGAGCCATATCTTGGAGGAGTGCAAAGCAGACCTTGACTGCTACCTCTACTATGGAAGCAGAGTTCGTTGCTTGTTTTGAGGCTACATCGCAAGGTGTATGGTTGAAGAGTTTCATCTCAGGGCTTAGAATTGTTGACTCCATTACTAGGCCAATTAAATTGTACTGTGACAATTCAGCTGCTGTATTTTTGGCTAAAAACCACAAGAGTGGTAGTCGAAGTAAACATATCGACATTAAGTATTTAGCCATAAGAGAACGTGTTAAAGAGAATAAAGTGGTCATAGAACACGTTAGCACTGAATTGATGATAGCTGATCCTTTAACTAAAGGCATGCCAATTAAGAAGTTTAAGGATCATGTGATAAGAATGGGAGTTGGTTCCATGATATAATTGTATTGATAACAATTTGTACAAAGAAACTCTTATTTCAAACGTTTGTTTATTTCTCATTCAGGTGTACACGTTATATGACTTTTGAGAAATGACAAACTTTTCTTTTGGACTCTGAATAAACATATGGTTTATTCATTATGTTATGTTGTCACATTTGGAATGGTGATAAAGAAATTGAATGCATTGTAATACATAGAAGATAATACTCAATTATAGAGGACCTATCGCTATGATTCATGTATTTAGTTTCTTGTTCAGTGTTGATAAAATATACGGACCAAGTGGGAGAATGTAGTAACCTATCTTAATAATGGTCCTAATTTATTAACTCAACGTATCCCCCATTAAAGTGATAACATAATTCCTAAGCGCTCGCCCCTCCCTTAATTCCTAAGCGCTCGCTTCCTCCCTTAATTCCTAAGCGCTCGCTTGATGGGGCAAGCGTTGAAGGAAAAGGGTATAAAATAGGAACCCATCCTAAGGTTTCAGTACAGAGTTCTCTAAGGTTTCAGAACACGATTCTCTCAAGAGAGATCCTAAAGTTTCTGAATACGGTTCTCTCGAGAGATCCTAAAGTTTCAGAACAAGGTTCTCGAGAGAGATCTTAAGGTTCTATAGAGAGAAACCTAAAAGTGGAGGCATTGGAATTGAGTCCCTGATCAAGAGCAATCATGAAGGCATACACCATCTGAATGCGAGAGCTCGTTGATTAGAAGACCGATCCATCGAGAGGAAGAGGGAAGATCAAGAGGGAAGATCAATCGAGATCGTTAAGAAAGGAAGATCTCCCGTGCAGTCCACAGGAAGATCGGATTCCTTACCACCATTAAATAATAATGGCTGGAGGTAATTATGTTTAAGTAAATTAAGTCTAACATTAATTTCATATTGGTTATGAATTAAGGAGGTATTTGATGGTTTAATGAAATCTTTCATCAAATCATGCCTCAAAAATCGTCACCATATCTTGAAACTCTTCATTAATTAATATCAAATATAAAATATGAGATCTTGGTTATAGGAGATTGTTAAATATAAAAAGACGAGACATTGGACAAAAAGGAACAAGAAATTCAAATAATAATATTCTTGTTTGGATGAGGTCTTGAATTGCTGCAATAATAGAATGCAAAGTCTGCGAATATTTAAACAACATACCCAGATGCTTCATGGCCAAAAATGCGGGGAAATAATGGATTTGTCCCTGAAATCCATGCAAAAAAAAAAAAAAAAAAAAAAAAAAGGAAAAATAAGAGTAAGAATAGGAAATAACGAAACGAACATGGTAGCACATCTTGCAGTCAAACCAAACAAGACCATTAATCAGAACGCAGAAACTTTCTATCTATCGTAGGGAGATTGAGCAGAAGAGAAGGTACGTAGTACGGCATACCTTGGCCTCCCACCAGTAGACATCGGTGTGGCAGAGGTAGGTGTACTTGATCTTGATTCTGACCTTCTTCTCCTTGGGTGGCGCCACCTCCACCTCCTCTATTGCTAATGGCTTCCCTGCCTCCCACGCCACCACGGCTACGTCGACATCGCCGTTGTCATGATCAGCATTTTAACTCGAACGGATCGCATGATATTCTCCTGGTTGGGGAACTGAAAAGAAGACGGGAAAAGAATCTGAATGCTAATTACCTTTGCAAGAAAAGGAGGAAGAAGCCCACAAAGCCTGGGCAACGGCGCGGAATAGGGTGCTTCGCCTTAGCATTGTTGCTTTGCTCTCTGGATTGGGGACAAGAAGAGTCGCGCCTTTGTATAAAGGCTCCAGACCAATTTATTATGCATTTATTTATTTATTTATTTATTCCTTTTCCCTCTACCAGTTGTCATCCAATAGGATTTTTTTTCTTATTTCGCAATGTAAAATATTTCTAATAATGACCTACGAGACTCTTCAATTTTTTATCCAAACCAACTTTATTATGTATTTATTTTCTTTTTTTTTTTTCCGGCCTTATCTCTACCGGTTGTCATGTTTTTTTTTTCTTATTTCGCAATGTAAAATATTTCTAATACTCTAACTTTTTATCCGGACCAACTTTATTATGCATTTATTTTCTTTTTTTTTACCTCTTTTTGATTTTTACCTTGTCTTATCTCTATCGTTGTCATTCAGTTATAGTTTTTTTTAATTTCGCAATATAAAATATTTTTAATAATGATTAATAATCTACTAGATTTATTATATATTTATTTTTTTTTCCTTTATGGGAGTTTTTTTTAGTTCGTAATGTAAAATATTTCTAATAACGACCAAGAAAAAATTTTATTAGGACATCAAAAGAAACTCGTGACAATTTCTCACGAAGGTAAGACTTGGAGAGAGAAGCTTTGAAATCTTTTGGATAAATCTCACGAAGGTAAGGTTTAAGAGAGAGTCATGCTACATGAGATACATTTTGGATAGTATCTCACGAAGTTAAGGCTCTAACCCTCTGTTTGGATGGAGAGAAAACTAGGAGGAAAAAAAACTAGGAGAAAAAATAGGAGAGAAAATGAAATTTATCTTGTTTGGATGGAGAGAAAAGTTGGGAGGAAAGAAAACTAGAGGAAAAAACAGAGAAAAAAAAATGGTGGGCCCCACATAAAAGTTTTCTCTCGAAACCGGAGAGATTTTGGAGAGAAAACTCAAAAGTGCTCTTTTTTCATTCCAATATTGACCCTTCCAAAAAAATAACCGATACATTTTTAATCAACTATAACAAGGATATTATTATCATTGTAAATTATCAACTTTTCTCTCCTCTCTGTTTTCCTCTCACTCATCCAAACAGAAGGAGAGAAAATATTTTCTCTTTAATTTTCTTTCCTTCCACTTTTCTTTCTTCCCAGTTTTCTTTCCTCCCAGTTTTCTCTTCATCCAAACAGAGCATAAAAGAGAGAGTACATGAGCTCTTTATAAAGCCATACAATTAAGAAAAGATAAAAATTTTGAATCTTTTGGATAATATCTCAAAGAAATGGAGAAAGATTTTATTGAAAGAAACCGTACGGATCATTAGAGGGAAAGCGCTTGGTGAGAAGTTTGTAATGGCTCCATTGAGTTGTTCTCGAGAGAAAAAGAAGCATACCGGAGGAGGACACGGGAACTCAAGAGAGAGTCCCAGAAAAAATTCTTATTCATCAATCGTACATTTGACCATAGGTAAGAGACTGCTCATAAATCATAAGAAGAAAACCGATTGCATTAGGAAAAGAAAAGATAGAATTTTTAACAAAAAATCGGACAGAAGATCGAAGCAAGAGTACACCTAAATGCGAAGATAGAGACTAATGGGTGTAAAAATCCTTAAGCCGTAGGCAGATCGATGTATATCCCTGTTTCCAATGGCAACCAGATCCCTCTCCGAAACCAAATCCAACACATAACCCAAAGAAAGAGGTAGAAAACTAGAAGAGCCAAATGGAGGAGGAATCGAAAGCAAGGGAAAAGATGGGACCTTGAGGTTTTTGGATTTCGAGCAATCGATGAGCTTTCGAAAGAAATCCCTCAGCTGCCCGAAGGCAAAGAGGAAGGAGACCGTAGTTGAAGAGGGTCGTGAGCGCAGTCAAGTACGGCAACCTCACCATCGTTCCCTTTGCTCGGTCCTCGAAACCTCTATTGATCGCAAGAGAGAGAGAGCAAACGAGATTTAAGCAACGAGGGAGGGCAGGAGAGATCAACAAGGATGTGGGTGAGGAGAGATGAAGGAGGGGAGCCAAGGTTTTAATAGAGACGGGAATGGTCATCAATGGCGTTCGTTTCAAAGACGCCAGAGCGAGAGAGAGAGAGAGAGAGGCGGCGATGAAGTCACGAAGGTGAGCAATGGAGGCTAGGAGATCGAAGCTAGGGTTGAGACGAGGGCGAGCGAGCGATGGGGAGAGCGGCGCGGAGGAATTGAGGAAATAAAGCGCGGGTTCGGATTATCTGGGTTTGAATTGACTGCAATCCGAATCCAGACCGATTTATATAATCTATCCGGGTTAAACTCGGATATTTTGGATTTAGGTTGAGCAAAGATGAATTTGAGTACCACTTCAATTTGGGTTCGATAGATCAAATTCGGATTAAACCTGATCCAAATTGTACTCCTAGTAATCCGAACTTGGCCCAAGTTATACTTTTAGTAAAACCAAGAGCCAAGCCCCATATGCTTTCATCACAGGAAAAAGAACGGTGTTGATTCACCTCTTCTTTTGGGTTGCTTAGCTGAGCAATAGGCTCGACAAAAATGACTCCCTTCTAGAAAAAATTGGACGAAACAATGAACTTCTTTTTGTTTTTCTCTTTACATCTATCTTTTTTGGTTTCCTTGACCCTTGTTCTTTCTTAATGTAAGACTTAGAGATCTCTGAAAGCTTTGACAGAAATCATTGGCTTTGTACATAGAAAGGAGAGGCGAACTGCTGGAGCCAAGGGGTTTAATGCTTCACGTGGCTTCCTCATTGGAGAGGGCTTCCTCCCCTTCTTGCGCCCCGCATGATGAGAGCGATTGGGGGAGGGGGGGACTTTCGTGGCCCCCTTCCACCAGCTCGGGGGAGGGAGGGCTTCCTCCCCCTTTCGCGCCCCCTGCATGATGGGAGCGAGGGGCACTTCTGCAAGCCCCTTTCATCGGCCAGGGAGTGAGGGGGGAAGCCGCAGGGAGGAGGATGGGAGGCGTTCTAAGCCCCTTTTCATTAGAGGAGGGAGGCTTCCTACCTCTCTCACGCATGGCGAGAGCGACAGAAGGGCATCCGCTTCTCTTCTTCTCTTTTTCTCTCTTACATGGCGATGAGGACATTACTCTATTGCGAGACTAAATAAAAATAAAAAAATAAAATTTAAAATCAATTTTGTAACTTTTTAAATTTTTTAAAAATAAAGTAATATTCTTTTAAATTCAAAAATTAAAAATATAATTTATTTTTTTAAAAAAAAATTCTGATCTTATGTGCCATATGAGCCATGTTTTCATTAAGTATTTATTACTTTGTAATAAATTCTGATAGGATTTTTATTGCATCTTTATCCATTTACATATTGTTAATTATACAAACATTATTAAATATTTTGTATGATCTTTTTTTAAGTTAGAACTCCTCGCCTTTTTCTTCTTACAAAAAACATGTGAGGCAAATTTTTATTATAAATTTATTTTTGATAGCAAATATTTATAAGTTTTTTTTAAAAAAATAGGCTTTAATGCCTATCCTCTCACTCTAATTTTATTATGTTTTCATTAAATGCTCTCTCTATATGGATAAGAGAGGAGACAATCATCAATCTCTTCGCTTCATTTTATTACCTACCATTTTATTACATATTTATTTATTTATATTAGACTTGGATGTTCCATTCTTCTGCTAAAACTATTGGCATTTTCAGGTGATTTTTTTTGTTGAGTAAGTGTGAATTATTTTTTCATTCAGCTTAAAAATAAAAGGCGAGCTTCCACTATGAATTTATTACTTTATAAGATATTTATACTATTTATTCCTTAATTTTGTACTTATATTTTATTAAAATTATTAGTTTTTTAAAATGATTCCCACATCTTATCTGCCATATGAGCCGAATTTTCATTGTGTTTACCTCGTTATAATAAATTTTCATCAGATTTTTATTACGTGTTTATCCATTTTCATCCTGTTGCTTCCGCAAAATTATTAAATGTTTTGCATAATTTTTTTAGTTAATATTCTTTGCTCGAGACAAATTTTTATTATAGATTTATCTCACAGCAAACATTTATAGTTTTTTATTGTTCATTACGTACAAAACACAAGTTTTGTTTTGTTATGTTTTTTGTTTTTTGTTTTTTCCGATACAGGAAACACAAGTTTTGTTCAAAGCGATAGGATAATAACCAATGCAATACTTTAATTACATTTTATAAACATTTTTTGAAAAAAAAAAGTTATTGGAACATATCCTATTTCCTATATATTATATCAAACTCTGGATTTTATCAAAGACATTCCCTGAAAATGATGTATTACATGCTTAGCACTTATATAATTAATAAAAAATAAAATATTTCAAAGTTTTGTAAAAAAAAAAAAATAAAATTTTTATAACATTAATAAAAATATAGCTTGGTCGTAAAAGATTAGATGGATAAAAGAAAAGCAAAAAAAATTAATAGCTATAAACTTTATATATAAAAAAATAGAAATAAAAATAAAGCAAAAATTATTATAGAACATGGAACTAACTAATCCATGAGAACACTGGGAACAATACCTGATTGTGCCAAAGAAGCAGGCAGAATTCTTTTTCTCGCTAGCCATGATAATCTTGTTACAGATAATATTTTCCACTAAAGAATACATGCATTGACCTATGCTTGTATTGTCAAACAAATTAAATTGTTCTTCTGTTACTTCAGAACAATGCAACTCAAAACTACTGGAGAGAAATCCAATTAGTGCTGTGCTGTGCTGGCTAAATTTTTTCTGAATCAAATCTGCACATCGCAAAAATATTAATTATTCTTCCCCTATAAATCCAATCCTTTCACCTGCATTTCACAAACGGGAAGGGTCGAGAGAGAGAAGCCCGATATCATGCTTTGCCTTCGCATAACAAAGACGCCATAAAACTACTCGCCGTTGAGACAAACTGATTAACATATATGCCTCAACGCTCGCTGGGAGGAAAAGGGCTAACTCATCTATTATTGAACATTGTCGTCTTCCACAAATCACAAAGGATGACATATATGGATCCGATTACGAGAAGGCTGAAGAGACATCTATTCTGAATGCCTTGTGATCCCCATTGATTTGATAAAGAGCACTGTGGAGAAGCGTGAGAACTGTTGCAGAAACATAGTAAGTTACATCGAAGCTCATACATCATCTCCAATTATAAGGAGGAATGGTTCTTCTGAAAATGAGTTGTTTGTTGCAGAAGCATCAAAACAACTTGAAGCCTAAAAACTGATCATCAACCATAAGCTTCATTAGCATTACCTCCAAAAGAAAATAAAATATGTTAATCATAGAATTTTTGAAAATCAAGTTACTCAAAATTTACTTAACCTTCCATAAGAAATTCTATTAAAACCTATATTCTGTAACCTCGCAACTGCTATGTACTAAGGCCCTGCTTGGGACATCTGTTAGAGGGATCAACAACAACTGTTTTTCATCAGCTATGTGAGGCAGTTGCTTCCCAATAGTTGTCCCAAACAAGGCCTAAGAAATTACAAATCACATGTTAATACTGACGATCATAAAACAACTAATTGAGTAAATCCTAGGATGCATAAATCCCCATCATGCCTTGATCACTTCACATGGAATAATTGTGAAGTAATGATAACCAGAGAAAGCCTTATAATGCTTTTGTCTTGGGTTTAACTGGATCTAATATAATGAGTTGTCCACGGTACAAAGTGTTTGCTTATATTTCCATCAAAAGTGTTAGGTTTCAGTTCAAGATCTTGTTAACAGGGACTATAGTCTGGTGTCATCAAACTTGCAATGACAAATTCAATACATTTACAAACTCTAAATAAGTTCCCTTCAATTCAAGGCAACATATGCACAAATTAGAGACACAAGGGGAACTAAAGCAACCGTAAGATGGTGTCAATAATCTTGCAATAACGAATTCAAAACACCGAACAATCTCTAAATAAGAAGCTTCAATTCAAGGCAACATATGCACAGGCTACAGACACTAGGGAAATCAAAGCAAGTGTGAGACAGGCGTTGCAGTAAAGTGTGTGAACCAGGTGATAGCAGAACCCATTAATTTTATACAATAATCTAATAATGATTCTGTAATCTTATATCTGTAATGAGCACAAGAAGCAACATATCAAGCTGGCCATAGATTAGCCCTTCAAATAATATCATAAAAAGTAATTGGCAATTAAACAGTTTAAAAATTTTATCTGCTTATACTAATTGAACAGTTTTAGTATAAAAATTCCTTCTTTGGAGTTCAAACAAGAAACAGAATGCACAAAAGCAATTGTTTTTCTAAGAACGATCTGAGTGCTGTGAAGTATCGAGAAATCTTTGATAAAGCATCATAGCCTAGCAATACGTCAAACAAAAGGAATGAAGCAATTAGCTGCTCCAAATGAATCATTATCAAGAGCATGCATTGTGTTGCCACGGAAATCCGTTCTCTAACTCGGGTGCGCTCTGGCTCCGGATCCGGACGTCGATCTCTTCGTCCGGAACGGAACCTGCAAGATAGTCCGCACACAGAGGGTGTTTCGGGGGCGGCCCTCTGCGGAAGATCCTTCAACGCCCAAGTCAATGGAAATTCACAGCAAGCAGATATGAGGAGAAGACTCTCGCAAAAGAATTCCTTTAGATGGGTGTTCTTCCAAGAGCTCGAAGCTCTGACGGAGCTTTAATGGAGTTTTTTCAGTATGAGAGCTAGTGAGTTCGTGCGTACCTGAAAGATTTGGGGGCCATGGTAGTTATAGACGATCACCTGATTCCTTGAACGCATCACAGGGGTCTGAAAGCCGTTGAGATTCGAGATGGATTCGAATCAAGTTTGTTACAAGGCCACTAGGATCCGTATCTTGTCAGTTAGAGAATCGACAGCCAGGAGAGTTGGTTGATGCCTTGAGATTCAGCGATTATATAGGCCCTAGGCCACTTTCAGGGCCCTTAGGCCACTTCTGGCATGATTCTCCGTTTGGAATCTTATTCGGTTATTGTTAATTTGAACTCTCCCGCGCTGGATTCCGCAGAGGTGTTCGAGTGTCTCGGTCCGGCCAAGGCGAGGGGCGGTCTTGCTTTCCGAAGTATAGGATGGCTTGGTTTGCCGAGGTACGAGGATGGCTCGGTTTGCCGAGGTATGAGGATGGCTCGAGTTTGCCGAGGTATGAGGATGGCTTGGGTTTGCCGAGGGGACCCGACTCTGCTGAAAACGGTTCGGCTTCGCTGTCTTGCGGACATGACAGCTGGCCAACAGGACGTTGGGATTGGTCTGACCCAATTGTCGATATGCACGGGCATTAATGCGATGATAATTTTACCTCTCATCACATACCCCCCACTCCATAGTCCGAAATGTAAATTCAGATGTAGGGAGTAGAGTTCTAGAATAATCTCATCCGGAGGGATTCGAAGGGGCGAGCAATGATAGTCTCGTAAATGACAGGACGCTGTTTCGTCATCATTTTTCGCCACAACACGAGAAGGAAACGCCTTTTTTCCAGCATGCCGCGATTGTAGGAGTCCCACGTGGCGAGGCTCCTGTATTTTTGGTGCCCATATCGAAAGTTTTAGCGTCTCGGACTTTCCTTCTAAAATGCTATTTAAAGAGGGGAAGGGGCTAGGGCGGCGTCCCTTCTGCAACGCCTTCACGTGGAGCCGCCTGTTGAAGGGTCGGCGGAGGCCAAGGGACCTCCCGTTGGAGGGCTTTCTCCCTTAGCATCAGGGGGCGCCGTGGAGGAAACCGAGGTTTGGGTAGAGTCCGCTAGGGACGAAGCAGTGCTTGGAGAGGAGGAAGAAGAAGAACCACTGAGCGATGAGGATGCTCGGGCCGAAATTCCTTCAGCCGGAGCCGAAGCATCCGAGGCTCCGCAAGTTAGAATTCTAATGGAGGAGGCCAGACGGATGGCAGTTCCTCAGGTCGAAGCTCCTCAGGCCGATTCTTCGGCCGCGAATTTCCTTATTCACAATCCAGAGGTAGAAGATATGTTTGCCGCATTGATGCGGTCCGTGCTACGCACGGAAGAAGGTTCCTCGGCGGATGAACCCGCTATAGAGGACATCATCGAGGCAGCTTTCGGATGGCTCGAGGTGCCGAAGGATGTCTACCTTCTCCTCGAGATTAGCAGCCCCGCTCTTATGAAGATCACCACAAACTACGCCTCCCGAGTAAGTCATTGTGTCAAGGTAACATTTTTTAGTTGGTTGGCTTGGTTGTACTTTCTTACCTGTGCTTTTTTGGCAGAATGCCTTAATTATGAGGGTGCTGAGTTGGCGCCTGAACTTGGCCATGGGGGCCTGTGCTCAGGCCAGGAGGGAGGCCGCCGGTCTTCGGGAAAGGATGGATTCGACTAGTAGACTCTCCAGGGCCTTGTCATCTGTCCAGAGGGATCTCGAGAAGATGAGAAAGTCCTACCAAACTACCGCCAAGAGAGCCTCTCGGCTCAAGATTTAAGTCAAAGAGCTACAGGGCTTTCACGAGCAATCGGACAAGGCATGTTTGAAGTTATCATAGAAGTCTAAGCATGCCGATGAAGTCAAGGCTATGCGGCAGCGTTTTGACGAGAGATGGAGCGAACTAAAGGATAATTTCGCCGAGGAGAAAAAAAACTGGAATAAGAAGCTTGACGAAGAGGAGGGCAGGCATTGGCGACAGCAAGATCAGCTCGTCAGCCTAAATAGGAAGCTCGCTGATAGGGAGGACCGACTAAAATGGCAGCACGATCAAATTGCCAAACTCACCGCATCTTGATCAGTCTCGGCGGGAGGTTGAAGAAAGGCAGTCCAAGATTAATGACCTCAAGGAGGGGCTCCAGCAGAATAAAGCGGCCAAGTTGAAGGCCCTTGAAAAGGTTCATGAGTTGAACGAACAAATGGCTCAGCGAGAAGAAGTATAATGCCTTCCCACTTAGTTCTAGTGCCTTTTCTTTCGGCCATAGCCTCAAACAATCCTGTGTTTGCAGATAGGCAGGATTGGGCTCAAAGTTCAAACCAGTTCCAAGCTCTGAGAGTGGAGTTGGCCTTGAGCCACCAAATGAATTCCGAACTAGGGGGTCAATTGGCCGAAGCTAACAGACGAATCTCTTCGGCGGTGGATGAGTACAAGAGTTCTGTCCAATTCTCCGAGGAGCATAAAGCGGCTTGCGCTGATGCATTTCGGTTTGGCGAAGAAGAGACTCGGCGAAGATCTCTCGGGTATAACCCGAGTTAGATCTATCTTTTCTAGAGGCCGAATTTTATGATACTCATACCCCAGAAGACGAAAAAGCTAAGTATGAGGATATCTCGGATGTTGATCTCGAGACTATCCTAGGCACTGATGAGGCCGAGGTTCCAGGGGGTGTCCTCAGCCCGATGCCGAGGAATCTGAGATCCCCCTTCCTATTGTATCCGAAGTGGGCGAGTCAAGCCAAGTTCCCCTAGATGTTACCAAGGGGGCCCTTGGAACCAATTTGAATCCTGACCCTTAAGGGTTGCTTATGTATTTTTGCTTTTTTCACTTGTAATTCACTCGAACCTTAACAAATGAATCTTGTCTTCTTCTCTGTGTCCTTTTGCTTTGGTCATCGTTTTTTGAACGACCTTTTTGTTTGTCAAAAGTTTTCTCGTTCACAAACGAATCGTAAACAAATCGTGCTTTAAAGTTGGACTGCTCTCAGCAGCTCCAAACTGAATACTCTGTTTAATCGAAGCCAGACTAGCTAGTTCTACCGATGTATGAAACTGTTCGGTTTTGCCGAGGAATATTATTCGGCTTCGCCCGAAGTAAGATGAATAATTTGAAACGCGTAAGGCGACTTGATTCACCGAGGCATAGGATAGCTCGGCTTGCCGAGAAAGAAGAGCGGCGAAACAAGAAAAGTACCTCGGCTGGGGCCGAGGTATGGCGGACTGCTCGGTTTATCCGAAGCAAGAAGTCGGTTCGCTTTTTGCCAAGATAGATGAAACGGCTTGTAGTTTGCCAAAGGATACCCCATTTTCTTTTATGGGCATTTATTTCATTGGTCGTTCCCGTCATAAGTCCCTTTTGCGTATGCGCTAAGTAATCGATTGTTAAAGGATGACGTCATTTTCAGAGGGGGATCTCCCAGGTTCGCCCATATCTCAAGGACCTGCAGGCGGTTTTTTGCATTTAAGGCTCCTGATTCGAGATCAGAAAATCTTCTGCCTTTCATCACGGCCTAGAAGGCATGCTCGGTGCGCCTTGGGATGCCCCTTTTTTCTTAGTGTACCACGTGGCAGTGTGACCATGGCGTTTCGAATTTCGGGATCTTCTTCCTTAATGGTTGCTCCCGGTTCGTTTGCTTATAAAAAGGGGAGAGCAACTATGTTTGTGCATCTCCCGAAACCTCCTTCTGTTTGAGTTAGAGAGGTTTTCATGGCGCCTGTTTTACTGAGGTCAAGAATGGAGAGATCGAGCTTCCCTTTTGAAAGCTGGCTCATCCCAGATAGCTGGGTGATGAGGAGCTGCTGAAGAGCAAGTAGTCCTCAAGGGAGGAGTTCGGAGGTCATATGAAAGCGCACGGGGACGCACACAAAGGTCATACGGGGAGCGCACGCTCTTTGTATGGCCTCTTTGATATGCCATGGGGCCTCGCAAACCACTTGAAATGCAAATATCTAGGGCCCTATGGCTAACATGGATTTCCCTCCCCCTCAGTTCAAATTTCTTAATTCATCCGCCTAAGGGGTCCTTCTCAACGAAGAAGGAGGTAGGTATTGCTGGGTTCCTGTCTATGTTTTTTAGTAGGGGCTAGCAGCCCAGCATCCCACTCAGGAGCAGGAATCCTCAGCATCGGCATCCTCGGGTCCTCAGCCGAGTTTGGATCTCTTAGTTCATCCATCCGAGGGATTCGTGGATGGCTCGCTTTGTTCTTTGGCATTAACTAGCGACTCAACGGAACGTCTGATTTCTCTGATTTCTTGGGTCAGATGCAGATACAGTGTTATTGACCGAAGCTGCTTGCCCGAGCTTTTATTTTATTTGTCTTTATTTTCTGTGCTATAATGCACTTGTAATACCTCTCAGGAGGTTGTAATTTTTATCAATAAAGAAAGCTCTTACTCTTTCTTCTTCGAACACTTGTTCCAACGTGATTATGTTGTTCGGCAGCGAGGGTCGTTCTATTTGTATTGTGCTTTCCGAATCGTAGTTTACAAATCTCCGGCAGCGCTTTAGTTTCTTTACCTTTGTTAGGCATTTCGGTAATGCTCAGTCATCTATGGAGGAAGCATTCATCTCGGTTTAGGTCAGAGGAAGGCCTGGGCGGCCTTACTGATTTGCAACATAGATGTGGTCCTACTCAAGGGACGGAGTAGGTCTTCCCTTAAAGAGAAATGACTGCATAATTTTGCTGGTACGCAGAGAGAGAGAGGTTACTTACCTCCGCCAAAGCATGATAGGACGTTTCAGTTACGTTAGAGCGTTTGAAAAATCAACCGACTTTGCTGCCATTATTTGAATATATCACTCGGTTTGGCCGAGGCTTCAGATATTATCCAGAGATATCACTCGATCTTGCCGAGGCTTCAGATATTATTCAAGATATCACTCGGTCTTGCCGAGGCTTCAGACATTATTCAGAGATCACTCGGTCTTGCTGAGGCTTCAGACATTATTCAGAGATATCACTCGGTCTTGTCGAAGCTTCAAAGATTATATTTTACTTGACGCTGCCAAGGTATGGAGATCACTCGGCCCTGCCGAGATTCAAAAGATTATTTTTTACTTGGTGCAGCCAAGGTACGGAGGCATCACTCGGCTCGGCCGAGGCTTCAAAGATTATATTTTACTTAGTGCTGCCAAGGTACGGAGATATCACTCGGCTCGGCCGAGGCTTCAAAGATTATAATTTACTTGGCGCTGCCAAGGTACAAAGATATCACTCGGCTCGATCGAGGCTTCAAATATTATATTTTACTTGGCGCTGCCAAGGTACGAAGATATCACTCGGCTCGATCGAGGCTTCAAGATTATATTTTATTTGGCGCTGTCAGGGTACGGAGATATCACTCGGCTCAGCCGAGGCTTCAAAGATTATATTTTACTTGGCGCTGCCAAGGTATAGAGATATCACTCGACTCAGCCGAGGCTTTAAAGATTATATTTTACTTGGCACTGCCAAGGTACGAAGGTCTCTCGGCCTGCCAAGATTTGTCAAATATATTTTACTTGGTGCGGCCAAGGTACGAAGATCACTCGACCCTACCGAGGATTTAAAAAGATTATATTTTACTTGGCGCTGCCAAGGTACGGAGATATCACTCGACTCGATCGAGGCTTCAAAGATTATATTTTACTTGGTGCTGCCAAGGTACGAAGGTCTTTCAGCCCTACCAAGGTTTGTCAATATATTTTACTTGGTACGGCCAAGGTACGAAGATCACTCGACCCTGCCGAGGATTTAAAAAGATTATATTTTACTTGGCGCTGCCAAGGTATGGAGATATCACTCGGCTTAGCCAAGGCTTCAAGATTATATTTTACTTGGCGCTGCCAAGGTATGGAGATATCACTCGGCGAGGCTTCAAAGATTATATTTTCTTAGCACTGCCAAGGTACGAAGGTCTCTTGGCCCTGCCGAGGTTTGTCGAATATATTTTACTTGGCGCGGCCAAGGTACGGAGATCACTCGGCCCTGCCAAGGATTTAAAAAGATTATATTTTACTTGGCACTGCCAAGGTACGGAGATATCACTCGGCTCGGCCGAGGCTTCAAAGATTATATTTTACTTGGCGCTGCCAAGGTACGAAGGTCTCTCGGCCCTGCCATGGTTTGTCAAATATATTTTACTTGGCGCGGCCATAGTACGGAGATCACTCGGCCCTGCCAATGATTTAAAAAGATTATATTTTACTTGGCGCTGCTAAGGTATAGAGATATCACTCGGCTCGGTCGAGGCTTCAAAAATTATATTTTACTTGGCGCTGCCAAGGTACGAAGATATCACTCGGCTCAGCCGAGGCTTCAAAGATTATATTTACTTAGCACTGCCAAGGTACGGAGATATCACTCGGCCCTGCCGAGGCTTCAAAGGTGATGTAGCAAGACCTGCTTCTTATGCAATTTTCAAGGAAAAGTAATCAAAATAGAAATTTTGCGAACCTTTGAAAGTAAATTTAATGCAATGAACAGAGTAATTTTAGTGAGGGCATACTCTTACTGATGATAGATGCGGAGATTATCTGAGTTGCACATCCAGGGGATAGATTTTCCATTCATATCTTGGAGTTTGTAAGTGTCGGGTCTGATTACCTCTGAAACTTGATAGGGACCTTCCCAGATCGGGAACAGTTTCCCTTGCTCCAGCGGCTTTGACACGGATGCCTTCCGAAGTACTAGATTATCTGGGAGGAAAGACTTCCCTTTAACTCTGTGGAGTGATAGCGAGCTACTCTTTGCTAGTAGGCGGCCATTCAGATTCGGGCCTTTTCCCTGACTTCTTCTATTAAATCAAGATTAGTTCGAAGTTGCTCGTCGTTGAACTCCTCCGAATAGCCTTCCACGCGAGGGGAGGGGAGCTTGACCTCCACAAGGATAACAGCTTCCGTACCAAAGCCATCTTAAATGGAGTTTGACCTGTGGGTATCCTTTCAGTAGTTCGGTAGGCCCACAACACATGGTGGAGCTCTTCTGCCCATCTGCCTTGTGCTCGGTTGAGCCGAGCTTTAATTCACTGCATAAAAGATCAATTAGTTACCTCGGCCTTCCCATTAGCTTGAGGATGTCCGACCAATGTCAGGCGATGAAGAATGCTATGATCCTCATAGAATTCTCGTAATTTAGGATTATCAAATTATTTTCCATTGTCAGTGTGATGGTGTGGGAAGGCCGAAATGACAAATGATAGACCACCATACGAAGTCCTTAACCCGAGCTTCGGTTATCTGGGCGACTGCTTTGGCTTCGATCCACTTGGTAAAATAATCAATTGCAACAAACAGGAACTTTCTTTGCCCCGTTGCAAGAGGGAAAGGACCGAGGATATCCATTCCCCATTTGACGAAAGGCTAGGAGGACGATATAGAAGTTAGGTGAGCAGAGGGGAGCCTTTGGACATTTAAGTGTCGCTAGCACGAATCACAGGCTCGGACAAGGTCATCGGCATCTCTCTGCATCGTTGGCCAATAATACCCTTAGCGCAGCACTTTATGGCACAGAGCCCGACCGCCAAGATGATTACCGCAGATGCCTTCATGAACCTTTCGAAGAGCAAAATCAGCCTTCGACGGTCAGAGGCATTTAAGTAGCGGCATAAAGAAGAATCGCTTATACAACCGATCGTCAATTAAAACATAATGGAAGTTTCTCCAGGACTTCCAAGTGGAACCTCTGCTCGAGGTCCATCGAGTCCATAGTCGCCAGGCGGGATAAAAGGTCGGCGCACGCATTTTCAGCCCTTGGGACCTGAATAATCTTAAATTCAGCAAAGTAGGAAGATAGATCGCGCACCTTTTGAAGATACCAAATCATGTTCGGCTCTTGAGCCTCGAATTCTCCTTGCACCTGGCCTGCCACTAACTGAGAGTCAGTGTAGGCATTTAGCTTTTCGACTTTGAACTCGCGGGTGATGCGAAGTCCTGCGAGCAGAGCTTCATAATCTGCTTCATTGTGGTCGGGAAGGAGAAGCGGATGTCGTATTTGAAAGTTGCCCCTTCCAGACTAGTGAGGACTAGACCGGCGCCTGAACCGCTCGCGCTGGAGGATCCATCAACGTGGAGTAACCACGGGGCACTGGGCTTCGGTTGTCCAAGGGTGTCTGAAACAGAGCCATCTTCGGGAATGGTGCATTCAAGGAGGAAATTCGCCAAGACCTGGGCTTTAATGGCTGGGCGAGGCTGATACTGAATGTCATGTTCACTCAGCTCAATAGCCCATTTGGTCATTCTTCCCGATGCTTCTGGGCGATGAATAATTAACTTGAAGGGTTGGTCGGTCAAGACTGCAACGGTGTGTGCTTGAAAATATGGTCGCAGCTTTCGGACCGATGTTACCAGGGCCAGAACCATCTTCTCGACTCGAGTATAGCTCGTTTCGGTGTCTTTGAGCAATTTGCTGACATAGTAAACTGGCTTTTGGACTTTGTTCTCCTCTCTGATCAGCACAGAGCCGACAGCGCTCTCAAAGACCACCAAGTATAAACTCAGTGTTTCTCTTGGCTTCGGACTACTAAGGAGAGGTGGCGAGCCGAGGTATTTCTTGAGATCTTCAAAGGACTTCTGGCAATCTGGGGTCCATTAAAAATTTTTGGCCAACCAAAGTGCTTTAAAGAAGGGAATGCATTTTTCGGCCGACCGAGCAATGAAGCGACTGAGGGCCGCTATCCTCCCGATAAGGCGTTGCACGTCTTTGATCAACCTCGGAGGAGCCATCTGCCGCAAGGCTTGGATCTTCTATAGATTAGCTTCAATGCCTCGCTGAGATACCATGAAGCCCAAGAACTTTTCGGAGTTAACCCCAAAAGCACATTTGGTTGGGTTAAGCTTCATCTGGTACTTCCGAATCGTCACGAAGCTTTCTGCAAGATCCTCAACATGTTGGGATGCCTCCTTGCTCTTCACTAGCATATCATCAACATACACCTCCATATTCTAACTGATTTGCTCCTTGAAGACTTTATTGACCAGCCTTTGGTAGGTGGCACCTGCATTCTTTAAACCAAAAGGCATGACTCGGTAATAATAAATACCTCGGTCGATGATGAAGGCAGTTTTTTCCTCATCCTTAGGCGTCATCTGAATCTGGTTATAGCCTGAATAGGCATCCATGAAAGTCAACATTTGGTGGCCCAAAGTCGAATCCACAAGCTGATCGATCCGAGGGAGAGGGAAGCTATTTTTTGGGCAAGCCTTATTGAGGTCGATGAAGTCGATGCAGATCCTTTATTTGCCATTCGACTTTTTCACCATGACTACATTTGCCAACCAGTCAGGGTAACTAACTTCCAAGTTAGCTTTGATGAGTTTGTCCACTTTCTCTTCGATGGCTTTTTGGTGCTCGGAGGCGAAGCTCCTTTTCTTCTGCTTAATTGGCCAAAATGCCTTGTCCACGCTGAGGCGGTGGACCAGGACATCCGGGCTGATCCCGGACATATCAGATGCGGATCAGGCGAAGACATCAGCATTCTTCCGAAGAAATTCGACCAAGTCTTACCGAAGCTTTCCCTTCAGTTGTGACCCGATCTTTATGGTTCGGTCGGGCTGAGCTTCGTCAAGGGGCACTTCCTCTAATTCTTGGACCGGTTCTCCTCGTTGCTCAGCAAAATCTTCCCGAGCATCTAGGCCGTCAACCTTGGGCTTCCCGGATTGAAGGTCAGCGACAAAGCAATGCCGAGCTATAATTTGACTTCCTCAAACAACCTCCACTCCCCATTCGATGGAAAACTTCATGGCGAGATGGGGGACGAAAATGATGGCTTTGAGAGATACTTGTCCTGGCCTGCCGAGGATGGCATTGTAAGAAGACCGAAGCTTGGTTACAAGAAAATCCATGAGCGTGGTAGCTACACAGGGCCAAGTGCCGGCTTGGACTGTTAAAGTAATAATTCCTTCGGGGATTATGGAATCACCTATGAAATCTACTAAGGTGGACTCCACGGCCCGAAGGCTTTCTACCCAGAATTTCAATCTCACAAAAGCATCAAAATACAAAACATTAACGGAGCTTTCACTATCAATTAAAATGTGATGTACATCATAATTGTTCATATTTAGGGATACAATCAGAGCATCGTCATGGGGGTACTGTACCTCCCGAAGATCTTCATCAGAAAAAGTAAGCTCATCAACCCGAGCCTTCTTCGACGGGTTTTCTTCCTTGCCTAGCCAAGATGATGGGGAGCCGGTCGCCACTATCACATTAACATTGCCGATAACGGAAGGATTTGGCGAAGGGAGCTGGCGAGGTTCGGACTGACAGTCTCCCTCATTGTTCGGTTCGAGGGGTCCTTTGAACCGGTCCAGTCTGCCCCGTCGGATCAACCGCTCAATTTCATTCTGGAGCTGCGAACAGTCCTCGGTGTCATGCCCATGATCCCGATGGAAGCGGCAGTATTTGGTTATGTCCCTCCGAGTCGCATTGCCTCAGAGAGGAGGTCGAGGAATCTGGCACTCAATCTCCATCAGGATTTGCACCCTTGGTGCGGTGAAAGGAGTGTAGCGGTCGAACATTCGAGCCGGACTCCGGGTTCGGTCCTGAGGCGGCGATGGAGGAGCTCTCTGGCGGCGAGGCGGGCTTGTATAGCGGTAGGCTCAATGCTTGTCTGAGCCCTTTGCCTCCTTCAGTTGCTCGGCTCGAGCTGACCTTCGTAATTCTTCAACCCTGGCGTATTTATCCAGGGACATCATATCTGAAAGGATCTTCGGGTAGTTAACAGTTAACCTCCAGAGCCAAGTAGAAATCCCCCTCCTTCGACACCCCTCCAACTAAGGCAGACATGGCTACCTCGTGGTTGAGGTGGTCGACCTCCAGGAGGGCCGTATTGAAACGGCCAAGGTAGTTCTTCAAGGATTCCCCCTCTCTCCGCTTGACTTCAGAGAGGAAATCAGATCCCCATCGCTAGCGACGGCTGCTGACAAACTGGCTGATGAGTAAACAGCTTAGCTCGTCGAAAGAATCAATGGAACCTGACTTCAAGCTATTAAACCAGGTTCGGGCAGATCCCCTAAGAGTGGAGGGGAAGGCTCGGCACAGGATCGCATCCAATGCTCCGTGGAACATCATGATGGATCTAAAGCTGCTCAAGTGATCGTCGGGATGAGTGGATCTGTGGTATGGCTCGATGATGGGAAGCTTGACATGAGGGAAAATCATTTCCCTCATGATCCTTTCAGAGAAGGGAATGCCCTGCTCCGCCTTTGGTTAGGACGGAGGGGCTTGCCTGATGGCATCCAACTCCTGATGCCATTCTCGATGCATCTCCTGCATCTGTTGCCTAATCCCTTCATCCAAAGTGGTAGGAGGGATTGGGCGATGGAAAGATGGTAGCAATGTCGAGTTCTGGGAAGACACCGAAGAAAGAGAACGAACTCGTCGAGATCTGAGCGGGCTCTTCCCTCCAGCCCGCTGCGGCACTGGCTTTGCTTTCGCCGGTCAATGAATATAATCCTCCACCGCTTCAAACGGATTGGAAGAAGAGATCGCTGGTGGAATAGGGGCAGCAGCCTCTTCATTAAACTATGGAACAGGAGCGGCTGGGCAAGGAACCCCTTGGAATCCTTGGACCAGCTGGGTCAGTATCTGAACATGCTGAACCAGAGTAGCGAACTGGTCCAGCGTTACCACCGTCGCCGGTGGAGAAGGGGTCTCAGCTGGCGGTGGTGGCAGAGGCGCTACACTGCTAATTGGATCAGTCCTCTGAGAGGCGGCCTGATCTTGAGCCTCGGATGTGGCTAGAGGTGGGCACTGGGCCGTGCCGCCTATGGCACAGCACGGCCCAGGCCCTGATGGGCCATGCCGGGCCCAAAAATTTTTCTGTTGGCCCAGCACGGCACGGCCCATGACGGGCCTGGGCCGGCCCATCGTCCCGTGCCGGCACGGTCCAGGTAGGCCTGAGCCGTGCCGACCCATGTGGGCCTGAGCGTGCCGGCCCAGGTGGGCCGTGCCCGGCACGGCCCAGGTGGGCCTGAGCCATGCTGGCCCAGGTGGGCCATGCCCGACACGGCCCAACCTGGGCCGCGCCAGGCATGGCCCACCTGGGGCCTGGCCCATGCACAGCTCAAATAAAAAAATTTATAAAAAATATAATTTTTTTTATATATTAAAAAATTATTATGAATAAAAAAATTTTATTAATATAAAGCCACCATAATGGTGGGGGTTTGGCACAGACCCCTACCAGTTTATTAATTTAAAATTAAAATGGTACATAAGGGAGGAGGGCTAGGTCTGACCTCTAGAACATAATACAATAAGTAAGAAGAAAAAATAGAAAGATCGCAACCGTCGGATCGATCATCGCCGATCGGGACATGGCTTGGATCGATCGCAACTGTCGGATCGTCTTCGATGGGATAGATCGCAACCGTTGGATTGATCATCCCCGATCGGGATCATGGCTTGAATCGATCACAACCGTTGGATCATCTCCGATCAGATCGATCGCAACGGTTTGATCGATCATCACCAATTGGGATCATGGCTTGGATTGATCGCAACCGTCGGATCGATCATTACCGATCGGGATCATGGCTTGGATCGATCACAACCGTCGGATTGATCATCGCCGATCGGGATCATGGCTTGGATCGATCGAAGGCGTCGGATCGTCTCCGATCGGATTGATCACAATGGTTCGATCGATCATCGTCGATCGAAATCATAGCTTGGATCGATCGCAATGGTCGGATCGTCTCCGATTGGATAGATCGCAACTGTTCGATCGATAATAGCAGATCAGGATCATGGCATGGATCGATCGCAACCGTCGGATCGATCATCGCCGATCAGGATCATGGCATGGATCGATTGCAACCGTCGGATCGATCATCCCTGATTGGGATCATGGCTTGGATCGATCGCAGATGTCGGATCATCTCCGATCAGATGGATCGCAACAGTCCGATCGATCATTATCGATCGGATCATGGCTTGGATCGGTTGCAACCATCGGATCGTCTCTGATCGGATGGATCGCAACTGTTGGATTGATCATCACCGATCGGGATCATGGCTTGGATCAATCGCAACCGTCGAATCGTCTCCGATCGGATTGATCGCAACCATCGGATTGATCATCGCCGACCGGGATCATGGCTTGGATCGATCCAGACGTCGAATCGTCTCCGATCGGATGTATCGCAACCGTCGAATTGATCATCGCCGATCGAGATCATGGCTTGGATCGATCGCAGACGTCGGATCATCTCCGATCAAATGGATCGCAACTGTCGGATTGATCATCGCCGATCATGATCATGGCTTGGATCGATCGCAGACATCGGATCGTCTCCGATCGGATTGATCGCAACAGTCCGATCGATCATTATCGATCGGAATCATGGCTTGTATCGATCGCAACCATCGGATCGTCTCCGATTGGATGGATCGCAACTGTTGGATTGATCATCGCCGATCGGGATCATGGCTTGGATCGATCGCAACCGTCGGATCATCTCCGATTGGATGGATTGCAACCATCGGATCGATCATCCCCGACCGGGATTATGGCTTGGATCGATCGCAACCGTCGAATCGTCTCCGATCGGATTGATCGCAACGATCCAATCGATCATCGTCGATCGGGATCATGGCTTGGATCGATCGCAATCGTCGGATCATCACCGATCGGATGGATCGCAACTGTCGGATCGATCATCCCCGATCGGGATCATGGCTTGGATCGATCGCAACCGTCGGATCGTCTTCGATCGAATTGATCGCAACGGTTCGATCGATCATTGCCGATCGAGATCATGACTTGGATCAATCGCAACCATCGGATCATCGCCGATCGAATGGATCGCAACCGTCGGATCGATCATCGCCGATCAGGATTATGGCATGGATCGATCGCAACCGTCGGATCATCTCCGATCAGATCGATCGCAATCGTCGGATCCATCATCGCCGATCAGGATTATGGCTTGGTTCAGCTGGCTGGTGCCTAGGTGCACAGTGTGCTCCTGGCAACAGCCGTGCCATGGCACGGCCGGCCTACAAAATGGCCCAGCAGGGCCGTTTTGGCATGGCCCAGTAGGGCCGTGCCATGGCACGGCCCAGCAGGGCCGTTGCTGGGCCATGCCAAAACGGCCCTTCTAGGCCGTGCCATGGCACGGCCCAGCAACAGCCCAGCAACGGCCCTGCTGGGCCGTGCCATGGCACGGCCCATAAAACGGCCCAGAAGGGCCGTTTTGGCACGGCCCAGCAGGGCCGTTGCTGGGCCGTGCCAGGTACGGCCCGTGGCCCATTTCTTGATGGGTCACGGGCCGTGCTGAATTTGAATTTTTTTTAGTGGGCCGTGCCTGGCACGGCCCATTAATTTTTCTGGCACGATGGGCCTGGACCGTGCCTGGCTCGGCACGGCCCAGTGCTCATGCCTAGATGTGGCTCTCTTTCGATTGGTCATTAAAGGATGCTTCTTCTGGTTTTAAACCTTGTCTTCTGGATTACAAGTTTACGGGACTTGGGGCCCTTCCTCTAGCACCAATCTATTACCGCAAAAATCCATTCTCCAACTCGGGTGTCCTCTGGCTTCAGGTCCGGACGTCGATCTCTTCGTCCGAGGCGGAACCTGCAAGATAGTCCGCACTCAGAAGGTGTTTCGAGGGCGGCCCTCTGCGAAAGACCCTTCGACGCCCAAGTCAGTGGAAATTCACAGCAAGTAGATATGCTCTCGCAGAAGAATTCTTCTAAATGGATGTTCTTCCAAGAGCTCGGAGCTCTGACGAAGCTTTAATGGAATTTTTTCAGTATGAGAGCTAGTGAGTGCGTACCTAAGAGATTTGGAGCCATGGTATTTATAGGCGATCACCTGATTCCTTGGGCGCATCACAGAGGGTCTGAAAGCCGTTAAGATTCGAGACGGATTCGAATCAAGTTTGTTACGAGGCTAGTAGAATGTATCTCATCAGTTAGAGGATCGACGGCCAAGAGAGTTGGTTGATGCTTTGATATTCAGTGATTATGTAAGCCCTAGGCCACTTTTATGGCCCTTAGACCACTTGTGGCATGATTCCTTTTTGAAATCTTATTTTGTTATTATTAATTTGAACTCTCTCGTGCTGAATTCCGCAGAGATGTTCGAGTGTCTCGGTTCGATCGAGGCGAGGAACGATCTAATTTTTCGAGGTATAGAATGGCTCGATTTGTTGCCGAAGTATGAGAATAGCGTGGTTTGTCGAGGTTTGAGGATGACTTAGTTTACTGAGTATAGCTCAAATTGCCGAGGTATGAGGATAGCTTGGGTTTACAGAAGGATTCGATTCCGCTGAAGGCGGTTATTGATCTTAACCCAATTATCGATGTGCACGAACATTAATGCAATGATAATTTTACCCTTATCGCATCGTAATAACCAAAAAAAAACCCATAACTATGCTTACCATCAAGCCTCACATGATGAATGATGGCCGAGGTGTAGTTCAAAAGCCCCTCGAACGGATACAATTGGCTGTAGACGGTGGTCGTCCCTCTCTTCACAGAACTATACTTTCCGCTCTCCTCCCCGACCAAACCTCGCTCGCCACCGTCGACGGATCGATCGGAGTCACATTCTTTCCAATCTTAGCATCGCCTGCTCCCCAATCAAACCCCCATCAAACAATCGAACAGAAAGGGGATCATCAGAAATCGAGAAAGATGGAATGGGGATGATCCGCCTGTACCGGTGACCCAAGAAACCCACATGGAGGTCGGGGAGTAGGAGGAGGCGAGGGCGATCTGCTCGGGGAAAGGGGAGCGGACCTTCTTGGTGGGCCGGGGGCTGTCCATCGGAAGATCGTCGCTCCCCCGCCGGAGCGACGGGTCGAACCGCCGGGTCGCCGGACGGAAAGGGCCGTCCAGCGTGGTCGGGATCCGTTCTCCCTCCTCCGCCGCCGCAATCGCCACCTGGAAGAAGAAGGAGAGGAGGAGGAGGAGGGCGGCGATACGGCGCTTCGCGCGCGCCATCGTGCGCAACGCCGTCCGAGAATATTGGAAAGGGCGTTGGTATTGTTGGTTTAAATTAGGGTTTTGAAGGACAACATGGAATAGAGAAAAGAATATCCAGAGCAGGGTGCAACTCTGGCTTATAAAACTTATTTTTTTTTTTAATATTAATTTTAATCTTATTTGTAAAATATTAACTTTAATTTTATTTAAAATTTTAATTCTAGTCCTATTTTTAAAAATCGGGTTCGGATTGAATTTCGGGTTAGAATTCGAGTTGATAAAAAAAAAAGCTTTTTTAAAGTAAATAAACATCAAATTATGGATCCCAAAGATGAGAAAACAAAATCCATTGCCAACGCATAAGCTGGACTCGGAGCTTTAACATTGTATTAAAAAATAAAAAAATAAAAATCTTACCTGAAAAAGAAAGGAGGTATCGTAAACAAAGAAGAGGAGGAGATGGAAGTGAAATGAAATGTATGGGTAATCCGCCTTTATGTTTGTCCTTTTCCTCGCTTGCGACTGACGGCCTTGCCCTCCTCGCCCTCAAATTGGTCATCTCGTCCAATCCGATTGATGCCTTAATACTCCCAAAAATTTGGTGCCGATAAGCTACCCCCATTCGGGTAACCCTCGGGTTCGGATTGTGGTCAACCCTAACCCGGTCAATTGCAAATCGGGTCGGTTAAATTGGGTCTTTCGAATTTGGGTTGGGCAAATATGAGTTTAAACACTGTTGTAAATCAGTTCGATGGGTTGAACCAACCAAATTGCACCCTTAATTCGGAGGGAGTCGAGGAAAGGCCCCTCCATGTTATTGTGAAGCCTCCGCTTATCTGGCACGGGACGACTGCGAGAGAAGTAGCGGAGGGACACGGGAACCAGCGGATGCGTCGCCCTGCGGCTCTGACAGGCTCACGCCATATTGCAGAGAAAATTAATGTTCTATATTTAATCAGATCACTGATCTACGCTCCCTCCTAATAAACTCAACTCAATCCAACTCATCCTTGCGGCAGCTGCTACATAAATCAGCTTCCTTCCCTCGGTAAGATTAATTTTTTTTATTTTATCATAGCATTTAAATGCCAATGCATTATTTTTTATTTATTTTTAAAATATTCAAAAACAGATTTAATACATTTCTTAATAAAAATATATTATTCATTCTTATAGTTTAATTTAGTTGATTATATATTAAAAATTAATGAAATTTTACGCTGCCAACTATCTAATAAAACTTTTTTTCTTTATCCATATTAGAATCAATCTTGACAGAATGACGCTCCCTTATAACAACTAACTAAAATAAATATAAATTTTTTCTTTCAATAAGTTGACATGATAGCTCATTTTTCTTTAAACCATCGTTACTTAAAGAAAAAAAAAAGCATATTATCTGGGATGATAACGCTGGGTTTTCCTCCTAAAAAACCAAAAAAAAAGGAAATTAATTTTTTTATAACAAAAAGAAAAAAGAAATTGGTTCAATGAAAGTGAGGTGGGAAGAATGGGTACTTATGACTTTACAGCAATTTAAGAATCAAAAGAAAAATTATATTCTTCCTACATAATTCCACCATCTTCTCCCATAGGTTGTCATTGGGAGAAAAATATAAAATATTGCAAGAGCAAAGGGCCAAAAAAAAATTAAAACATGAGCTATTTTGGAAGGATCATCTAATTCTCTTTGTTCCGTCCAAATGTCTCTCTCTCACTAGTATATAATTAAATAAAAAAATGCTATCATTTCACATAAGATGCTTTTTTTTATTTAAGTTTTGTGTGGAATGTTTAAGGTCAGTTGACTTAAAAAGTAATATTTAAAGATATATGAGTTTATAGGTCAACGAATCCAAAAAACAAATAGAGAAAATAACATTTTGAAAAAAGCAATAACCACATGCTTATGCAAAACAATCCTTGCTTAGAAACAGGTACGAAGTCATTAGGGTTTGCATCTTTCTTTGTCAAGTAACCCTTATTATGGGCCACATAAGGTACTAGCTACTTCATTACCAACTTTATAGTTGTTGGAATTGTATCCTAAAGCCAATCATTTGATGATTGTGCTGATGTAAATTGTATATAAATTGATATATTAATAAAAGTTATTTGGCAGTTTATTCATTACAAGAACATCTTCTTAAAACTCCTAATAGTAATGAAGCCCTCAGGATCTTCCTTCACGATAAAGGAGGATTTATCTTTGAAGGTCCTTAAAAGAGTTCGCGACCAAATGATATACTATGACAGGGCCATAGTACTATCAATTATAGGACGTTGTATATCATATTTGTTGGTTGTCCTCTTAACCAAGGAGTGTAGAGACACTGGTATGACATACAGGTGAAAGTGTAGGAGTACATTTCACCGAACGTGACTCATTTCCGGATACTCTACTGTCAAGAGTTAATCCGAGAAGATATAGGTATAAGTATCCTTCAGACCTGAAGATCACAACCAGTGGCTTACAAGAAACTCATTGTACTTAGGTGCCGGACCACCTGGATTTCTAATCCAGCTACGAAAGGTTACTGGGTGCAGTCAAGTACTTATGGTAGTCAGTTGTGGATCAAGATGGAATTTGACCTATCCCGTTAAAAGGAGAAATGCTTGTGTTTCAATTTAGCAAGACCTTGGCCAAGGCACTTCATGTGAAAGTCACATGATCACTAAAATTGAAATCACTTTATGGATTTGCTGTTTAGAGTTGACAGGCTCTTAAGCCATCCTTAGCATTTGTGGTCAAGAGGATGAATTATACGGTAACTGTTTCTTAGGGTTCTTGGAGTTTGCTCGGCAACTCTTCGACCTATCCGGACGTCGGGTTCCATTGCTAGATGGGCACATCGATTAGTATAGAAAATTGTTTCTATGCTACCGGCTTAGGTTCGAACCTAGAGAGTCACACGCATAGAAGTTTCCTAGGATGATCTATTTGCTGATCAACGATTGAGAATCGTATATGATTTAATTAATCAATTTGATTGATTGAATTATCTCAATTGGATTAAGTACAAGTGAATAAGATTCAATTTGGTTTAAGTCTATTAGAAGGACTAATCAATTTCAAATATTGATTTGAAATTAGATTTGATTTGGATTTAAATAGATTCAGGATTAGCCAAATTTGATTTGGGCTAGGACCATGATCTATATTGGTTTAATCCAATAAATTCAAATTAGCTTAAAACCAAAAATCCAAACCCCATGTGTGAAAAAGGTTTTCTTGCATGATGAGATAACTAAAATCTCATCTCATGAGAAATTAAATTCTCATGCAGAATTTAATTTATAACTTTTAGTCTTCTTCAAATGATTCCCAAGTTCAAGAAAAATAAATTTTGCTAAAAGGTGCCTCTTTGAAGAGCACTCCACACAACTCTCCGTGCATTGACAAGTGTGTGAATTAATGTGCCTCTTTGGAAGAGCACTCCACACAACTCTCCGTGCATTGATAAGTGTGTGAATTAATGTGCCTCTTTGGAAGAGCACTCCACATAACTCTCCGTGCATTGACAAGTGTGTGAATTAATGTGCCTCTTTGGAAGAGCACTCCATAACTCTTCATGCATTGATAAGTATGTGAATTTAATATGTCTCTTTGGTTTTTACAAAAACAGGAATTCTAAATGTTAGAATTCAATAGGCTGGCTAATATGAAACTATAAATAGAGGACATCCCTCACCAGATAAAAACACAAGATCAAAAGAGATCAAAAAATTCTAAACAGTTAGAACCAAGTGTTACAGTTCTAAGAGTTAGAACAGAAAATTCTGGTGTGATTTTAGTGTTAGCAAAAGCTTGGTGGATCTTTGAGGAAGATTCAAGTGGAAGAATTCAAGATCAGCAAAATTTTTTTGCGAGCTAGCACTCCCGGAATCCGATCATTCGGGGGCTTCGCGTGGACAATACTAGAGGCCGGACGATTGAACGGCTGCAGAGCACAAAGGATTTACCTACTGTTCTTAAGGTGAGTGATTTGATCCTTAGATCTTAAGGCAGGCTTCAAGATGAGTAGTATGACTTCTCATCTTGAAGATTAAGATATGATCTTAATTATTTAATTTATATGCAATACTTAGATCAAACGATCCTATGATATAAGGCAAAGATATGATCTTGATGCATGTTAGAAAGATTAATATGTAATCTTTAAATTTTCGTATTGATAATTGTTATCAAAATTTTAAATATGCATGCCTCGGGGATTAACTCTCCCAACAAATGGTATGGAGCAATGGTTTCTTATTGATCTAATTTATTGCATGTAAATTAATGTTCTTATTAATTGTGTAATTATGGCTAAAACTAATCGCAAGGCTATATGGTCACAGATGGATTGAAAATCTAAATTACCCATTCAATGAGGTATTCTGTGACATATTGCCGTGCTATTGTTTTATCATTGATGCTCAATCCAAAGATAATTTAAATTGAGCTTAAGCATCAAAACATAGATTACACGCACTCTCAAAAGATGTTTTATATTTGATACATATTGATGTTGTATAAAAGCATGATATTTGCATGTTTAGTATAAAACATAGATATGATATATGATGGCATGATGTCTATGTTATGAAACATACAAATATTTATGAGAGTCTAATTTGAATGTCAAATGTTAATTCATAATCTCTTTAGATATGATCTAAATATAGGAATTATGAGTAGTAACATAATACATGTGATGCTTGATTGAAATATATGACATGTAAACATGAAATATATTTAATCTTTTGGGTTAGCTAAATCGGGTCCATAAAGGGTTAGACCCTAAGGTTTAAATCAACTGGACTAAAAGAGTATTTGAACAAATCTAATTAGATTAGGTTAAGAATGCTCTAAATCAAACAATAGTTGTAGTTGATCATGTCCTTCTCTTTGATTAAACCAAATGGAAGTAAATTAGGCTCCGTGGTTGAGCATGAATCTCTTAGATGGTCAAATCAGAATTGGTTAACCATATGATGTCAAGGTGAGTTGGCAAGTTGCTCTAGGATCAACGATCGAATGGTTTTTAATTGGGAGCTACTCGTATTGATGCATCTTTAACGAGTTAATGGCATATCCCTCCCATCGATCTCACTCACCTGGTCAATATGGTGAACCATTTATGATTCAGATCATTTACCTGATTCGGGTTGACCCATGCCTGTAAGGAAATCAGTCTGACTGATTTAGGTGCCACTTAACCTGACTTAATCTTGTTTCATTCTACCCATTTCATACATTCAGCGGAGAACTTGATTAGTCAATTTGTCTTCAAATTATAAAATCCTCTAAAATTATTAGGTCCTTAAAATGAAATAGTTATATGATAACTAGATCATAGCCTCCCATTAAGGTGGGTGATAATGAGTCCGATGTCTTGATAATCATTGGAGGCACTCCATGCCTGGTGCTTGTCAACCATCGGAATTATCATTCATTATATGATAAGTCAGCGTAACTATTAAATAGACAGTCAGGTGAGCCGAGCTTCACTCGGGCTTGGTTGTCTATTGATAGGTTACACTGATTATATCATTTAATGGTTGGACCTAACCAGAACTTTCAGTGGAGGCACTCCATGCCTGCTGAAGAGGTACATGGGGCAAAACTGAACACTAAGAATTTTTTGGGAAACAATTGGTTTTGAACCTACTCTTAGATGCATATGGGTTGGCCAAGCTTCACTTGGGCCTGTATGTAGTCTATGTAGATCTTAGTGCCCGCTAAAGAATTAAGAATAATTCTTCGAATTGGGGTGTAGAGGCTGCCAATTTAAACAAAATAGTGGAGAATCTTTAGACTAAAGTCCAAGTCTTTAGACTGAATCAATTTATATACTAATAAACTTTAGTTTTTTCTTATGCAGAAAATGACCACTAATTTATCATTAAGGTCCTATTGGATAGTGACAAGTTGAATGGTTCAAATTTCAATAGCTGGTTTAGAAAACTTAAGATCGTCCTTGAGCATGAGAGGATTCTATATATTCTTAATAATCCTGCACCAAAGATACCTGATGCAAACACACAAAGTTCTGAGAAAGACACTTATCAGAAGTGGCTCAATGATAGAACTAGCGTATGTTGCATCATGCTAGCAGCAATGAACGATGAATTCGGTTGCCGGTTCGAGAATGCTCAGCCAGAAGAAATCATTCAAGCGTTGAATGAATCTTTCGGCACACCTGACGACGTTGAAAGGCACAAGACTAGTTGTGCTATTTTTAATGCTCGAATGAGGGATGGATCTCCTGTCACTGATCATGTATTGTACATGATCGAGAAGATAGAACTGCTAAGCAAGCTCGGCTTTCCCCTACATGAGCAGTTGGGAAAAGATGCGATCCTGAATTCTTGCCTCCATCCTTCCGACCTTTCCTTACTCATTTTCGAATGACAAAGCCTGCAGTCAACTACCATGGTTTGTTGGGGTTGTTACAGAACTTTGAGAAGGATAACCAGCTCTCTAAGGGTTTGGTTAATGTGGTTGAAGGATCTAAGGTAGGGCGTCAACCCCTTGGGAAAGGGAAGAAGAAAAAGAATAAGAAAAAGGTGCAACATGCTAGGACATCTATAAGGGGTCAGATGCAGAAGAAGAAATTGATAAAAGTCAAGCTGAATGCTTTCATTGCAAGATGCAAGGGCACTGGAAGAGGAACTGTCCTCTTTACATTGCCACACTTGATCCAAACAGGCCGAAAAAGAAAAAGGGGCAAGATGTTGCTCAACAAGGTATTTATATGATAACACCTTGTAATTTTTCTATATGATAATCAGACCTGGGTATTGGATACCGGGAGTCCTTTTAACATTTGCAATTCATTGCAGGGACTACAGGTCACTAAAAGATTTGAGGACAATGAAAGATTCCTTTAATGTCGGCGATGGAAGATTAGTTCCAGTTCTGGCATTAAGAGCTCTTGAAATAGTTTTCAATAGAAATATCATTATACTAAATGATTGTCATTTTTGCCCAACGTTCTTGTTGAACGTAATTTCTGTAGGCCTTCTGGCCAAGAGTCATTATGAAATTTCAATAAAGGATGTTACTTTGAATATCATTATGAATGGAGTCACTGTAATGACTGGGCATTTATCTAATGGCATTTATATATTATCACAGCTTGTGAATGTAGTGTACAAATCAAGTAAGCGCCCTAGAACAATTGATGTCATAGACATTTATCTTTGGCACCATTGGCTGGGTCATATCAATAAGAACAGATTAAATAAGTTAACTCAGGAGGGCATCTTTCGAGTTGATGATTGTGAATCATTAACTACCTGTGAATCCTATCTTCTTGGTAAAATGACCAAGTCATCTTTTACTGGAAAAGGTGAAAGAGCTAAAGAGCTATTAAGTCTAGTACATACTGATGTATGTGGACCAATGAGCACTTGTGCCAAAGGTGGATATTACTACTTCATTACTTTTACAGATGACCTTTCTAGGTTCGGTTATGTCTATCTTATGCGACATAAATCTGAATCGTTTGAAATGTTCAAACAATATCATAAAGAAGCAGAAAAACAAACATAAAAATGTATTAAGATCCTTCAATCAGATCGAGGAGGCGAATACCTTTCCAATGACTTTGTGACATATTTAAGGGAGAATGGGATTCTCTCCCAATGGACTCCTCCAGGAACACCACAACATAACGGTGTGTCGGAAAGGAGGAATCGAACTCTGTTAGACATGGTTCGGTCCATAATGGGTTTTGCAAGCTTGCCAATATCCTTTTGGGGATATGCATTAGAATCAGCTTGTCATATTCTCAATAAGGTTCCAAGTAAGTCCGTTTCAAAAACTCCACATGAGATGTGGTATGGACATAAATCGGTAATCACCTATCTGAGAGTCTGGGGGTGTCCAGCTTATGTGAAACGTGCAAAATCAGACAAACTTGAACCCAAATCTGACAAATATTTTTTCATCGGCTATCTGAAAGAAACCAAAGGATATTACTTCTACAATACTGAAGAACAAAAGTTGTTCATTAGTAATAGAGCAGTTTTTCTTGAAAAGGAGTTCCTTAGTGAAGGAACAAATAGCTCTAATGTTGAACTTGAGGAAGTTCATCAAGTAGAAGGAACAACACAAACCAGTGAACCCTTAGAATCTGAGTTGATTAGATCAAACTCAAAACCCATTTTAGATGCACCATTAAGGCGATATGGTAGAGTACCACATCAACCGGATAGATACTTAGGTTTCTTGGTCCAGAACGATGATCCTGTTGAACTTGATGATAACAACGAGGATTTGATCACCTATATGGATGCTATGCAAAGGACTGACTCTAATAAATGGCTTGATGCTATGAAATTCGAACTTGATTCTATAAAGGACAATAATGTATGGACATTAGTTGACCCACCCGAAGGGATAAAACCCATAGGGTGTAAGTGGTTTTCAAGAGGAAAAGAGGCGCAAACGGAAAGGTTGAGACCTATAAAGCACGTCTGGTTACCAAGGGGTATCGTCAACGTTATGGTATTGACTATGACGAAATTTTCTCCTGTGGCAATGCTGAAATCCATTTGGATTATGCTAGCTATAGCAGCACACTTAGATTATGAGATTTGGCAAATGGATGTTAAAACCGCTTTTCTAAATGGTGATTTAGAAGAACATGTGTATATGATACAGCCTGAAGGTTTTATATCTGAAGACGAGTCTAAAGTGTGCAGGCTACAGAAGTCTATTTATGGACTTAAGCAAGCATCTAGGAGTTGGAACATACGATTTGATAAAGTGATCAAATCTTATGGCTTTATTAAGAATAAAGAAGAACCCTTGCATTTATAAATGGGCTAACGGTTCCGTTATTGTATTTCTTGTATTATATGTGGATGACATTCTCTTAATCGGGAATGATGTTCCTTCATTACAAGGAATAAAGACATGGTTATCATCACAATTCTTCATGAAAGATCTGGGAGAAGCATCATACATCCTCGAAATGAAGATTTATAGAGATAGATCTAAGAGGATGCTTAGTTTATCCCAATCTACGTACATTGACACAGTGCTAAAGAGGTTTAGCATAGATAATTCCAAGAAAGGCTATCTTCCGATAGGTCATGGAATTCATCTTTCTAAGAAGGATTGTCCGACAACTCCTAATGAAAGAGAATGTATGAGTCGAATTCATATGCTTCGGCAGTAGGATCGATTATGTACACCATGACATGTACAAGACCAGATGTGGCATACTCACTAGGAGTAGTGAGTAGATATCAATCTGATCCAGGAGAAAAACACTGGCAAGTTGTTAAGACAATCCTTAAGTATTTGAGAAATACTAAGGACCAGTGGTTAGTCTATGGAGAGTCTGATTTGAAACTTGTTGGATATACTGATTCCAGTTTCCAATCAGATCATGATGATAGCAAAAGTGTATCGAGTTTCATGTTTATCCTAAATGGTGGAGCTGTTTGCTGGAAAAGTTCCAAGCAACATACAGTGGCAGATTTGGTGTGCAAGGTAGAGTACATCGCTGCATCAGATGCTGCGAAAGAAGTGTGGCTACGAAAGTTTATCTCCGAGCTTGGAGTGGCACCTTTCATAGATGGACCAGTCCTATTGTACAGTGACAGTACTGGTGCCATAGCTCAAGCAAAGGAACCACGAGCACATCAGCGCACCAAGCACATACTGCGTCGGTTTCATCTTATACAAGAGATTATAAACCGAGGTGACATAAATCTTTAGAAGATTGATGGAAAGGAAAACCTAGGTGACCCATTTACTAAAGCACTCAGCATCAATGAGTTTGATGACTATAAATTGAAGATGGGTATTAGATACTGTAATGAGTGGCTTTAGGCTAAGTGGGAGTTTGTTGGAATTGTATCCTAAAGCCAATCATTTGATGATTGTGCTGATGTAAATTGTATATAAATTGATATATTAATAAAAGTTATTTGGCAGTTTATTCATTACAAGAACATCTTCTTAAAACTCCTAATAGTAATGAAGCCCTAAGGATCTTCCTTCACGATAAAGGAGGATTTATCTTTGAAGGTCCTTAAAAGAGTTCACGACCAAATGATATACTATGATAGGGCCATAGTACTATCAATTATAGGACATTGTATATCATATTTGTTGGTTGTCCTCTTAACCAAGGAGTGTAGAGACACTGGTATGACATATAGGTGAAAAGTGTAGGAGTACATTTCACCGAACGTGACTCATTTTCGGATACTCTACTGTTAAGAGTTAATCCGAAAATATAGGTATAAGTATCCTTCAGATGAAGATCACAACCAGTGGCTTACAAGAAACTCATTGTACTTAGGTGCCGGACCATCTGGATTTCTAATCTAGCTACGAAAGGTTACTGGGTGCAGTCAAGTACTTATGGTAGTCAGTTGTGGATCAAGATAGAATTTAACCTATCCTGTTAAAAGAGAAATGCTTGTATTTCAATTTAGCAAAACCTTGGCCAAGGCACTTCATATGAAAGTCACATGATCACTAAAATTGAAATCACTTTATGGATTTGCTGTTTAGAGTTGACAGGCTCTTAAGCCATCCTTAGCATTTGTGGTCAAGAGGATAAATTATACGGTAACTATTTCTTAGGGTTCTTGGAGTTTGCTCGGCAACTCTTCGACCTATCCGGACGTCGGGTTCTATTGCTAGATGGGCACATCGATTAGTATAGAAAATTATTTTATGCTACCAGCTTAGGTTCGAACCTAGAGAGTCACACGCATAGAAGTTTCCTAGGATGATCTATTTGCTGATCAACGATTGAGAATCATATATGATTTAATTAATCAATTTGATTGATTAAATTATCCCAATTAGATTAAGTACAAGTGAATAAGATTCAATTTGGTTTAAGTCTATTAGAAGGACTAATCAATTTCAAATATTGATTTGAAATTAGATTTGATTTGGATTTAAATAGATTCAGGATTAGCCAAATTTGATTTGGGCTAGGACCATGATCTATATTGGTTTAATCCAATAAATTCAAATTAGCTTAAAATCAAAAATCCAAACCCCATGTGTGAAAAAAGTTTTCTCGCATGATGAGATAACTAAAATCTCATCTCATGAGAAATTAAATTCTTATGCAGAATTTAATTTATAACTTTTAGTCTTCTTCAAATGATTCCCAAGTTCAAGAAAAATAAATTTTGCTAAAAGGTGCCTCTTTGGAAGAGCACTCCACACAACTCTCCATGCATTGACAAGTGTGTGAATTAATATGCCTCTTTGGAAGAGCACTCCATACAACTCTTCGTGCATTGACAAGTGTGTGAATTAATGTGCCTCTTTGGAAGAGCACTCCACACAACTCTCCATGCATTGACAAGTGTGTGAATTAATATGTCTCTTTGGAAGAGCACTCCACACAACTCTTCATGCATTGATAAGTGTGTGAGTTTAATATGTCTCTTTGGTTTTCACAAAAATAGCGGAATTCTAAATGTTAGAATTCAATAGGCTGGCTAATATAAAACTATAAATAAAGGACATCCCTCACCAGATAAATAAACACAAGATCAAAAGAGATCAAAAAATTCTAAACAGTTAGAATCAAGTGTTACAGTTCTAAGAGTTAGAACAGAAAATTCTGGTGTGATTTTAGTGTTAGCAAAAGCTTGGTAGATCTTGGAAGAAGATTCAAGTGGAAGAATTCAAGATCAGCAAAATTATTTTTCGCGAGCTAGCACTCCCGGGAATCGATCATTCGGGGGCTTCGCTTGGACAATACTAGAGGCCGGACGATTGAATGGCTGCAGAGCACAAAGGATTTACCTACTGTTCTTAAGGTGAGTGATTTGATCCTTAGATCTTAAGGCATGCTTCAAGATGAGTAGTATGACTTCTCATCTTGAAGATTGAGATATGATCTTAATTATTTAATTTATATGCAATACTTAGATCAAACGATCCTATAATATAAGGCAAAGATATGATCTTGATGTATGTTAGAAAGATTAATATGTAATCTTTAAATTTTCGCATTGATAATTGTTATCAAATTTTTAAATATGTATGCCTCGGGATTAACTCTCCCAATAATAGTATCCCCAAATTGTTATTTTTTCCTTTCCTAAATGCCTTTTACTTTGATTAAATAAATCAATAATAGCCAAAGGTTATTTCTATTTAAGCAATTACTAAGGTTAACTTGATTAATGAGACCAAGGAGGGCAACTAGGTAAGTTAAAGTAACACTTAGAGAAAAACTCAAATAATGGAGGATCATATTATCTAAAGTAATAAGTGTTAGGAACAGTGCCCTTGAATCATATGTATTTATATTTTTTTTATTTTTTGAATTAATAAAAGAATTATTTTTTTCAATCTTGCCTCATTTATACGAAAGATGAATGTTTATATGAAAATCTAAAATATATTATGAGGCTGTAATCTTAGTATAATGTATACAAAAGAATTAAAATTATAGGGAATATATTTAAATATATCTGTGATTGATAGAAGTAAGGATCTTCTATCGTTAATCACTAATACGATCCATGAACATTTTGAATATGACAATCTTATCCGGATTGTTGTGTAGAGATACTTAGTGAAGGTATTATATATAATAAGATTATATAGGACTTGGACCGATATAATTTGAATCTTTATTTAAGACCGTTATAAAGAATTCAATTTATGTCACAAAATGATCATATGTAAATCAACCTTAATCCTGATTTAAACACAGGCTCCTTGATTGTGCTATTGGATCTTTTGATTTGTTTGTTAAAGCTCATTTGATGTTGAGCACTTACATCTTGGAGGTTTAATAACACATTGGGCTGGGAATATGATTTAAAGATATGGAATATGGCTTTTGAAAAGAAGCTTAAAATTAGTTCCCTTTAAGTGTTGATTATGTGGCTAAACATTTATGTGCGCAATTTATGATTCGATCATAAATTAACTATTTAATTAGTGAATCAATGTACAATAAGAGCAAATTAGAGGGGTATAATAGTTATTTCACCTAGCTCTAATTATGAACTAATTATGGAGGGTTGAATTACGATGACTCAAGTTTTCGAGTAAAATTAATCAATAATTTTCAAAGAGTGCAGTCTCGAGTTTTTAGTTGAGATTAATAAACTAAATAAATAATTAAATAGTTTTAATTAAGTTTATTCAAGTTTATTGGAGCTTGAAATTATGGACCCATGGTCCCCACACCATCTTAGGTTAATCGCATCAAATACTCTTAGATTAAATAATTAATGTGATTAATTATTTATTTTTTTCAAATAAAATATTTATTAAAAATTTATAATAAAGAGTTTATTATGAAGATAAATAATCAATTTGATTGATTATTTTTTCTCGCATTTATTTTGATACAATAAATTAGTTATTGGACAAAATAAAAATATGTTTAAACACATTGTTTATATAATAATTGATATGAATGGTTGCACATAAGTGTTATTGTGGAACATCACACAAGAGAATTTTGCTCTTATAAGTGGTGCATATTATGAGTTGATGAGAGAGAGAAATTTTAATTTTTTGATAATTTTGATAATGTGATTATTGAGAATATTGAAAATAAAATAATAAATTTGACTTATTAGATATTTGAAATTAATAATATCTAAAATTATTAAATGAGATTTGATAATTTAGATATTATTATATTTAATTTAGATATTATTTATAAATTAGTTACAAATAAGAAAATAACTTTTTCCTTGATATGATCAACGAGTTGATGTGGTCAAAATAGGTTATTTAGGTTATAACGGATAAACGTTATCTACATCAAATGTTGTAACAGATAAACGTTATCTAAATGTTGTAACATTATCTAAATTAAATGTTATAACAGATAAACATTATCTAAATATTGTAACAGATAAATGTTATCTAAATTAAATGTTATAGCAGATAGACGTTATCTAAATTAAATATTGTAACAGATAAACATTATCTAAATTAAATGTTATAACAGATAAATGTTATCTAGATTAAATTAATTTAAAAATAGTTTTTTTTCTGATTCACCTAGAGTCGGGACTTTCAGATAAAAAAAAGAAAAAATAAAAGAAAAATCTCTTTCCTCCTTTTCTCTCTTATTTTATGTGCGTCAGAGTTGTAAGAAATATAGAAAATCAAGAGTAAGCCCACTCTCATAATTCGATACCGATCTTGAGAAAGGTGAGGAAGGCTCTGGTTTCATTTTAATTTTTGGGATTCTTTATTCATAGCTTCGAATCCGATAGTAGGGCGCATCTGTTCCTTCGAGACCTCAACATATCGGTATGTTTTTATGTTTAGATAAATTATATGATAATTTTTCCTTTTTCATATGACAATATTAATTTTATGCATGTTAAACGATACGCATGCTTCCGCTACACATATATATGATATATATATATATATTGAATACCAACAAATGGTATCAGAGCTGTCATGCACTAATATTAATATTGTCATGATGTTGATATATGATAATTTGATATATTTTATAATATTTGATATTAGGCATGCATGTAATGATTGGGTATGTATAAATATTTGATATTTGGTTTGCATAAATATTTGATATTTGGTTGGCATAAATATTTGATATTTGGTATTTATTTTTACCATGAACTGTTTGCTTAAAAGTTGAGCATGGGATATAGATCCCAAGATTTATGGGCATCGAAATTATCATGTTCTTGATTTCTAACGTGTTCAACCTAGGGATAATCCAAGAGGAAGGCTACTGGTAATACCTCGGATCTCTTTCCCAATGGATGTACGGTAGGGATATTAGGGATGCACCGCAAGGGAGGCTACTGATAGTACCTTGGTGTGTTTAACCCAACTACCTGCGATTTGAAGAGGCCGCTAAGAAATATTTGTGATTTAATTAATTGCTATATTAAGAATTTATTTTTAAAGCAAATTGGACCTAAGCTTACTCCAAACAGTTTGGCCATAAAGATGGCCCACGATCATTAAAATAAAATAATTTATTTGATGAATTAATTTTATCATGCCATATAGAAATTAGAAATATCCATCCTAACCATCATAAAATTATTGATTAGGACTATTTGACTAATCATGTTTATGCCTATTTATAGGGTCTTAGTTAATGAACAAAGATAATATTGCTATAATTATAAATATATTTAAAAAGGTTTTTAAATGGGTGGTTTGGAATTATAATATTAAGAATTTGATTCTTAAATAAAGTTATGAAATTAAAAATAGTCTTAGGTTAAGTTAATATATGATATTAATTTAATAATGAGATTATTAAATCTAAGACTAATCTATTTAATTTCATAAATAACAATAATATGATTCTTTGTATAGAAACTAATTTTTAAAAGTTAATATGTGATATTAAATTTTAATCATATGATTATTAAAATCTTTTGACATTAATTTCTAAAAGATAATGGTTATCTTAAAGTATTAATAAGAATTCGATTCTTGAAATTCATGAATGAATTAAATTCATAGATTAAATCTATATGAGATGACAAGATTTAAAGGTTGTTGAATTTAATTCACAAAGATAAAAGGTTATCTTTATATAATAAAATATAATTTTACTTTAATAATATGTAATTAATAAATTTGTTGGTCTCCACCATTGGTTTAGCGAATGGCGTCTCGAGGCGGTTTGATTTCGTCCCCCTATGAGTGGTGTCTGTTCAATTCAATAACAAGGCTTTGAGGCGCTTTGATTTTGTCCCCCTATGGGTGGTGTCCATTCAATTCAATAACAAGGCTAGATATCTTAGGATAGAATTTTTAAATATATTTCAAGCCTGACCTACCCTACGGCGGCACGCTTAGGTTATGTCTAGAAATTTGAAAATAGGTTTTACTCATAAAGATATGAGATCAAATGTGTTGATTATATCTTTGACCAAACTTTTTCAAATTCGGTAGTTAATAAGTGTGAAAATAAGAGTTATTTTAGAAATATACTTATTAATCGAGAAGAGTCTCGGTTTAACTAAGTGTGCAAGCTGACCTATCCTATAGCGGCAGACTTGTACATGACTAGTTGAATTATCGAGGGAATAGAATATGGGTTTTTCTTGTATTTTTCCTAAATTGTTTAATTATTTTTTGAAATCTCTATTAAAAAAAAAAAAACTTATAAACATTCATCTTGACTAATTTTTTTGAAAATAGCTTTGAACAATCCCATTACTTCTCTGCTTTCTAGCAATACCCTAACTAAAGAAAACTATCCCAAATGAAAATCTGATCTTGACAACATTTTGACTATTGAAAACATCAAATTTGTTATCACTGAGCCAACCCTTGCTGCTGATCGTAATATTAGAGAATATATGACAAGTGGCAAGTTGCCACCAACCAAATGAAAGAGAAGAAAAATAGTAAATGTGATTTACTTGTACTTGAAGCTTGTCTAGTTGAGGTTGATACCTCCTCTTGGATAATTGATTTAGGGGCGACAAATCATGTTTATTCTTCTATGCAGCTCCTTAGTTCTTCGAGAGAGCTTTCTAATGGTGAGTTGATAATGAGGGTTGGCAATGGGGCTACGGTATCGGCCAAGGCAGTTGGAACAGCCCGTCTTTCGTTTGGAGAGAAATTTCTTATTCTGATTAATGTTTATTTCATTCCAAACTTTTCTAGAAATTTGATTTCAGTTTCTAAACTTCATGAACAATGCTATGGAATTTCATTTAATGGAAATGTTATTTTAGTTTCAAGAAATGGTCTTGAAATTTGTCGTGGATGTTTAGTCGATGGGTTATATATTTTATCGCCTTATGAAAATATTTCTTACAATACCAAACTGTTTAAAGTAGCTAATCCTAAGACTAACAAAAGACAAAAGGTAATAAATAGTGATAATAAAACATATCTCTAGCACCTTAGGCTTGGTCACATTAACCTTGATAGGATAAACAGACTTGTGAAGGATGGTTCTCTAAGAGAGCTAAGTGTTGGCACTCTTCCTATTTGTGAGTCCTGTTTAGAAGGTAAAATGACCAAAAGACCTTTCTCTGCAAAGGGCCAAAGGGCTAATGAACCACTAGAGCTAGTACATTCGGATGTGTGTGGACCATTCAACATACAAGCTTGAGGTGGTTATGAGTACTTTGTCACTTTCAATGATGATTACTCAAGATATGGTTTCGTTTACCTAATGCAAAGAAAGTTTGAGACTTTTGGAAAGTTTCAAAAATTTCGAGTAGAAGATGAAAAATAATTAGGTAAATCATTGAAAACACTATGATCAGATTGAGATGGAGAATACCTTGATATAAAATTTAAGGATTACCTTATTGAGCATGGAATTATTTCACAGCTCACAGCTCCGAGAACTCCATAGTAAAATAATGTTGCAGAAAGGAGGAACCAGACATTGTTAGATATGATTAGATCAATGACTATTCCTCACTATCGATATCATTTTGGGGATACGCCTTACAGACGGCAATGCACATTTTGAATGTTGTACCATCTAAATTTGTATCTAAGACACCCTTAGAGATGTGGAATGGGCAAAAATTGAGTTTACATCATTTTTGCATATGGGAGTGTCCAGTTCATGTTCTTAAGGGCAAATCTGGGAAGCTAGAACCACGAACAGAAGTGTGTCTATTCGTTGGCTACCCAAAGGGCACTAGAGAAAGTTTGTTTTATAGTCCATAAGAAAAAAAGGTGTTTGTATCGATAAATAACACTTTTCTTAAAAATAATTATATACATAAATTCAAACCTCGGAATAAAGTTATACTCAAAGAGTTGCTTAAAGATCAGAGTACCATTCCATCAACAAGAGTTGTTGAAATTAGGGAAGAAAAACCATAGCTCCTAATCAGGATATTATGGTGCCTAAACGTAGTAGGAGGGTTATCAGAACCCCAGTCCACTATAGACAGGATAGCAAAGCAAATGTTGTGGTAGCTGATACCAACGATGATGATCCATCATCATACCAACATATGATGGATGATCATGATAAGTACAAATGGTTAGAAGCCATGAACCAAGAAATAGAGTCTATATACTCCAATACTGTCTGAAAGCTTGTAGATCCACCTGAAGATGTCAGGCCCATTGGATGTAAATGGATCTTCAAGAAGAAAAGAAGAGTAGATGGGAAGGTAGAGACCTTCAAAGCTAGACTTATGGCAAAGGGTTATACCCAAGATAGCTGCATGTTTTGACTACGAAATATGGCAGATGGACGTCAAGATAGCCTTTCTGAATGGCTATCTAGAGGAGTCCATATATATGGAACAACTAGAGGGGTTCATTGTTAAAGATCAGGAGCAGAAAGTCTATAAGCTTAATAGATCCATCTATGGACTCAAATAAGCCTTCAGGTCTTGGAACATTAGGTTTGATGAAACTATCAAAATCTATAGTTTCGAGCAAAACATTGATGAACCTTGTGTATACAAGCTCGTTAATGAAAAAAGTATGGTTTTCTTAGTATTTTATGTAGATGATATCTTACTCATTGGAAATGATGTGAAAATATTATCTAACGTAAAGAGATGGCTGGCCGAACAATTCTAAATAAAAATTGAGAGAGGCGAGTTATGTTCTTGGTATCATTAGGGATAGGAAGAACAAACTCCTAGCACTGTCTCAAGCATCTTATATCGATAAAGTGTTGGCTCATTTTTCAATGCAAAATTTTAAGAAGGATCTTCTTCTGATCCGACATGGAATTATTCTCTCTAAAGAATAGTGTCATAAGACACCACAAGAAGAAGAAGACATGAGACAGATTCTATATGCATCGACAGTAAAAGTCTAATGTATGCTATGCTATGCACTAGACCAGACATCTGCTATGCAGTGGGAGTTGTTAGTCGATTCCAGTCAAACCCTGGGATAAAGCACTGTGTGGCAGTAAAGCACATTCTCAAGTATCTTCGGAGAATGAGAAATTATATGCTTGTGTATTCAGGTGGAGACCTGAACCTCTTAGGATACACTGATTCTGATTTTCAATCAGATAAAGATTCTCGAAGGTCAACATCTGGATCAGTGTTTACACTTGGTGGTGCAGCATTGTTTGAAAAAGTATCAAACAATCTAGCATTGCTGATTCTACCATGAAAGCTAAGTACATAGCGGCTTGTGAAGTAGCTAAAGAATCGGTTTGGCTTAAAAAGTTCTATACTGACTTGAAAGTTGTTTCAGGAATGGATATGCCATTGACATTATTCTGTGACAATAGTGGTGTTGTGGCTAATTCAAGAAAACTCAGAACTCATAAAAAGGGCAAGCATATCGAGAGAAAATACCATCTTATCAGAGATCATGCATTGAGGTGATGTCAATGTTATGAAGATAGCATCGAAACAAAATCTAGCTGATCCATTCGCTGCCTGAGAAAACGTTCAACAAACATCGTATGGGAATGGGATTAAAAGATATGTCACATTTGCTTTAGGGCAAGTGGAAGATTATTAGGAATAGTGCCCTTAAAATCAGATGTATTTATACTTTTTAATTTTTTGAATTAATAAAAGAAGCATTTTTTCTTCAATCTTGCCTCGTTTATATTAAAGATGAATGTTTATATGAAAATCTAAAATATGAGGCTGTAATTTTAGTATAATGTATACAAAAGAATTAAAATTATAGCTATATATTTAAATATATCCGTGATTGATAGAAGTAAGAATCTTCTATCGCTAATCACTAATACGGTCCATGAACTTTCTGAATATGATAATCTTATCCGGATTGTTGTGTAGAGACACTTAATGGAGGTATTATATATATAAGATTATATAGGACTTGGACCAACATAATTTGAATATTTATTTAAGACCAATATAAAGAATTCAATTTATGATACAAGATGATCATATATAACTCAACCTTAATCCTGATTTAATCACAGACTCCTTGATTATGCTATTAGATCTTTTGATTTGTTTGTTAAAGCTCATTTGATGTTGGGCCCAATACTTACATCTTGGAGGTTTAATAACACATTGGGCTGAGAATATGATTTAAAGATATGAAATTCATGGCTTTTGAAAAGAAGCTTAAAATTAGTTCCCTTAAGTATTTATTATATGGCTAAACAGTTATGCGCACAATTTATGATTCGATCATAAATTAACTGCTTAACTAGTGAATCAATGGTACTTAAGGAATAAGAGAAAATTAGAAGAGTATAACAGTTATTTCATCTAGCTCTAATTATGAACTAATTATGGAGGGTTGAATTACATGTAATGATTGTGGATGACTCAAGTTTTTGAGTAAAATTAATCTATAATTTTTAAGAGTGTAGTCTTAAATTTTTAGTGGAATAACTTCGAGATTAATAAACTAAATAAATAATTAAAGAGTTTTAATTGAGTTTATTCAAGTTTATTGAAACTTGAAATTATGGATCCATGGTCCCCACACTGTCTTAGGTTAATCGCATCGATTGAATAATTAATGTGATTAATTATTTTTTTTTAATAAAATATTTATTAAAACTTTATAATAAAGAGTTTATTATGAAGATAAATAATCAATTTGATTGATTATTTTTTCTCATATTTATTTTGGTACAATAAATTAGTTATTGGATAAAATAAAAATGTGTTTAGACACATTGTTCATATAATAATTGATATGAATGGTTGCACATAAGTATTATTATGGAACATCACATAAGAGAATTTTGCTCTTGTAAGTGGCGCATATTATGAGTTAATGAAGAGAGAAAAATTTTATTTTTTTGATAATTTTGATAATGTGATTATTGAGAATATTAAAAATAAAATAATAAATTTGATTTATTAGATATTTAAAATTAATAATATCTAAAATTATTAAATGAGATTTGATAATTTAGATATTATTATATTTAATTTAGATATTGATGACGCCAAATCATCGGCCTCGAGCGTCCGTCGCCTCCTCCAGCGAGCTCCTCGCGCCCGCAAGAAAGTCCCCGGGGCCGGAGATTCCGGCGGGGACCCTCCGACGCTCAAGTCAGTCATTTGGGATCAGACAAGAACCACTCAGCGGAAGGGAACTGAGACAGTTAGGGTTTTGCTAGGAGGAAGAAAGCTAGAAAATCAGAGTTAGGATCCTTACTCACAGTGCAGGTGCATGTTTTTATACCTATCCGAATATCCCATCTTACTGTTTCGGAAGATCGCCATCGTACCATCACTGTGTGCACTAGAGGTGTCCCGTGCTACCTGTCAATATGATATCACACGTGTCTAACAGCCGCGGTGGTATTTGGTGCGCGCCGTTGCTTGATATGACTACGCACAATTACAAATGGTAGCGAATCGTACGCCGTAACGGAGCATGGTCACGCACAGGAACATGCAGCACGCCATACACCGTTATGAGGCATGGCCCTTCGTAATGGGGCGCAATCACAGGCATACGGAGAATCACGTTGGCGCGCCATGTGGCCCGGAGCCATTATTTGGCTCGAAGGTCGGACTGCGTTCTGATCGCTGATGATACCCATGTACCCCGAGACCAGAGGGGGTCTCGGGGTAGAGATATGGTGGTCCCACCCTAAGACCGAAAGGGGTCCCGGGGGTGGGACGATGCTGGTGCACCCCGAGACCGGAGGGGGTCTCGGGGTCGAGAGATGACGATCCCACCCCGAGACTGAAAGGGGTTCCGGGGGTGGGATAATGCTGGTGCACCCCGAGACCGGAGGGGGTCTCGGGGTCAGAGATGACGATCCCACCCCGAGACCGAAAGGGGTCCCGGGGGTGGGATGATGCTGTGCACCCCGAGACCGGAGGGGGTCTCGGGGTCTAGAGATGACGATCACCTTGAGACCGAAAGGGGTCTCGGGGTGGGATGATGCTGGTGCACCCCGAGACCGGAGGGGGTCTCAGGGTCGAGAGATGATGATCCCACCCCGAGACTGAAAGGGGTCCTGGGGGTGGGACGATGCTGGTGCACCCCGAGACCGGAGGGGGTTTCGGGGTCGAGAGATGACGATCCCACCCCGAGACCGAAAGGGGTCCCGGGGGTGCGATGATGCTGGTGCACCCCGAGACCGGAGGGGGTCTCGGGGTCGAGAGATGACGATCCCATCCCGAGACCGAAAGGGGTCCCGGGGGTGGAACGATGCTGGTGCACCCCGAGACCGGAGGGGGTCTCGGGGTCGAGAGATAACGATCCCACCCCGAGATCGAAAGGGGTCCCGGGGGTGGGATGATGCTGGTGCACCCCAAGACCGGAGGGGGTCTGGGGTCGAGAGATGACGATCCCATCCGAGACTGAAAGGGTCCCGGGGATGGGATGATGCTGATGCACGACGAGACCGGAGGGGGTCTCGGGGTCGAGAGATGACGATCCCACCCCGAGACTGAAAGGGGTCTCGGGGATGGGATGATGCTAATGCACCCCGAGACCGGAGGGGGTCTCGGGGTCGAGAGATGACGATCCCACCCCGAGACCGAAAGGGGTCCTGGGGATGGGATGATGCTGGTGCACCCCGAGACCGGAGGGGGTCTCGGGGTCGAGAGATGACGATCCCACCCCGAGACCAAAAGGGGTCCCGGGGGTGGGATGATGCTGGTGCACCCCGAGACCGGAGGGGGTCTCGGGGTCGAGATATGACGATCCCACCCTGAGACTGAAAGGGGTTCCGGGGGTGGGATGATGCTGGTGCACCCCGAGACCGGAGGGGTCTCGGGGTCGAGAGATGACGATCCCACCCCGAGACCGAAAGGGGTTCCGGGGATGGGATGATGCTGATGCACCCCGAGACCAGAGGGGGTCTCGGGGTCGAGAGATGACGATCCCACCCCGAGACCGAAAGGGGTCCCGGGGATGGGATGATGCTGATGCATCCCGAGACCGGAGGGGGTCTCGGGGTCGAGAGATGACGATCCCACCCCGAGACTGAAAGGGGTCTTGGGGATGGGATGATGCTGATGCACCCCGAGACCGAGGGGGTCTCGGGGTCGAGAGATGATGATCCACCCCGAGACCGAAAGGGGTCCCGGGGATGGGATGATGCTGGTGCACCCCGAGACCGGAGGGGGTCTCGGGGGCGAGAGATAACGATCCCACCCCAAGACCGAAAGGGGTCTCGGGGGTGGGATGATGCTGATGCACCCCGAGACCGAAGGGGGTCTCGAGGTCGAGAGATGACGATCCCACCCCGAGACCGAAAGGGGTCCCGGAGATGGGATGATGCTGGTGCACCCGAGACCGGAGGGGGTCTCAGGGTCGAGAGATGACGATCCCACCCCGAGACCGAAAGGGGTCCCGGGGTGGGATGATGCTGATGGACCCCAAGACCGGAGGGGGTCTCGGGGTCGAGAGATGACGATCCCACCCCGAGACTGAAAGGGGTCCCGGGGGTGGGATGATGCTGGTGCACCCCGAGACCAGAGGGGGTCTCGGGGTCGAGAGATGACGATCCCACCCAAGACCGAAAGGGGTCCCGGAGGTGGGATGATGATAATGCACCCCGAGACCGGAGGGGGTCTCGGGGTCGAGAGATGACGATCCACCCCGAGACCGAAAGGGGTCCCGGGTGGGATGATGTTGATGCACCCCGAGACCGGAGGGGTCTCGGGGGCGAGAGATGACGATCCCACCCCAAGACCGAAAGGGGTCCCGGGGTGGGATGATGCTGATGCACCCGAGACCGAAGGGGGTCTCGGGGTCGAGAGATGACGATCCCACCCCGAGACCAAAAGGGATCCCGGGGATGGGATGATGCTGGTGCACCCCAAGACCGGAGGGGGTCTCAGGGTCGAGAGATGACGATCCCACCCCAAGACCGAAACGGGTCCCGGGGGTGGGATGATGCTGATGGACCCCGAGACCGGAGGGGGTCTCGGGGTCGAGAGATGACGATCCCACCCCGAGACTGAAAGGGTCCCGGGGGTGGGATGATGCTGGTGCACCCCAAGACCGAGGGGGTCTCGGGGTCGAGAGATGACGATCCCACCCCAAGACCGAAAGGGGTCCCGGAGGTGGGATGATGCTGATGCACCCCGAGACCGGAGGGGGTCTCGGGGTCGAGAGATGACGATCCCACCCCGAGACCGAAAGGGGTCCTGGGGGTGGGATGATGCTGATGCACCCCGAGACGGAAGGGGTCTCGGGGTCAGAGCTGTCGGCCTTTGAGCTGTCGGCCTCAGAGCTGTCGGCCTCGGAGCTATCGGCCTTGGGTGTGCATGACTTTTGAGGCCATAAATGCTACCATGGCCGAAGGGCCCTTAGGAGGCCAAAGGGGGGCTCCGTCGGTTTCCTTTACGGTTCTCTAACGGCGTTGGATCAGCCACATCAGATGCCCCCTCGCCCCTGAGACGAAGCGGGTCCACCCCAGCAAGGCGAAAGGGGCATTACCTCCCAAGTGGCTGATCCTCGCCTGATGCAGGGCTTCATGCCTGGCTGGTGCAGGGCTTTAGGTACCGACGGGTGTCGGGCTTCATGCCTGGCTGGTGCAGGGCTTCATCCATCGACGGATGTCGGGCTTCAAGCCTGGCTGGTGCAGGGCCTCATCCGTCGATGGATGTCGGGCTTCATGCCTGGCTGGTGCAGGGCTTTAGGTGCCGACGGATGTCGGGCTTCATGCCTGGCTAGTGCAGAGCATTAGGTGCCGATGGGTGTCGGGTTTCATGCCTGGCTGGTGCAGGGCTTCATCGCCGAGGATGTTGGGCTTCATGCCTGGCTGGTGCAGGGCTTTATCGCCGACGGGTGTCGGGCTTCATGCCTGGCTGGTGCAGGGCTTCAGGTGTCGACGGATGTGGGGCTTCATGCCTGGCTGGTGCAGGGCTTCATGCCTGGCTAGTGCAGGGCTTTATCCGCCGAGGGGTGTCGGGCTTCATGCCTGGCTGGTGCAGGGCTTTAGGTGCCGATGGGTGTCGAGCTTCATGCCTGGCTGGTGCAGGGCTTTATCCGTCGACGGGTGTCGGGCTTCATGCCTGGCTGGTGCAGGGCTTTAGGTGCTGACGGGTGTCGGGCTTCATGCCTGGCTGGTGCAGGGCTTTAGGTGCCAACGGGTGTCGGGCTTCATGCCTGGCTAGTGCAGGACTTCATCGCCGATGGATGTCGGGCTTCATGCCTGGCTGGTGCAGGGCTTTAGGTGCCGACGGGTGTCGGGCTTCATACCTGGCTGGTGTAGGGCTTTATCCGCTGAAGGGTGTCGGGCTTCATGCCTGGATGGTGCAGGCTTTATCCGCCGATGGGTGTCGGGCTTCATGCTTGGTTGGTGCAGGGCTTTAGGTGCCGATGGGTGTCGGGCTTCATGCTTGGCTGGTGTAGGGCTTTAGGTGCCGACGGGTGTGGGCTTCATGCCTGGCTGGTGCAGGGTTTCATCCGCCGATAGAAGTCGGGCTTCATGCCTGGCTGGTGCAGGGCTTCATCCGCCGACGGATGTCGGGCTTCATGCCTAGCTGGTACAGGGCTTTATCCGCCGATAGGTGTCGGGCTTCATGCCTGGCTGGTGCAGGGCTTCAGGTGCCGACGAGTGTCGGGCTTCATGCCTGGCTGGTGCAGGGCTTCATGCCTGGCTGGTGCAGGGCTTTAGGTGCCGACGGGTGTCGGGCTTCATGCCTGGCTGGTGCAGGGCTTATGCCGACGGGTGTCGAGCTTCATGCCTGGCTGGTGCAGGGCTTTAGGTGCCGACGGGTGTCGTGCTTCATGCCTGGCTGGTGCAGGGCTTTAGGTGCCGACGGGTGTCGGGCTTCATGCCTGTTTGGTGCAGGGCTTTATCCGCCGATAGGTGTTGGGCTTCATGCCTGGCTGGTGCAGGGCTTTATCCACGATGGGTGTCGGGCTTCATGCCTGGCTGGTGCAGGGCTTTAGGTGCCGACGGGTGTCGGGCTTCATGCCTAGCTGGTGCAGGGCTTCATGCCTGGCTGGTGCTGGGCTCTATCCGTCGATGGGTGTCGGGCTTCATGCCTGGCTGGTGTAGGGCTTTAGGTGCCGACGGGTGTCGGGCTTCATGCCTGGCTAGTGCAGGGCTTCATCGCCGACGGGTGTCGGGCTTCATGCCTGGTTGGTGCAGGGCTTTAGGTGCGATGGGTGTCGGGCTTCATGCCTGGCTGGTGCAGGGCTTTAGGTGCCGACGGGTGTCGGCTTCATACCTAGCTGGTGCAGGGCTTCATCCGCCGATGGATATCGGGCTTCATGCCTGGCTGGTGCAGGGCTTTAGGTGCCGACGGGTGTCGGGCTTCATGACTGGCTAGTGCAGGGCTTTATCCGCCGACGGGTGTCGGGCTTCATGCCTGGCTGGTGCAGGGCTTTATCCGCCGATGGGTGTCGGGCTTTATGCCTGGCTAGTGCAGGGCTTCAGGTGCTGACGAGTGTCGGACTTCATGCCTGGCTAGTGCAGGGCTTCATGCCTGGCTAGCCCAGGGCTTTTCTGCCGACCGGGGTCGGGCTTTATGCCTGGCTAGCCCAGGGCTTCAGGTGCCGATGGGTGTCGGGCTTCATACCTGGCTGGTGCAGGGCTTCAGGTGCCGACGATTATCGGCTTCATGCCTGACTGGTGCAGGGCTTCATGCCTGGCTGGCCCAGGGCTTTTGTGCCGATCGGGGTCGGGCTTTATGCCTGGCTGGCCCAGGGCTTTGGTGCTGGTGCTTGGGGCCGGTCGGGGCCATCCCTGCTGGACCCAGGCTTTTGTTGCTGAGAGCCGGTGGGGCACCGCTCTGCCAGTGGTACACTAGGCTTCATGCCTGGCTGGCCCAGGGCTTGTGCCAACCGGGGTCGGGCTTTATACCTGGCTGGCCCAGGGCTTTGGTGCCGGCGCTTGGGGCCGGCCGGGGCCGTCCCTACTAAACCCGGGCTTTTGTTGCTGAGAGCCGGTGGGGCACCGCTCTGCCAGTGGTACACTAGGCTTCATGCCTGGCTGGCCCAGGGCTTTTGTGCCGACCGAGGTCGGGCTTAGAGTGCCGGCGCTTGGGGTCGATTGAGGTCTTCCCTGCTGGACCCGGGCTTTGTTGCTGAGAGCCGGTGGGGCACCGCTCTGCTAGTGGTACACTGGGCTTCATGCCTGGCTGGCCCAGGGCTTGTGCCGATCGGGGTCGGGCTTTATGCCTGGCTGTCCCAGGGCTTTGGTGCCGGTGCTTGGGGCCGGCCGGGGCCATCCCTGCTGGACCCGGCCTTTTGTTGCTGAGAGCGGTGGGGCACCGCTCTACCAGTGGTACACTGGGCTTCATGCCTGGCTGGCCCAAGCCTTTTGTACCGACCGGGGTTGGGCTTAGAGTGCCGGCGCTTGGGGTCGACCGAGGTCTTCCCTGCTGGACCCGGGCTTTTGTTGCTGAGAGCCGGTGGGGCACCGCTCTGCCAGTGGTACACTGGGCTTCATGCCTGGCTGGCCCAGGGCTTGTGCCGACCGGAGTCGGGCTTTATGCCTGGCTGGCCCAGGGCTTTGGTGCCGGCGCTTGGGGCCGGCCGGGGCCGTCCCTACTGGACCCGGGCTTTTGTTGCTGAGAGCCGGTGGGGCACCGCTCTACTAGTGGTACACTGGGCTTTATGCTGGCTGGCCCAGGGCTTTTGTGCCGACCGGGGTCGGGCTTAGAGTGCGGCGCTTGGGGTCAACCGAGGTCTTCCCTGCTGGACCCGGGCTTTTTGATGCCAAAGCGAGGTTGGCCTTGGATGTTGATGCAAGGTAGGTCTTCCCTGCATGACATTTTTAAGTATTAATGAAAGAAAGCTGTCTTAAGTGCAATGTACTTAGCTCTTGTAGCTCCCCTGCTTTCCTTTTGCGGGTTTGAGCACTTTCGTCCGCTGGTGACCTGCCCCCAGGGAGTCATGTTTGTCGGATTGGAAGTATCCTTACCCTTACTTGGGCCTTCTCTCGCATTGAAGGCCAGGACGAGATGCCTGTGGCCGGGAAGAAGCTGGAAACGGGACAAAGCTGGAGTCCATTGAGAAAAGCCTTGGCAGTCGGCGGTCATTGAAGATGAATGGCTGGGAGAGTCCATCGAGGGCGTTGCTGAGAGTAAAAGGGTCGGAGGAGTTGCCAGGAGGGCTCTTTGCCTAGCTTTTTCTTTGAAGAGATTGATTGCCTTCGGTGCTGAAGCTTAAGAGCAGCGGTCAAAGCCTTTTATCCTCATCTTCCTCCTTGCATTAATTGCAACAACACCTCTCGGCTTGCTCTGGCTGATTATTGAGCCTTTGAGTGAGCTCTTTCAGCCACCGGTGTTGTTCGTCCAGATGCTTCCTCATCTTATGATTAAGGTCCTCCCCAGATGACCCGAAAGACTAAAAGAAGGCAGATCGGTGGTGCTCAGGTGAAGCTTGATGGCGATAAGCTTCTCTGTGAGGAGATTTTTTGCGAGCGGATCACTAGCCAACTGGTGCAGCTATCATGGGCGACGTCAGAGGCTTGGGGTGCTGCTGAGTGGCCCCCGAGCGTTGCTTCTGCAGTTCATGAACTGCTACTTTCAAAGCTTGATTTTGCCGATTCAAGATGGCTAGCTGGTTAATCAAAGCAGCTTAAGTTGGTGGTGAAGGAGCAGAGGGGGTGGCCTTTCGCTGCCTAGTGCGATGTGGATGCCCCTCAGCACGATTGGTAAGAACCTCTGGCATGTACATCACCACCATAGCAATCTCAGAGGGGACGAGGCTTATAGCTCAAGGAGACAGAGCTTTCTTTCCTTCAGCACGTCCTCCCTACCTGGCGCGCCAATCTGATGATGCCAAATCACCGGCCTCGAGCGTCCGGTCGCCTCCTCCAGTGAGCTCCTCGTGCCTGCAAGCAAGTCCCCGGGGCCGAAGATTCCGACGGGGACCCTCCGACGCTCAAGTCAGTCACTTAGGATCAGACAAGAACCGCTCAGCGGAAGGGAGCTAAGACAGTTAGGGTTTTGCTAGGAGGAAGAAAGCTAGAAAACCAGAGTTCGGATCCTTACTCACAGTGCGGGCGCGTGTTTTTATACTGTCGAATATCCCATCTTACTATTTTGGAAGATCACTGTCGTACCATCACTATGCGCACCGAGGTGTCCCGCGCTACCTGTCAACATGATATCACACGTGTCTAACAGCCGCGATGGTATATGGTGCGCGCCGTTGCTTGATATGACCGTGCACAGTTGCAAATGGTAGCGAATCGTACGCCATAACGGAGCACGGTCATGCACAGGAACATGCAGCGTGCCATATGCCGTTATGAGGCATGGCCCTCCGTAACGGGGCACAATCACGGGCGTACGGAGTATCACGTGGGCGCACCATGTGGCCCGGAGCCGTTATTTGGCTCGAAGGTTGGACTGCGTGCTGATCGCTGATGATACCCACGTACCCCGAGACGGAGGGGGGTCTCGGGGTAAAGATATGGTGGTCCCACCCGAGACCGAAAGGGGTCCCAGGGGTGGGACGATGCTGGTGCACCCCGAGATTGGAGGGGGTCTCGGGGTCGAGAGATGACGATCCCACCCCGAGACCGAAAGGGGTCTCGGGGGTGGGATAATGCTGGTGTACCCCGAGACCGGAGGAGGTCTCGGGGTCAAGAGATGACGATCCCACCCCGAGACCGAAAGGGGTCCCGGGGGTGGGATGATGCACACCCCGAGACCGAAGGGGGTCTCGGGGTCGAGAGATGACGATCCCACCCGAGACCGAAAGGGGTCCGAGGGTGGGATGATGCTGGTGCACCCCAAGACCGGAGGGGGTCTCGGGGTCGAGAGATGACGATCCCACCCCGAGACCGAAAGGGGTCCCGGGGGTGGAACGATGCTGGTGTACCCCGAGACCGGAGGGGGTCTCGGGGTCGAGAGATGACGATCCCACCCCGAGACCGAAAGGGGTCCCGGAGGTGGGATGATGCTGGTGCACCCCGAGACCGGAGGGGGTCTCGGGGTCAAGAGATGACGATCCCACCCCAAGACCGAAAGGGGTCCCGGGGGTGGGATGATGCTGATGCACCCCTAGACCGGAGGGGGTCTCGGGGTTGAGAGATGACGATCCCACCCCTGAGATCGAAAGGGGTCCCGGGGGTGGGATGATGCTGATGCACCCCGAGACCGGAAGGGGTCTCGGGGTCGGAGCTATCGGTCTTGAAGCTGTCGGCCTTGGAGTTGTCGGCATCGGAGCTATCGGCCTTGGGTGTGCGTGACTTTTGAGGCCATAAACGCTACCGTGGCCGAAGGGCCCTTAGGAGGCCAAAGGGGGGCTCCATCGGTTTCCTTCACGGTTCTCTAACGGCGTTGGATCAGCCACATCAGATATTATTTGTAAATTATTGCAAATAAGAAACCAACTTTTTTCGAGTTGACGTGAATTGTTCCCACGCGGTCAAAAATAGATTGTTTAGGTTGTAACAGATAAACGTTATCTGCATTAAATGTTGTAACAGATAAATGTTATGAGATAAACGTTATCTAAATTAAATATTGTAACAATAAATGTTATCTAAATTTAATGTTGTAACATATAAAATTATCTAAATTAATGTTGTAACATAAATATTATCTAAATTAAATGTTGTAACAGATAAACGTTATCTAAATTAAATTAATTTAAAAATAGTTTTTTCTGATTCACCTCTAAATATGGCATAAGGTGGACTTTCGGATAAAAAGAAAAACAAAAGAAAAGTCTTTTTCTTTTTTTCTTTCTTACTTTATGTGCACCAAAGTTGTGAGAAATATAGAAAATCAAGAATGAGAAAGGCTCTGGTTTTGTTTTAATTTGTAGGTATTTTATGAAGTACCTTGGCCCGTAACCTCTACCATGGGATTCTTCATCCATAGCTTCGAATTTTGAATTTGGTAGTAGGGCGCATCTGTTCCTTCGAGACCTCAACATATCGGTGTGTTTTATGTTTAGAAAAATTATATGATAATTTTTTTTTTCATATGACAATACTAATTTTTTGCATGTTAAACGATCCGCATGCTTCCGCTACACACACACACACACACACACACATATATATATATATATATATATATATTGAATATCAACAACAAGATGTGCTACGAGTGTGTATGTGTATTACTCTAACAGAAGGAAAGAAGGTCATCCCTAAGCTTTATTAATAAATCATGAAAAGATACATGTTAGAATTTTTTTGAAAAAAAAAAAAGCAATATAATGAAGGAGTTATGAAAGGAGGGGAGAAGAACAGAGAGCTACTTTGCTTAACAATATGAGCTGTCATGACCTCTCGATTTTTATAAGCATAGATGATAGCGAGAACATTTTTAGAAAAATTTAAAAATCTTCTTTAGCTAAGTATAATGTCATAACTAATGGTCTCATACTTTTCTTATTGTGGCCAAATAATTTCCTTGTGCCTCTAAGATATTTGTGAAGATTATAATGTCTTCCTTTGATGCCTATAGTAAAGAGAAGGTAAAAGCAAATATAGCATGAAAGAGGCTAGTAAAGGATGGAAGGTCAACCAATTCTAGATTAGAAGTACAAAGTAGACAAGTGAAAATGGATCTTTCTTTTGAGATGGTTATTGTTAGTTAGAATCTTATTTTGATCACCAAGTAAAGAAAAAAATCTTAACTTCCTTTAAGGCAATTAGTTTTCAAACTACCTTAAAATATTGGCAAAAATGCTCTACTATTATTAAATTTATACAAAAAGTTAATACATAAGATTTCATCTTTCTTGAGTTTCTAATTATGTACATTAATGATTTGATAAGGTTACAATGTGGAGAGAATCTCTTCTAACTTGTCTTTTAAGCCAAAACTTTTAAAGCGTAAAGGGGCTCAAAAATCTAATAGATCTTCAGCAAATAAGAGGCAACGGTATGATTATTCTCGACCATTCTGTGATTTAAATCATAAAAAAGTATAAAGAGTGACATCTACTCATACCAGGATTCCTTCCAAAATCTAACATTTTTTTTTGTATTTTTTAAATTTTCCTAGTCGATGCATAGACACGACTGGGTACTGTCAAACGCCAACATCTTTCCAAATTAAGAAGATACTAGTAAAAGATCATTCCTATTTTTCTTCTAAAGTAGTAAGATTTGAGAACTTAATTTTTCCATGAAGCCCTAATCTTAGCCAAGAATTTCAAAGCCCTCTTGGCAACTAGAGCAATGTTAAATTGCTTGATGCTCTTAATTCTAAGCTCTTCTTTTTCATAATAACAAACTTTATCCCAATTAGCTAAACAGTGTAAATTGCTCACCACCGTCTTTCTTTCCTTAGAAATTAGAAAAATATCAATTTTAAGAAAACAAGGAAAAAAAATTTTAGTGTATCCAATTGGTTGATAAGAGTCTCAATGCTAGTCTGATCCAAATTCGAAATGGCGCTTGTTTGAGGTTAACGCATAAAAGAGAGGAGTGAGAGCCTGATTTAACCCAACTTAAGAATTAAAAAGTTAGAGAGAAGGGACTAGAGTTAGAAAGAAAAGTAGAGAGAAATGAGTTTAGAGAGTTAAAGAGAGGAATAGAGAGTTAGAGAAAGAGAAAGAGTCAAAATTAAAGAGAGTATAAGAGAGCGAAAAAAAAGAAAGGTATGGGTGAGGGCTTGAATAAGGGATTCATTCTTGCAATCGAGAGAAGGGGAGGGAGGAAGAAGGTTGGGAGGGCTTCTTGATGGAGGTAGCCATGCTTCCTACCACTAGAGGCAGTCTCATACCATCCTTATTTTCGATGACTTGGCTAGCTAAGATTAAAAAAAAAAAGGGAGGAGGGAGAGGGAAAGGGAGAAGAAGAAATAGAGGAGGAGAATGGGCCATGATGTGGCTAATCAAGCCACGTTAAGGTTAACGAACAAAGCAGCTAATGGAGACGGACAGGATCACTCGGGACCCCCAGAGTCCCCTTCTAATCCGAGTCGGACTCCAAGACCGACGCTAGAGTGGCCTCCAGAGTCAGCCTTCAAGACTGACGCCAGAGTTGGCCTCCAGAGTCGACCTCCAAGATCGACGCCAGAGTTGGCCTCTAGAGTCGACCTCCAAGATCGACGCCAGAGTTGAGTACAGCCTAGTGCTCACGGCCCCCACATAGCCTTTCTAGCATCTGCAATCGCCACGTAGTCCACTACCACCTATGACCCCGCATGGCCCATGCGGCCGCTACAGTTACAGCGCACGCCCAATAGGACCCGACCTACCTACTGCCTACGACACTACACTAGACAGAGAGGTGGCGATCTATGAATTGGTTGACGTAAAGATATGGGGAACCTGAGAAGAATTTAAGTTTGTGGAATTCCTTATCTCAACTATTAAATTATTTATCCCTGAGCAGAACTCCTAGTAAAAGAAATTTCAGAAATGATAATTTGGAGTAGGAGAATTTCAAAATGACAGCCCCTTGTTATGTGATTGTTGTTATTTTATTTATATATTGTATTTATATATGCATGGTTACATGAGGATATAACTTGAATGTTTGTCTCAATTGATTTGGGTATGATTACGAGGTTTGAAATTCAAATTTGAAGTATAGGAGAAATGGTAGTTTAGTTCATGTATAGATTGTAATTGTCACGCTCTAAATTCACCATCTGATTCGGCCACGTGATACGGCCGCATGAACCCTAAGGCAAGCCCTAGAGACCATGCAAGGCCTGATATAAATAATCCATACTATGTTCCACAAAAATTTTATCATTTTAAGAAATAGCAATTATCACAATTTTAAAAAAAAACTGGGTAAACATCCACTAACATCATAAACATATATAAGTTCATTTTTTTCCTACAATCTTTAGAGAAATTTATTAAAATAGAATTTATATCTATCTAACTAATCGCAATAGCTGCAACGTCGCTCCATCCCATCCTATCAAATTAATCACCTCAACCTGTAAAAAATTTCAACAGATATAATGAGCTTTAACAGCCCGTAAGAATCGCCTACATAAAATTTGTCTTCATACATAGTAATTTAATAGGTAATCTTTATGGTATAAATACATGATTAAGTAAAGCCAACTACCAAATCAATAAATATAGATGCCATCATGCAACCATGTAATACACGTCTAATAACTTTAGACTCAACCAGTCATACATTAGATCCAAATCCATCTAGTTTTTAGTTCTAGACTACCATAACCACATTCCAACCCATGGCAGGGCAATTGTCACACTCCAGCCTGTGACGGGCAACACTACCATATTTTCAGCCTATGATGGGGCTCACAATATTGTTACACTTCAGCACGTGACTGGCAACACTACCATATTTTTAGCCTATGGCAAAGCTCTCATATGGCCAGCCTAGAGCATCAATCATCATGCACTCATGCATCACAACCAACGCATGGCATATGTATCAATGCATCGCAACTCAACCATAATAATAAAAATTTTATAAGTCATAATTAGGCATATTCATCAACCAAACCAAACCAAGAATCAGAAAACACACGAAATCCAAAATTCGCCCAACGTAAATCATCAAAAACTAACAATTATTTATACAATACCAAAAAAATTATGTAGAAAAATTCTTACTTCATAATTTGGCTAATAACCCTCACTGACGATTCGAATTTAACTCCTCCCTATCACGTTGGTTGTTCTCTTTAGCTAACACAATTCATATATTTTATTTAATTAAAATTTTAATTTAATTTAATTTAATTTTTTTCTAGAACCCATTGGGTCTGTGCTGCAATTCGAGCACTCATCCTTCTCCTCTCCTCTTTATATATATTATATATATATATATATATATATATATATATATGTGTGTGTGTGTGTGTGTATATATATGTGTATATATATATATATATATATATATATATATATATATATGTGTATATATATACATATATATATATATATATATGTGTGTATATATTACATATATATATATATATATATGTGTGTATATATATACATATATATATATATATATATATCTTCTCACCGCATTCATCACATGTGCCTAATTTCTTTCCATCTTTAATGATCCACTAAGAACTTACCTCTCTTCCCTAGCGTCCAATGATATCCTAACGATGAAGGGCTTTGCTTCCCCACTTCTTCTTCTTCTTTTTTCTCTCCCTCTCTCTCTCTTTTTCCTCTTTGCAGCACTAGGAAACAACCCTAAGCCCCCCACCCCCTCTTATATATATATATATATAAATTTTTATACGCTGAATCGGGTTATATATAATATATAATACGCTGAATCGGGTTATCCTCCCCAATATCACGCACAGGTAGTTAGGGGGATTGGACCGGTCCACTTTGGGCCGGTCCAATTTCCACGGACTCATAGTAATCATACCTATAAATCCGTAATTAAGGACGAAATATCAACGGTGGATATGGATAGAAATTTGACCCAAATTATTTTCATTTTATAGAGTTTGAAATTCATATATAAAATAAAATAGAAATGGTAGTATGACTAATATAACCTATAATCATGTCTTGTGATTGAGGCTGCGAAATTAGACATTGATCAAGTCTGCTATTAAGAACCTCATATAGTTTGTTAGATAAGTTACATGTAACATGATCCCATATGTCTTTCGTATGTCAAAATACATAATTTCCATAAGTATTTTGAGTACTGAGTTAGAGCAGATTAGGAGTATGAAGAAATGATTTTATTCCATTGAGCTGATCTAGATATCTTTTGGCTAGTAGTTATTAGTAGAAGGCTAAAAAATTAGACCTCAACAGAAATCTGCTTATGTTTCATGGTGATGTCATGCAAGTCATATTGCAATGAATAACTGGAGCATAGCTCACTTCTATTTCTTAGTTCTTGGGGGAGAGGTCACACTCATTTATCTCCTTTATGGTTACAGCAAAACATTTTCGAAAGTAGGACTACCAAAAATGAATTTCTATAATCTGGCAACTTAAATGAGAGCCTTTGACTGTAGAACTCCCCTTGCAAAGCTCTTGTTGACTCCGAAATATGTCATTTATTAGTGTGGAAAACGCAGTCACTAGCATATTCTGAAGTCTCTGCATTGCATCCTGCCCTCTCTATAAAGCAGGAAGCAGCATATCGTCGATTTTTAACTGCTAGCCCTCCTTGTAACATGATGTAGTCCTTCAAACAGCTTGGAGGATTGGAAAAGATGTCACTGAGGCAGGTACCAATCTTGTGCCCGTGGATTCTTGGTTCCTCATTATCATCAGAGTATTTTACCATATTGGTTTGAAGAATTCTCAGACTATTTTTGATTTTAAAACTTTATTGACTTGGTATTTCTGTTCTGATGTCAGGAAGTAGTTCCCAGACCCATAGCAAGGATTGTTGTAGCCATTGCTGCTCTAACAGTTGCTCTTTTCTACTCAAGTCTTTTGTGTCCACTGCATTCTTTGTATTGGTATGCCTTTCTATCATTCACCTAGCAAAGCTTGAAAATGTTGAGTTATATCGACTGTGCTGGTTTGGTCATAAAGAAGGAAAGGTTCTAAAATATATGCATGGATTTTGTTTTCTGTTTCTTATGAATTCTGAGCCTGGTATTTTAGTGCTGTGGCATCAACAGACTAAACAGGTCACTGCTTCATTTTTTTTTTTAAAAAAGTTCTGGTTATGTTAAACATGGCACTCTTTAGATTTTGCAACAGGCTATGATGGGGATCATATATTTCACCTTCGTTGCTTTGAACACGGATGAAGGCTCCAGAGGGGGTGGAAGCAAAACTGTCTACTTTAGACGAAACTTTAGACGAAGCTAGATGAATAATGGAGAGTACAAGTAGATGTCAATTCTGATGAATTACTAGTTTTCAAGAAGAGTTACAGTCAACATGCCAATGCTTGTGAAGGAACCGTCGGCCATCAATTCATCGGGAAGAAGCAATGACTCTGAATATTTATGTATTTGTAAATCTTTAGTTGGAACTGCACAATAAAAAAAGAGGTAGTTGGCTCAATCGTTCTTTAGCACACTGTTTTAAATTGTTTCTCTCTGGATGCATGCAACGTTGAAGTGGGCACCTCTGTTAAAAAGGCTAGATGAATAATGGAGTAGCAGGCATGCAATAGGCAGCAAAGCTAACATAAACACATTGATCAGGATATTTTACAGCGCTCATAGTTTCCTGAACTTTATTTTATTCTGGCAAGACAACAAAAATTGTCCAGACTTAGGAACATAACCAGCATAACCATCTTCCATCCTCCACATCTACCCATCCTTTATCTCTATTCATCCATGCTGATGATGCAACGCAGGCTTTCCCCACTCAGCATGTAATCAAACGCCTTGTTAATTTCAGAGAATGAGATCTTGTGTGTGATGAACTTCTCCACTTCCAACTCCTGCATATAGAGCAAACTTCTGTTCCACCCGAGGATCGCCTGTCCTCCTGGCGGGTGCGAGCCTCCCTGTCCCCCATGCCAATGTAGACTTCTTCTCCTTCACCTTCCTCTGAGACTGTTCCTCTATCCCGGCAGCAAGTCATCAATCGGGCCCTCACTAGGGGTCGCTCGATAGCCGCCGGTCCTCCTCCTAGGGCTAGGGCGGAATCTCCAGAAGGGACCGCCTCCTCCATAACCAGGCAGGAGCTAGCCAACATTAGGGCTCGGTTTGGGGTTTCAAGCAGTGTCCAGCTGTTCGTCCCCACCCCCGATAATAGGGTGATGTCCTCTCGTCCCGGGCGGATTGCTGCATTCCTCAAGGGGGGCCTTCGACTATCTCTCCATCCATTCCTACCTTTTCTCTCTAGCGCCTGCCCAGCTAGTTCCGAACTCCATTCGGACCATCTGCGACTTCCTAGTGTTGTACCATCTCCACGGGATAGAGGCTAGGGTCTCCTTTTTTCGTAGTTTTTACACCCTCCGGCAACAGTCGGGCTGGTGGGTGCTTCAGCCTCGGCCTAACCGAACCCTTCGGTTAGGTCTCCCCACATCCATTAAGGGATGGAAGACCCGGTTCTTTTCCGCTGACCTTGAGAGAGTGGGGGCAAGGTGGGGGGACCCGATACATGACCGAATAAGAATTCGACGGTGGTCCCGAGGGATAGGGAGGCCTTTGGGCAGTTGCTGACGGCAGTGGTCCCTCACTGCAATCAGCTTCTATCCAAGGAGAACCTCCAGCTCGCGGGTATTCTCCCAAGCAGCAGTGAGCAGCCGAGGGCACTTCCCAACTTTTTCATTTTTTTTTGTGGTTCTGACCTGCCCTGACTTGTGCAAACATGAGGCTGCCGACCGAGATGTTGATGAGGGCGATCGCAAAGAAGTGAAAGCCCGAAGTCAAGGCAGGAGGGTCAAAGAAGAAGCCCCGCCTCTAGGCCCCTGCCCCCCCTAGCCGATGGCCAGCAGGCGGGCGAGGAGGCCAATCCTTCGTCCTCACAGCCACCCATTCCGTCGAGTGCCCCGCTGGCAGCCTCGGCAATCGACCTGATTGTTGACACCCCACCAGAGGAGCCGCGGGCTGTAGCAGCTCCTTCGAGCACTGAACCGGCCACGCCGGCGTCGAGCCATCGGAGCACGTGGCCGAGCCAGCCTTGGAGGGAGGCCTGCCCGCTGACAGAGATGCAAAGACATCCGCCCCCTTAGCCTCATCTGACCTCAGGGGAAGAAGGGCTAGGGCGGACCCCCCGCGGGTGTCCCTCACCTACAATGGTCGTACCACCGAATGACTGATGGTGAGGGTCTGCTTGCTGGAGCTCCAGGCAGAGTTTCACCAGCTGGATGCTCCCGCCATCCTCTAGGATTCTTTCGCAGTGCATCTCTGGGTAGGTATTCTTTTCTCTTCTAATTTCTGCTTATCTGAGTACTAACCAGGGCTTTCCTTGCGCAGGTGGTAAACTCCCTATCGGCTCTGAGGAACACCGCCTTTCGTAGTCATCGCACCCACAAGGCGACCTTGGCCGCTGTGGCCAGGGCTGAGGAGGCCGAGTGTGCCCTGGAGGTGGCCCGACGGGAGGCTGAAGCGACCAAGAGGGCGCTGGGGACTGCCCAGAGGGAGGCAGAGGAGTGATGAAGACCCTGGCACTATTCCAAGTGGAGGTCAAGGAGGCAAGATGGCAAGGAGCGGCCGACATGGGGCACGCTCGTGCTGCCAAAGCCGAGCTGGGGGCCTGATGACTCTAACTGGAGATGGCAATCCAGGAGGCCAAGGAGTCCGAAGGCTGGGCTGAGGGCATCGAGGAGATTGCTCGAAGAGACGATGCTCAAGCCGCCGATGCCATCGCCCGAGCAAACGATGCCCTGCGGAGAGCCCAAGCCATCGAGGAAAGGGCCGCAGCGGTGGAGATGGCGATGGCAGAGTCCATGGAGTGCTTCTGAGGCTCCACCGCCTTCGCCGAGGAGGTCGTAGAGGGCTCCGCTGATGCCTACCTCCAGGGCTTCCATGATGGGATGGAGAAGGCCGCGCGAGTCTCCGGGATTGCCAGCCTTAGGGACATTGAGCCAGATGTCTGCGAAGGACTAAAAGACTTGCCTAGGGATGGGTCGGCACCGACAGACACCTGAGAGCCCTTCCCATCACACCTTTTGTTGTTTTTGTTCCCAAGTCCGACTCGAGTCAGCATTTTGTAAAACATTCAAAGTAATAAAATTATTTCTTTTTTCCTTTGAAATCTATTGTCGAGGGTTGAGCACTTTGCTTAAAGTAGCATAATTTTTTCCTTAGCCTACCGTCGTAGGACCCTTGATAGGGCTGCATCGGCACTGGTGGGGTCGCCGTGTCTATCTGCTCACCTTGAGCAAACCCATAACTTAGTCACTACATAAGATCGGATCCTAGCTAGGGGGGCCACTAAGGCTGGCCTCGGGGCTTTCCTTTGTGAAAACCCAAGTTCGATGTCAAGTGTGAGTCTCATGATGAGCTTACAGCGTCGAGCAGTCATCAGGACCTTAGGGCTAGCCGAGGTCGAACCTCAGGCGCTAGGTCGGCCTTGGGTTCCCCATGCTGTCCAAAGTCGGGGCTTCGGTGCTGAGCTAGCCTCGGGCTCTCAGTGCCAACAGGAGTCGGGCTTTGGTGCTAAGCTGGCCTTGGGCTTTCAATGCCGACCAGAGTTGGGCTTCGGTGCCGAGCTGGTCTCGGGCTTTCAGTGCCGATCGGAGTCGGGCTTGGTGCCGAGCTAGCCTTGGGCTTTCGGTGCCGAGCAGAGTTGGGCTTCGGTACCGAGCTGACCTCAGGCTTTTGGTGCCGATCGAAGTCAGGCTTCGATGCTGAGCTGGCCTTGGGCTTCGGTGCCGACCGAAGTTGGGCTTCGGTGCCGAGCTGGCCTCAGGCTTTCAGTGCCGACCGACGTTGGGCTTCGATGCTGAGCTAGCCTCGGGCTTTCAGTGCTGACCAAAGTTGGGCTTTGGTACTGAGCTGGCCTTGGGCTTTTAGTGCTGACCGAAGTCGGGCTTCGGTGCTGAACTGGCCTCGGGCTTTCAGTGCTGACCGGAGTCGGGCTTTGGTGCTGAGCTGGCCTCGGGCTTTCAGTGCCGATCGGAGTCGGGCTTCGGTGCTGAGCTGGCCTCGGGCTTTCAGTGTCGACCAAAGTTAGGCTTTCCTGTCGAGCTGGCCTTGGGCTTTCAGTGCCGACCGAAGTTAGGCTTTGGTGCCGAGCTAGCCTCGGGCTTTCAGTGCCGACCGGAGTCGGGCTTTGGTGCTGAGCTGCCCTCGGGCTTTTAGTGCCGACCGGAGTCGAGCTTTGATGCCGAGCTAGCCTCAGGCTTTCAGTGCCGACCAAAGTTGGGTTTTGGAGCCGAGTTGGCCCCGGGCTTTCAGTACCGACCGAAGTCGGGCTTTGGTGCTGAGCTGGCTTTGAACTTTCAGTGCCGACCAGAGTTGGGCTTTGGCTGAAAAGATGGATTTCTTGAACATATTTTTATTAGTCGAGAATATGGGACAGGTAAATCCAAAAGAATACAAACATTTAATAACACAATGTTAAAAGTGTACATTACTGGTAGTACCGACGGAGGTTGTCAGAATTCCAGGTCCGGGTGAGCGACTTTCCATCAAGTCCCTCGATTTGATATGCTCCACGATGAAGGGCTTCAGTGACCCGATAGGGTCCTTTCCAATTTGATGATAGCTTGCCTCCTTTCGTCGGCTTCGAGACCTCAGCCTGTCTGAGGACTAGGTCCCCTAGCAGGAACATCCTAGGATGGACACGGGCGTTGTAATACCTGGCGGTTCGCTGTCGGTAGGCAGCCATCTTGAGCCATGCCTAGTCACGTACCTCCTCCACTAGGTCAAGGTTGGCTCGTAGCTGGCTTGAGTTGTCCTCCCCGTCATAAGACTCCATTCGGGGACTCGGGACGCCGATCTCCACGGGGATGATGGCCTTAGACCCGAAGACAAGGGTGAAGGGAGTTTCTTTAGTAGGAGCCCGCGGTGTCGTGTGATAGGCCCATAGCACATTGGGGAGCTCCTCCACCCATCTTCCTTTGAAGTCATCCAGCCGCGCTCTGAGCCCCTGGAGGATGGTGCAGTTCGTAACCTCAGCCACCCCAATGGTCTAGGGGTGACCGATAGAGGTAAACCGTTGATGAATGCTCAACTCGGCGCAAAATCCTCTAAAGGGAGCATTGTCTAATTGCCGGCCATTATCGGTGATGAGGGTATGCGGCAGTCCAAACCGACAGATTATAGATTTTTAGAAAAAGGATCTTACCTTGCTTTCGATTATCTTAGCCAGCACCTCGGCCTCAACTCATTTGGTGAAGTGGTCGACGGCGACCAGCAGGAACCTACACTGGCCAGAGGTTGAGAAAAATGGTCCTAGGATGTCCATCCCCCACTGAGCAAAGGGCCATGGGGCCGCTAGGGGGTTCAGCTAAGAAGTCGGCTACCGCTGGATGTTGGCATATCGTTAACAGTTGTCGCACCTTCGAACTAGCTCGGCGGCGTCCTCCTTCATCGTAAGCCAATAATATCTTGGCGCAGGGCTTTGTATGACAACGCTCTGTCCCCTAGGTGACTCACACAACACCCTCGTGGATCTCTCGAAGGATGTAATTGGCTTCCGTGGGGCCAATGCACTTGAGAATTGGGTACGAGAAGGACCTTCGGTAGAGCCGCCTGTCCAGTATCAAAAATTTAGGAACTCACCGCTTGAGTAGCCTGGCCTCCACCGGGTCTTCGGGGAGGGCATCATCGGTAAGATACCGAATGTAAGCGTCCATCCAAGAAGGCTCCCGAGTGACCGGTAGGGCCTCCTCTAGGCTGAAAACGGATCGGATAAACTCCGACCGGATCCGGATCCGTATTCGAATTATATCAAATTCGGATAGTTATTTTACTGTTTAATCGGATTCGGATACGGATTCGGATATCTAATCCAAAAAATAATCGGATACGGATACAGATACGAATTTATATATATTTAAATACGGATACGGATATCCATTTTATTATATCTAGAGGGATAATAATATAATATTTTATTATTTTAACATTTGGATTTTTCTTTTCAAAGCCCGCCACGCCATGCCAGCCCGCCGAGCCCGGGCGCTGGGAGTCTGGGACGGCCCAAGCGAAACAAAGAACCAAATTTATTAAGCTAAAACAATAACATCACAACGCCCGGATGAAATGCAGGATCGACACGTCGGTACGGATCATAAACTCCTCTGACTCCCTACTTCACTTCGGCACGACTTCGGCTCTTCCTCACTCGCCGAGCTTTCTTCCAATCTTCTCTTCTGTTCACCGAATCACCGTTCTTCTTCTTCGTCTCGTTTTCAGTCTTCCACTCCACAGTCGACATCAGCTGCTACTTCTAGACTTCCTGGGATCGATCCGTGGAGGCAGAAGCGAAGGAGACGGAGTTCTTTGATCTTCCGACTTCCGTTCTTCCATCTTCGTCTTCCACTCCACCATCCACATCCAAACTTCCTAGGGGCTGGGATCGATCCGCGGAGGCGGCAGCGAAGGAGACGGACCAGACGGCAGATGGTCGAGGAGGAGCTGTCACGATTCTCACGAAGCATTCTTCCCCTAATCGGCTAATCTTCGCCGCTGCGCCGCATCAGCCAATAGTTCACACTTCACAGGTAAGCTTCCTTGTCCCTTGAACCTTGATTATAGTTAGATTGTAACTATTTTCCATGTCAAATAATAGATGTTCCTCGATTGTTCACAGAAAGCTTTCTTCTTCCTCGATTGTTCCCCTGTTTCACCGGAGAATCGAGGCTTTCTTCTTCCTCGATTGTTTGTTCCCCTGTTTCAGGTGAAAGAGGGGAGCAACAGCCAACAGGGCTCCCTTCTTCTTCGTCTTCTTCTTCGAGAGAAACAGGGGAGCTACAGCCAACACAACAGGGCTCCCTTCTTCTTCGTCTTCTTCTTCTTCTGCGAGAGAGGTATGAGAACTGGAAGCATCCTCTTAACATTTAGACTGAAACCATCCTCTTAACATATGGAATTGTTAATCCAATTTCCTGGGATAGAATTATGCCATTTGAATCCAATTCTGATGCTTTAAAATGCGAGATTGAGTTGGATTCCCATTTATACCAAGTTCTGACGCTTTAAAATGCGAGACTGAAACCATCCTCTTCTCAAGTTCTCATGCTTTATTGTCTGCTGACTGCTTACTGGATCGTTCTAACCTTTTGCCTCCTTAATCCTCATGCTTTATTGTCTGTTCCTCACTTCCTCATGAAAGGATGAATGTCTTCCCAACGAGACGTATCACGTATGTGCTGCGTTTCAGCGTTTGTTAATTTGGTTATTTATAATGCAGAGAACTTATTGTTTCAGTGTTTCACTGCTACACTGAGTCACTGACTTAGCCCAAGGCTCAAAGTATTAGCCTTGGCCCAGACTTAGCCTGGCCCAGACTTAGCCCAGCTCAAAGTATAAATATTGAATCAAGCTTACTTAGCATGGCCCAGACTTAGCCCAAGGCTCAAAGTATTAGCCCTTAATGCTAGCATTAAGTACGATATTTAACTAGCTTCACTTGATTCGAGTGGGATCTTCCAATGCCTTTCACATTAATTTCACAAGAATTTTTCTTATAATCTAATCTCTTGCATGCTCATTGTTGATTGTCTCTTCCAACACATGAAATTGAATGACTGCTTGAGTATGTTAATATATTTTTTTTTTTGTGATGGAATTCTCATTGACTTGTGTGATCATGGATTTTCTTATTTATATTTTATTTTTTTTATTTTAAATACAGTTCTTATATATCATGTCTTCTAGTGGAACCATTGAAGATGCAAATAGCAAATCAGTTGAACCTACAAATCAAACAGAGAGGAAAAGACAAAAGAAAAAGTTAACATCTAAAATTTGGGATGATTTTACAAAGTATGAATTAGAAAAGGAAGTTGATGGAAATATTTTTAAAACAGAAGAAGCAAGATGTAATCACTGCAAAAGAATATTTAATGGAGCTAGTAGGTTGGGGACAACACATTTGAAAAATCATCTTGATAAGTGCCATTCATTTTTGAAGAATACTAATGTCAAAGGCCAACTAATGTTACAAACATCAATGCAAAAAGAGGATGGCACTTGTTCTTTGAGTCCCTATACATATGATGGAGATGTTAGTTGTAAGAAGCTTATACGGATGTTTGTTATGCATGAATACCCATTTGCTATGGTTGAGCATGAAGGATTTATTGATTTTGTTAAGTCTTTAAGACCATCTTTTGAATTAAAGAGCCGCATAACCCTTAGAAAAGGGATTATGGAAACATATTTAGAGGAAAAGAAAAAAGTTTATGATATGTTTGGTCTACTTTCATGTCGGATAAGTGCAACTATGGATTTGTGGACTTCTAGACAAAACAAGTCTTATTTATGTGTGACAGCACATTTCATTGATGATGATTGGAATTTGAAAAAGAAAATAATTAATTTTATGCATATGGGAGGAAGACATACTGGAGTCAATTTGTGTAATACATTTATCAAAAATATGATTGATTGGAATATTGATCGTAAGTTATTTATATTAACATTGGATAATGATCGTGCCAATGATGTGTGTGTCAGAGAAATCGTGGATAGGCTTCAAGGAACACTTGTATGTAATGGCCAGTTCTTTCATGTGAGATGTGCTGCACATATTATTAATTTAGTTGTGCAGGATGGACTAAAAAAATTAATATGGCAATTAAAAATATCAGAGAAATGGTGAAGATTGTTCGAAGCTCTCCACTACAGTTAGAGGAGTTTGAAAAGAGGGCTAAAGAATGTAATTTGGATACACGTAGAGGTTTGTCAATTGATGTCCCAACACGATGGAACTCTACGTACATGATGCTAAGGGATGCTTGTTATTATAAAGAAGCTTTTAAAAGATTGCAGTGTCTTGATCCATACAAATATGATATGTGCCCAACAAATGATAATTGGATAGAGGTAAAAACATTTTGTCAAGCTTTGAAAAACTTCTATAACATCACCGAGCTCCTTTCAGGCACATTATATCCAACTGCAAATCTCTTTTTTCAAGAATTTTGTGAAATTCAATTGCAAATTATTGAATGGTGCACAAATCCTAAGGATCAACTTTTTCTCTTTATGGCATTATCAATGAAGGAGAAGTTTGACAAATATTGGCAGCAATCTAATCTTATGCTAGCAGTGGGTTCATTCTTAGATCCTCGTTACAAAATGAAGATGGTAGAATTTTATTACTCACAGATTTACTCTTTAAATGGAGAAAAAGAGGTCGGTGATGTTCAAAATGTTATTCGAAACCTTTATAGTGAGTATGAAAAAAAATTTCCTTCATTTTCTATTCCAATTACTCATGATATTGGTTCATCGAGAGATAGCGGATATATTTCTGATGAGTTTGATGAGATGGAAGGAAGAAAAAAAAAGTTTGCACAATTTATAAAGAAGAATGCACAGCAACAACAAATTAGAACAGATTTGGATATATATATGAAGGAATCTATTTGGCCATGGGTTGAAGGTGATGCTTTTGATATTTTAGGCTGGTGAAAATCTAATGGTCCAAAGTATCCTATCTTATCTCGGATTGCAAGAGATATTTTGGCAATTCCAGTATCTACTGTAGCTTCAGAATCAGCATTTAGTACAGGTGGACGAGTGATAGATGCATTTCGAAGTTCATTAGATCCTGATATTGTTGAAGCTGTGATTTGTCTTCAAGATTGGCTGAGATCCAAGAAAAAAGGTAACTTATTGCATTTTATACAATACTTTTTATTAGATTTAATTTATTTATAATATTTTACTATTTTTTAAAATTTTGTTTCAGGTCATATTCCTTCCATTGTTCATGATCTCAATTCTCCTGATATATTGGATAAGGTAAATGCAAATGATGTATAGTTTTTAAAAAATAAGTTATTGTTTTTATTTATATATTGAACTTTTGTACTAATAATATTCTTAACATGTTTTATTTCAGGATGATTAGAGCATTGAAGATTGTCATATGATGTTATTCAATGATTTATGAACTTTTTACTTACTAGTTTATGAAATACTTCTTATGACATTTGAGTTTATGAGATGCATTTAAGATTTATCGTCAACAAAAACTTTGAGCTTGTGTGGGCTGTGATAATATTTTGAGCCTATTCAATTTAATTTGGCAATGATGATAGGGACTTCCAATTTTTTGATGCTCAATGTGTGGGCTGTGAAATCATAACTTGGAGGGCATTTCTAAATGCAATCGTTGTGATTTGTGAAGCATATGTTTGACACTGAAATCATGACTTGGAGGGCATTTCTAAATGCAACCGTTGTGATTTGTGAAGCTTATGTTTGACACTCTATCTGAGCCAAGGGCCATGATGTTAGGCAGATTCATAGCATTTCCTGACTCGGATGCATGCAAATTGTAACCATCAGGAAATAACAGCTGATAATGTCTTTCTGAGCCAACTCAAACTATGTCCCTATATCAGATAAGTTACTAGCGTCTTGGAGGATATTTATTCATTTCCTTGATCATGTCTGTGATATATTTTCAAGAATCATACGTCTTTGATCAGGTCTGTGCTATATTTTCATAAATCATACTTCGTGGATGCTTGACAAATTACTTATTTTAAGCCTAGCCCCTTGATATGATTATTTATATATTATAAAACTTGACCTTTGTCCTATGTTTTTGTTCCTTTGTGTTCTTCAGGTTGGTAATTGTTTGGGCACTTTGATCAAAACTTTCAAGGCTTCTTTCCTACCATTCTTTGGTGAACTTGCTATGTACATAACACCAATGTTGGTAAGTCCTAAGAAACATGCTACTTGTATTTCTTAGTAGTACTCAAGAAAATATGCTTGACATTTTGCTTTTCCTGTTGTATTTATGCATTTTTTGTATTAGTGAATTGCAAATTCTTATATATGTCTACATTTCCGTGAAAATTCTTGTCTCAATGCTTAATGATTTCCACCTCAAATATTTTAGATCCTGTTACAGTTACACTGTTGCTTAGTTAGATTTGTTGTGGATTTCAACTTCTTTCAAGTTTATTAAGAGAAGATTTATGTAGCCATATTCTTATTGCCTATGTTTTGTTCTTGTGGTAGATAGTAGGGAGTTTAGTGGCTTCTTTAGTATTCCTCTATTTATTAACTCTTTCACAACTATTCATCATATAATATCATCGTGAGATCATAGAAATTTCTATCTTCATATCCGTATCCGTATATAACAAATATGGATATACTTGATATCCTATTCGTATCCGTATCCGTATAATAAATATGGATATGCTGGATATCCGATTCGTATCTGTATCCGTGTATAATAAATATGGATATGCTGAATATCCGATTCGTATCCGTATCCGTATATAATAAATATGGATATACTTGATATCTGATTCGTATCCGTATCCGTATATAATAAATATGGATATACTTGATATCCGATTCGTATCCGTATCCGTTTAGAATAAATATGGATATGAATTTTAATATCCATTTAGTATTCGTATCCGTATTCGTATTCGTTAAAAAATATGGATACAAATACGGATATACTACTATCCGATCCGTATCCGATCCGTTTTCAGCCCTAGCCTCCTCTGTAGCTTCGATGCTCGGAACCTCCAGATGCTCTATGTACGTTCTTCTCAGTGCCTCGTCTTCTGAAGTGGCCAAGCAGGACAATGCATCAGCTCTAGCATTCTCACCCCTGGGGATGTAACTGACATGGAAGTAAGCAAAAAGGGAGGCCTGGGATTGGACCTTACTCAGGTAACGGGACATGGTGGGATCTCGAGCCTCATACTCCCCGGCAACTTGCTCGGAAACAAGTTGAGAGTCGGTGAAAGCCCTAAGATGCCTCGCTCCGAACTCTTCGGCCAGCTTCATTCCCGCTAGTAAGGCTTCATACTCTGCTTGGTTGTTAGTGGCAGGGAAAAGGAAATGAAGAGCGTACTCCACCGCCTCTCCCTCGGGGCTCGCGAGAATGAGCCCGGCTTCACTTTCTTGGGAGTTAGACGCGCTGTCCACATAAAGGATCCAGTCATCTTCTCCTACCTCGGTCATTATGTCTAGGGACTCTAAGTGCGGTCCCTCCAGTTGCTCCTCGGCCCATGTGCACTCGACCAGGAAGTTGGCTAACACTTAGGACTTCATTGCTGACCTTGGCCGAAAGGACAGGTCGAACTCTTCCAGCTTGATGGCCTACTTTGCTAGTCAGCTAAAGGTGTCAGGATGGGATAAGATCGTCCGGAGGGGCTGGTCCATAAGACTACAATAGGGCGGGCTTGGAAATAAGGCCTTAAACGCTGAGCGGAGATGATTAGAGAAAAAATAATCTTTTTAGTTCTGAAATACCTTGTCTCTGTGTCGTGAAGCACCTTGCTAGTGTAATAAATCGGTCTCTATGCCCCGTCTGCATCCATGCGGACGAGCACAGAGCTAACGGCCTTGAGGGAAGCTACGAGGTAGAGGAAAAGCTTCTCCCCGTCCCGCGGTTTAGATAGCAATGGTGGAATGGACAAGAATTCCTTCAACTCCTCAAAGGCCTTCTAACACTCCTTTGTCCACTTGAAGCCATTGATCTTGTGCAGCGCCTTGAAGAAAGGCAGGCATCTCTCCGCCGAATTGAACAGGAAATGGCTCAGAGCCGCCACCCTTTCGGTCAAGCACTGTACCTCCTTCTTGCTAGCCGAGGGCCTCATGTCGATGATGGCTCGGATCTTATCGGGGTTTGCCTCGATCCCTCGCTGCATCACCATGAAGCCTAGGAACTTACTTGCTGTAACCCCGAAAGTGCACTTGCGGGGGTTCAGCCTCATATGGAATCGGCGAAGATTGTTGAAGGTCTCCGCCAAGTCAGCAATATGGTCAGCTATACGGGTACTCTTGGTCATCATGTCATCCACATATACATGTCCAATCTGGTCCTCAAAGACCTTATTCATCAGCCTTTGATAGGTGGTCCCAGCATTCTTTAACCCAAAGGGCATCACTTTGTAACAATATATGCCCTTCTCGGTCACAAACGAAGTAGCTTCCTCATCCGTCGGGTCCATCTTGATCTGGTTGTACCCTGAGAAGGCATCCATAAAACTAAGGGTCTCATGGCCAGACGTGGCATCCACCAACTAATCGATTCGAGGCAATGGGAAATTATCCTTGGGGCATGCCTTATTAAGATCGATAAAGTCAACACACATCCTCCAGCTCCTGCTGGCCTTGCGAAGCATGACCATGTTGGCTAGCCAGTTAGGATAGTGGATCTCTCGGATATAGCCGGTGGCCATCAGCTTGCGAACCTCCTCGTCAATGGCCTTCTGCCGATCGAGGGTGAAGCTCCTCTTCTTTTGCCAAATGGGTCGGCATCCTGGGTTGATATTCAGTTGATGGGTAATTACCTTCCCAGGTATACCCGGCATGTCAGACGCTGATAATGCAAAGATGTCAGAATTGGCCCGCAGGAAAGAGAGAAGTTGGTCATGCGCCTCCTCCAGGAGCAGGGCTCCGATCTAGACCTTTCTCATCGGGTCCTTCCCTAGCAAAAAAGTTAGCAGAGCTCGGCCAGCTCCCCTCTCCTCTCCAAATCTTGAGGGTCGAGTGATTATGGTGCTGGTGCAGCCATCACCCCCTGAGGGCTGGGGGCCATATGATAACAGAGCAGCATTGGGCTCTACTCTCCCCGACTCCCTCGCTGGTGGGGAACCTCACAAGCAATCTCTTGGTGGAGATGACAGCATCCAGAAGGTTCATGCTGGGTCTCCTGAGGATGGCATTGTAGGCCAGGGAGACTCAGACAACTAGAAAATTCATGAAGATCGTGCTTTGACACAGCGACGCACCAGCAGTGATCGGAAGGGTGATCTCTCCCTCAACCCTCACAGAGTCTCCAGTGAAACCCATTAGGGGCATGGTAATAGGCTGGAGGGAGTCAAAGGATAAGTCCTTTCGAACAAAGGCATCATAACTCAAAACATCAACTGAGCTTTCACTATCAATTAATATTCTTTTTACAGGGTAATTTGTGATCATCATTGACACGACGATGCTATCATCATTATTGTTAACCACCCTCTCTAAGTCCCTTTAAAGAAAAAATTATAAAATCTAGTCCATCATCCTCCCGTAGCCTCTTGGAGGTGCTGCCTGCCCTCCAGAAAATCATGGCCATAGTCTTCTTGGTTGGGGCATTATCGACGCTGACCTGAGGTGGCGGAGATGCCGCGGATCGGGCGCACTCGGGTTCCCCCTCTTGACGAACTTTCCTAGGTGACCGCACTGGATGAGGTCCTCAATCACCTTTTTTAGCTGGTGACAGTCTTCGATGTCGTGGTCGTGGTCCCGATGGAAGCGATAGTAGAAATTTTTATTGCGGGTGTCCCTGGCTTCATGGGAGGAGAGTGCTGAAGGTATGACTCGCCCTCGATCTCCATCAGGATGTGGGATATCAGGGCGAGTAAAGGGCTGAAGGGTCCCTCTCTGAGAGCGAGCGCTCGCGGTCTGTTGTCCAGTCGGTGAGGAGGCTCAGGCCTCCTAGGTTGAGCCTCAGTAGGCTCAGGACGGGCTTGCTTCTTGTTGGAACCCCCGTCCGCCTTGCGCCAGGAAGAGTCGGCCTCATTGGCATAGATATACTTCTGCACTCGGCTCAGTAGTTCGGCATAAGAACCGGACGGCTTCTTGTCGAAAGAGTAGGCGAAGCAAGAGGGGCGGAGCCCTCGCTTCAAGGCCAGAGTGGCCACTGAGTCCTCGAGGTTATAAACCTCAAGAGCAACTTCCTTGAATCGAGCGACGAAGTCCCTCAATGACTCGCCACTCCTCTACTGGATGAAGAACAAGTTGTCCGCTACCCGCGGGATCTTTCGGCATGCATCAAAGTGAGACAGAAAGGCCCTCTCTAGTTGCTGGAAGGAGTTAATGCTACATGGCGATAGACGGGAGTACTAAGCTCAGACCGCCTTCCTCAGGGTGGTGGGGAAGGTGATGCAAAGAAGGGAGTCGGTCGCCCCCTGGACCTGCATCAGGACCTTGTAACTCTTCAGGTGGTCCAGGGGATCAGTGGTGCCATCGTACGGGTCCAGCTGAGGAAGGAAGAATCGGATCGAGATTGGCTCTTCCATGATGCAGCGGGACAATGATGGACAGCTATCGTAATCCGCCTCCAGCGGGTTGGTGATCCTACGGCTGAGTTCCTTCAGCCGCTGGTTGTGTTCATCTAGCCGTTGCTATGCTCGGCGAGCAATTCGGCCATCAAAGGACCCCTTCCTTGAAGATTCCGAGAATGAAGAGGGGTGGCGGCGATGCAGACATGTGCGCTCTGCATCCTTCCCATGCCAACGTTTAGGGGAAGCACTGGCATGGTGAGAAGGGGATCGAGGCCTCTTGGAATTCTCCCAGCGATGATGCCTGGGCGAAGCATGGCGATGGTGGACCTCTCGGAGGGGGGACCTCCCTCGAGTGGAATGCTGGCTAGGCTAGACCATCCCCGGGACCGAAGAGGGTGGTTTCGGGTGTCGCTGTGTGACTGTCGGCTGCTGCTGCAGCACCTGGACTGCCGCCACCAGCGACTGGACCTGCATGGTCAGGGCAGCGATCCAATCGTCTTGCTGCAGTGGTAGTGGCGATGGCAATGCGGGAATGCCAACTTGGGGAGCGAGGGGATCGGCCTCCGATGGCTTAGCTCCCTGGCAATGCCCCCGGTGTAGCTAATGGAAACCTCCTGTTCACGTACCACCACCATCCTCTCAACTTCTTAGGAAAGGAGAATCTATAGCTAGCTGGCTCAAAGCTTACTTTTTCTTCTCTCCCTTCTTGGTGCACCAATCTATTGCCACCAAGTCATGTTCCTCGAATGTTGGGAAACGGTGATCCTCCTCCTCAAAGAAGCTCCTGCAAGAAAGTCCCCGGAGACTGGTTGCACCGGTGGGGACCCTTCAATGCTCAAGTAAGCAACTCAGGAATAGTGAAGAAGCGGAGATAATAGAAATTAGCTAGAGAACTTGAGTTCAGATCCCTTCCCTCGTTGTGAGTGTAGGTTCTTATACCTGTTCGAAGATCCCCTTCCCGCTCTTGGAAGGTGGCTAATTCCGAGGTGCTATTGTCCAGTAGCGGACAGGTGGCTAGGCTGACAAAGATAGGTCGCAACCGACACTGAGCATGTTAGAGGTATCTTGCCCCACCAGCCACCTACAGGTATGGCGCCACAGGTGGCAGATGGGCTTGGTCGTGTTAGGCATGCGCTGTTACAGGTAGTGGCCACGTGCAATTGCAGATAGTTAGTGGGCCACGTAGCAGCTGCGGGTAGTTGGTGAGCCATGTGGTAGTGTCAGGCGGCTTGAGGTAGAGGGAACCTGGAGTCTGGGACCGAGGGGACCTGAGGTTCGAGTCCGAGGAGGCATGAGGTCCGAGGCCGAGGCTGAGGGGGTCTCGAAGGTCGAAGCCAAGGGGGCCTCAGAGTCCGAGGCTAGGGTTCCGTCAATTGCTTTCTTCGTCAACTCTAACGCGGCTCGATCAGCCACATCAGAAGTTGTCTTTGTATCAATTACCTAAAAATATGGAAAGAAAAGCAAAAATAAAATCAAGGGAAAAAGATAGGAAAAAAAGAGAGAAAATATATAATTAGGCACATTGAAGACAATTTTGTTGAGGTTTGGGCATAACGAGGGTGTGTAGGGAACATTGATAAATGAAATGAAAAGAAAGAATAAGAATCAAAATCAAGCGGACTTTCAAGGAAAGTGATATGGAGGATTTTTAGTAATGAAACTATATGGTTAAGACTCTAGAAAAAATAAGGTAAAATTAATAAAAGATAAATAGTGAAAAAATAATATTAAGATGCAAATGCTTTAGATATAATTATATACTAAATAATGTCATATAATTATATGCTAATTATATAACTATTATGTAAATAATTTAAAATGCATTACTAGTTTTATCGAGCATATAAATATGGCATATACTCTTAAAATTAGGATATCTAAGATTAAAAAAAAAATTATAGAAAAGATGAGAATAGATAAAGCAGTAAGACCTATAAAATTTTCATTGAGATTTGAAAATATTTAGGTAATAAAAGAGTAATTTGGATGATAAATTTATTTAATAAAATCTTAGATATTAAAAGATACCTAATGAATAAGGGAAGAGCATTAAAAGAGATATTCAAATTGATTTAACTATTATGTTGTTAAGCTCATGAATTATATCATAAAACTTTGAAAGAAAATAATTGAATATAGGTTGTTATATACTATAAAAATATTAGAGAACTAATTTTGTTTTATGACATAAATGTTGACTATGTAAGCTATATTTCTTATTAAGAGGTTGATAGAGAAGTATAGAAAAAAAATTATTATATGATTTGTATTGATTTAGAAGTCATTTGAGAAGAAAATAGAGGTTTAAAATTTTTCATCCTCATTTTCTCATATTTGGCTAGACTAAGAGAAAAAAATTGCGGAGCCCACATAAATTTCTCGTCTTCCATCAAAAGATAATGCCAAGAGGAAGATGATATTTATTTTTTCAATTTTTTAAAATATTTTTTAAGAAAATGCCAAACGAACACTTAAGGAAATCATATAATAAAATCTTTAGAAAAGTTTTACAATTGATATTAAAAAAGAAAAGAGTATATATTAGTTTTGTTAATGTAATAAAAGATATATATGATGAAAGTGGTGTAAGAACTACCAGTGGTGATACCAATGAGTTTCTAATTAGTGGTTTATATCAAAGATCTGCTCTTACTTTTTAGATTTTTATATTAGTTATGGATGAGTATTATGATATATATATATATATATATATATATATATATATATATATATATTAAGGATGATATTTTATGGTGCATATTATTTATAAATTATTTAATAATTATAAATGAAACTAACATTCGAGTTATTTATGAATTAAAATTATGGATAAATGCATTAGAATATAAAGTTTTTAGGTTAAATATGATAAAAATAGAATATATGAAATACAAGTTTTGTTATAATTAGAAATAGAGATGAAAGTAGATTAAAATTGAGGACCATAAAGTTTGTAAAAGTAATTATTTTTTATTTTTTAGATCGGTTATTCATAAGGAAGAAGAGATTAAGGATAATGTTATCTATAAGATTAAAAGAAGTTGGATGAAATAAAGAATTGCAACTAAAAAAAATTATCAAATGGCCATAAGATTTATTATGCTTTATGGTACGTAATGTTGTATAGTTAAAAAATTATATGTACATGAGAAATGTAGCTAAAATGAGAATATTAAGATGGATGTACTGTGCTATAAGAAATAAAAAATAAAAAATAAAGTCATTATAAAAGGTAGAAGTAGCATCAATTATAAATAAGTTGAGAAAAGAATGACTTAAATGGTTTACATATTTACAATATAACCTAAAGATATACTGATGCAAAAAAGTGATTTGATCTATGTATAAGAAAAGAAGGTAAACATAAATCAAAAATTACATTGAAGGAAGTAACATAAAGATTTGAAATCTTTATATCTTACATAAAATAACTCAAAAACTAAAAAAAATAAAGGAAAAGGGTTCATATGGTTAACCGCTAAATTTAAAATGAGTCGGGTTAGATAACGCCATGCCTTAATTTGAGCTTGGCCTGAATTTCTTTTAGGGCTTTTGGGCTAAGCTTAGGGTCAAAATATTTGCAAAATTTAGACTCGGCCCTAGTCTGAGCTTGGGCATGGCCTCAACCTAAAACCCAATTGGATTGAAGACTCTCACAATGATCATGAACAATTAAAGCTTGGATTCAATCACTAGAAGCTTCAGCCCTAGTCCGTGGAAGCTTGGCCCCAAGCCTATCTCCTTCCCCAACCTTGGAGAAGTACCATCGGTACTGAGAGTGCCTTCGAAACCATGTTACCAACCTGGTGGCCACATCAACTATGGTTGTTGTGATTCATGCCCTCATACTTTGTTAATTATACCGTCTAAACCTCCTTCACCTGTGCTATATGCGGCTACCACCGCAACTTTTGCCACTGATTGTGCTTCGACCTTTGCCTCTATTATGAGAAAACTAATGGTGACCATGAGGAGGATAAAGAGTTGTCAAAGGATGATGATGACAATAAGCATCGCCTAAGTTGCCATCTCTAGAGCTCCAAGTCCCTATCCCCCTACTCCTCTGTAGTTGACATGCCCCTTGCCCTTAGTGGTGGTGGCCAGCCGATGCTTGGGTCCATCTAAAGCATCATCACCCAATAGTGATGGAAGGTTTTTAAGCACGCCTGGATTCGATTATATGTCACATATAGCCAAACTAGCGGTAAAGAAAAACTAGCTAGCGGTTTTGAAGAGTCGAAGAGGAACTTAGATTGAAAGAGACTATAATGTCAATTTAAAAAAAAAAAAATCCAAGTTTGATATGAAACCCAATGCTTAGGCCTAGTAATCAATCGGCCTAGGTCAAGTTGAGCACATGCCGGGCTAGTATTCTACTTGAGCTCGACTAAAAATTAACATAAGTCTTAATTTTTAACACCAAGCCCAATTTTGGCTCGAATTAATATAAGTCTCGGTTTTAAGCTCAAGCCCAATATGAATATATAAAAACTCAGCTCGTCGCTCGATCCAAAGTTATCTTGATTTGAGCCCACTTTCAGCCCTAGTTACGACTATTCTACATACTAATTAATATCAATTATGCTATAAAATATCTAAGTTTATTTAAAAATATTCATCCTAGCCTATAAGAAATAGGCTTACGATTGCATCGATTCATTTATTAAATATAAATAAAATCTTTTTTTTTGGATAAAATAACCCATTTATTTTATAGAAAATGAAATGGACCGATCACCCCTGCAAATGGATCGAGAAGGTCTTCAGCTACCAATGTTTCAAAATCCAGTTTTATCAAACCATGGAATCGGGCTGGATATGCATCATGTAACTTTCGTGGATGGTCGAATTCAACTTTCTCGGCTTCCAAGGCACTAAATCCAGAAACGAAGCTGGCCAATGAAAGCTCCGCATGGACACCGAAACAAAGATCGGAAAACCAAGTGCACCGCACGGGAGAGGAAAATAGTGGACATAAGATCACGTAGGGTCCCACCTTATCCTAACCCCCTTGTGGACCCTCCAAAGAATTATCGTATCCAATCAATAACTACCACGTTCAAGCCAGAATCAGAAAACCATAACGCATGCAGCAGACCAAACCAAACTATGGAATCAGTCAAGATCAAAATACTCGACTCCCTGCTACCTAACCATCTCGCGTTGCATTGCAGTTCTCTCTGTGAACGCCAGTGACAAGAACCACAAATCTAGTGGAGACCATCTCCTATAAAATCCCATCCATTATTGCTGCCGCTTCTCTAAACTCTAAAATTTAACTCTCTGCAAAGTAATTTGAGTGCTTAATTAAGCGATCACAATGGCTTGTAGCTCCATCCAAGGTGGCCTTCTTCTCCCTCTCCACTCCATGGGCGCAAAAGGCTTCAGCTCCCGGACCACCTCCTCCATCCTTGATTGTAACGCTGCTGGTCATGCTCCACTCTATGGTAACAGAAGATCCTTAACGAGCCGGGCATCGTCGTTCTCGTCTGGAGACCTCCGGCCGGAGCTGGATGAGAACCCGGAGGGAATCATATCTGGAGAATGGCCCGAGAACTGCTCCTTCCTCATCTACGATGACTTCCGTGCTTATCTCGAGTCACAAGCAAGTATTCACAAGCATAAGGTCATTAATTATTCCCATCCTTCCAACTTCTCAGAAGCTTTCTGGTTGTCAAAGTTTTATGGAAACGGCCGGGTTTATATATATGAGCCTAAGGTGAATGATTTTTTTTTCCTCCCCTTTTTCCTTTGTTGTTCTCATTGGATTTTGATTTCTTGGGTGGCAGCTGAGGCCATCATCGCTGCTCGGGGAAGTCATGTCCACGCAAATACGGGTGGCAAAGGCTGACCAGATGCTGGAAGAGATTGACCACCATTTTGAGCTCGTGTCGGGGCTTCCGGTGGTCGACAGTGAGCTCAGATGCGTTGGGATCCTTTCCAAGAGCGACATGGCCAGAGCTTCAAATGGGGTTAGTTTGATCTCTATTTTGTTTTCCTCTTTCCTTTTCTATAGTTACATTGCTAAAAATCAGTGGTTTGCTTCCACTCAAATCTTTGGGAAAAAACTACTTTCTTTCCTTCGAAAAATAATGATAATAGAAAAGAGGAGTTCAGAGCAAGCACAACTGAATTAAGGATCTCTCTCTGTGAGAGAAGAAGTGGTAATTCTCTCTTCAGTGTCCTTTCTCAAGGTCTTCAGACCTTTTGGTCATAAGAAATATGAAAGCTATTCGCTTTATAACAGTGTAGAATGCACTTTCTTGGTCAGATCAGACACAAAACCAATTAGATGGTGTACTATCTAGAGGAAATTACACATATATCTTCCCAAACCTGGTCATTAAGGTCTTTGGCAAGATGTCGAAATAATAAAGATTTCAATACAATTAAGGAGATAATTGTTGTAGAAGGTGCTGCCTATATCTTTTCAAAAGCACTTGATTGGTTTTGGATTAAAACTGCACGAGAATTGTTCTCTTTTTCACGTTTTTAAAAGCAATTCGTTTATGATCTCTGCTTCATATTCTAATGTTGTGATATTGGTTACACAGCTAAAGACGAAGGTTGCTGAAGTCATGTCATCTCCTGCCATCACACTGTCACCTCTGAAGACAGTGAAGGGTAAGGTTCCACATAAATCTGGAGCTCCCATTGATCAACTCAATGATACAAAATTCAGGAGATGGTCATTATCTGTCACTTAATGATGCAGATGCTGCAGCCTTAATGCTCAGGATGAAGATCCACAGGATACCAATCCTAAATGAGGACGGGCAGGTGATAGGTGAGATTTGATTATACTCCTGGAAATCAAATCTTTGTGAATCATGTCAAAAAGCATTTGTTTATAGTCAATAGATTAGTTTAACAGTTTCGACTATGTTTACAGGAATGGTTACTCGCAGTGATGTATTCCAAGCGCTAGAAGCTGTGGAAGCTTAGCTCACGGCGTCGTTCATGGTCACTCTACATGCACATGTAAATATGTTTATATGAAGTGATGAGTTTTTAAATTTGAGTTGCATATCATACTGTCTCTTCTGTGCAGAATTGCACCCATGCTAGATATCTGACCGGAACTGAGTATTGAAGGCTGATGCTTATAGGCCATGAACCATGGATAGTTAAAATCAGCTTCGAGCCTTGGTAGAACAGGGAGAGTTGAACCGAGAAATATTTAGGTGAAAAAGCTCGAGCGGTTGTTAACAATACAAAGAAACCCATTGCCGCATCATACAGCCAGTGACCTGAAAGATTTTTATGCTCCATCTTAACTATTCTGGCCAAGAATCCCAGCTTTCAATTTTATACTTTATACTCTTGAAGTCCCCAAACTTTTCATAGCAAGAAACAGGGCAGTCATGCAAATTTTAAAACGATCTATAAAATTAAGTACCCAAACAAAAGCATGGGAATAATTCTTCCAGACCGATCATCTGAGTCTGCTACAACTGCCTAAACAATCTCATGAAACTACGTTAAGACCAAGCACGATGGAAGTACAGATAAGAAGGCTGTCTAGGAGCGGATTCCCTCAAACTGCGTTTTTAAACAATATCACTTATGGCCAGAATTTCAGCTTAACTTGACCTGTGAACAGAACTACCTTCAGCTGATTCTTTAAACAGTACATATAGATAGCACCCCTTATTACATAGCCCAAGTCCCTTGATAACAGCATGTGTGCGCTTGCGTGCACGCGCGAGTGAGAGAGAGAGAGTGCTGATTAGAACGAGAAAATATTGGCTGCAAAGCAAACAACCATAAAATTACATTAACAGTTGTTTCTCCAGTACATCCCCACTCATGACAAGAAAGAGAAGGCTCTAACGTATGGACTTCCAGGAATTAGGCTTGCATTGAAGTAATACAATTAACATCAGTGTAGATCACTAAATGTGCATGCCACAAAATGTTGAAGGCACCAACTCTCAGCTGGCACCATCTGAATGTCAGTCATGGCAGTAGGATCCATAAGCTTTTACTCAACTCTTCGCATTTTGACATTGATAGGCCTTTCCTTGTAAGAAGTGACTTTCTCGGCTGCCTTGCGTAATGGCCTTCCAACCGAAGATCTCCCCACCTCTTGTTTGCAAGGCTCTGAGAAGTCACTCACACCATTCTGCTCCTCATTCTTTCCCTGTTTCATAGGAACATCAGAACAGGAAGGAGCTGGAATGTCTAGTTGAACAGAAGTATCCTTATGCAAGGGTTCGCTGACAAGTGACTGAACTGGAACCTTGACATCCTCTTTCTTCATCAACTCCACCACTGGTTCCCATGATTCAGATTTCAAGTTACAGGATCTCCTTCTTAAAGACCTTCTGCTTCCAAATAATTACCGGGTGTATCAGAAATAGCCTGAGTAATGGTGAGAAAAATAGGTGGAAAGAACATCCCACAGCTTAATTACAGCATTCAATACCTTCGCTCAATCTTTTCTTGTGGTGCTACCTCTTCATGGGTTGTAGCAACAGGGCCCTGAGCTGCAGGGTAATTGAGGATCAAAAAACAAAGGCAGAAAACAAATAGTGTACAAAACAAGGTTGCCATTAACCTATAAGCATTAGGTTGTTGAGGAAATTACGAGGATCTTTCAACGTGTGCTTCCTGCTGGCATTGGAGGTCTTGATGCCATTCACTTGATGAGATGCATCTACTGCAACCTCAGCAGTTTTCTCATGTCTCTCCTTTAATTTGCAAAAGTAGAATAAACAACATCAGCAAGATGGAAAACCAAGGGCGTGACTATGAATAAATTTCATTATAAAGATTAAAAAGGATTTGTTGACTACCTCACATCCAACATTCTCGCACATTTGTTTGTTCAATTTCTCCTTCTCCTAGAATTAATAAAGCTTTCACTCATATAATCAACAAAAAAGAAAAAATAAAAAACAAAATGTGTTTATGATGGTTGGTGCACCTCGGCTTCTACACTCTTTACTTTAAGGACAGCTTTCGTGCATCTAAGTTCATGTTGCAAAGCTTTTAGCTGCATCAAATTGGCATACCAGTTCAGAAATTTTGATCAACCCCAAAAACTTACTGATTTTGAAGTATTCCCGTTGGTTAACTTCCGTTCCCTAGACAAGAAACAACCAAAGAACAGGCCACTCATGAGGAGTAGAGACTTACTCTGTCTTTGCCTAAGTTGAGCTCCTACAAATCAAAATTAAAGATAGATTAGGAGGGGAAGGGAAAACTTAAAAGAGTACAGAAAGCAAGACAGGATAATCAAAAGAAACGGAACAAACCGCTTGCATCTGAGAGTTGGCCTGAGCTAACTGCCAATTCTGTTGTCTAACTTTCTGAAATTCAAATCGAAGCTTCTGCATCTCAATGCCGGTCATTTCTATGATTTTACTGCCAAACCAAGGGATCAACAAAACCAATGAAATTACCAAAAATCATGATGAAGCCAAGAACCTGACAAATGAATTACTCTGAATATAGCATGGCAGTCCATCTTTAAAGAAAGAACATACTTTCTCTCCCCAACAAGCTTCAAAAGAGCAGTATTCTCCTGAAAGAAGGATCAAATTTTTAAGGAAGAAGCAGTAAAAAATCAATGTTTTTGAAGCAACAGAAGTTCAAGAAACTGAGAAAAAATTGAAAGATGAAAATTGGAAATGAAGAACCGAAGTACCTTCATCAGCTGGGCAACGTAGTCCTTGGTGCTCGGACAAGGCATCGCATTCGAATTTTCTTGGTCGCCTTCCATGCTGGGTTCGCCAGGCGTCCCCGAACTCATGTTGTTGGTGATGTCGGAGAGCCTATTCCTCCTAACCGCGCGCCCCATCAGACCCACCTTGTGATTCTTCTCCCATTTATGATTCACTCCTGCCATCCAATTAAATCTACCATTCACCACCAACAAACCAAAGAAACCCTATCCTAGATCCAGAACCCCCATACCATCAGCAAACAGAGAAGGCCCAGAATCACAAATCCTACAAAATTTTAAGAACTTCCGGGGGTAGAGATTACCGATGCCGCTTCCGTTGCTGTTGCTTGCCGCGCTCCGAAGGCCTCCTCCTTCCATGGAAGAACAAGAAGAAAGAATTCAAGGGGAGGGTGAAAAAAAAAAAAAAGGACAAAAGAACCGATTTTTCTCCTCTTCCTCGCTTCAAGTCCCTTCTCCCTCTCTAGGGGCTGCGAAGAGGCTCGTAGAGACGGGCAGACGAATCTCACAAATGGGGCAGGGAGACAGCGCGACGGGGAGCGGGGTCGGAAGGGGTTTCTGAGGGAGGCCCGGATGTGCAACGGCTATGCGAGCGTAGCTCTGAACCTGGTATTCAAAATCTTAACCTATCGGAGCCTAGGGCGGACCTCGCCCGGTTCGATGCATCCCCTCGTTTTCTGGGGCCCGTGGTGTTCGAATCGGGTCCAAATTGGAGGGTCGAAACCTGGCTTCTCGAACCACTTGGTGCTTGATTGGCTTGGACAAGTTATCTAGTTGCAATTAGACAGGTAGGTAAGTAGCCTCCAGGACTTTGCGGCCAAAAAGGTGTCTAGCAAATTGTTCAAAGAAGTAAAATTAGGGTAACCTTCGCTTTGCTTTGGACAAGCTGACTGGAGACAATAAATAGCACGTCCTGCATCGGCAACCATGGTAACCTAATCTTAAATGCAATACTTCGCCGTGCTTGATTTCATCCAATTAGAAATCTTATGATTGGGCTTAACCCTCCTCATTAATTACAAAAAAAAAAAAAAATTTGTTTGGCAAAGGGTGCTGTTGGTTTTACTTTACATTCATTGATACATAAAGATAGCAGCACCCCCAACTGCACCTTACACTAACACGTGAAAATAGTGGCCCACACATTTCAAATTAAGATGGAAGTCACCACATAAACCATGTAGCAACTAAGTCAGGATTAGCACCAAGAATCGAAGTCGCATTAAAGACAGTGTTACCAACTTGTTCGAACCTTAGTCTTCCGTCAACGTTGTTATCGGGGCTGGTAAGCATCGATCTTATCATGGATAATTCTGGAGCAAATATGATTTTAAGTATAATGGGAAACCATATCCAAACCTCATTGTAGATTTATTCACTCTATCAATAACAAAGCAAGAACTGGTATATTAAAGAAAATTTTCCTTTTCTATGGATTCCAGTTGGATCCAAAAAAAACAATATCAGTTCAAATCTACAGCAAGTCCAACAATGGAACAACACCCAAGCCATTGAGCCCTACGCGGTATAGCTCCATCCCTTTAAAATGCAAACATCCAAACCAAAGAACATTTCTCTTCCCTCCCCATTTTGCAACCCTCTGCTCTTTTTTGTTTGTTATGACTGCCATTTTGTGTTACAAATTTCTGCCATAGCGCGCATAAACTCTTACTTGGCTTCAATTCAAGACCTGGAAAGCTAGCATGACCCAGAGGTAAACTTCAAACCTGAGTTCACATCAATGATTTTGGTACAGAGCTTAAAGAGACCGGTTGAGAGCTCCAAGGTTCAGCATGATGGGCTCACTTTATGCAAAATGACAAATATTACCATTCATAACAATAAATGAATTTCCTTCTAAGAATTCACCTTAACTTTGATCAGCATTACAAGGCTCCTTTTAATTAGCATTAATCTAAGGAACCATGAAGAAATCCTACAACTTCAAGTTATTTTGACATCTCGAAAAAGCCGTGCAGCCATAGACCCGCATCTTCTAATTTCCCAGTCATCAACTGTCCCCTTTTCCAATTCCACAGCCTTAATTCTGCTTCCAGTGTTGTCAGCAATTTCTTCCCTTTCTTCCACCGCACAGGTCTCACTATCTTCATCACTTCGACTAGACTGAGGAATTTGTGCTGCAACAGAGAGGTCATCTCCACATCTGGATTGAGTTTTTAACTCCATCATGAAGAGTTGTATACTGGGGTGTTGGAACTTGTGATCCATCTGCACCATACAAGAAAGGAAGAGATTGAGAACACAAATTACATGAGAATAATGAAACATGTTCATTATACTGTAGAATTCTTTCTTTTTTCTTTTAAATAACACCAATATTAATTATTATATCCACACAAGTCTGTAAGGATTAAGGTTTACACTACGTTATGTATCAACCCATGCTTCATATCAATATTAACCATGTTTTGGCAATTGGCAAATGCAGTGATACATGACCACGCTACAAAGGACAAATTAGAAAAGAAAGAAAACTGCCAAGTACAAGAAAAATACTATAAAGTACAGAAAGATTAGACAATTACACTAAAATTGGTGTTATTTGATACACGTTGACAATGATACAATTTTCCCATTTTGTTAACGTGGTGGCATCAAAGTGAGATGTGATTCATGGGGATGCACGTGTAGACAACTCAGTTACACTGGATTAAAGGGATACTAAATGATAGAACATTATTAGAACCAAGAAGATGCCCCAATTATTCAAAAATGGATGTTCCAAAAATCTCACGTTACTACAGTTGAAACACATAACTGCATTTCTACAGAAATTTGATCAATACTTGTAAACCAGTGTAATCCAAGACAAAATATCTACAATTCCTTTTATCATTATTAGCTCAAACCAAGTCCAATTTTTTAACAGCAACTCTATTATCATCTTTTAAATTTATAATGCAGATTTTCAAAACATCAGAATAAAATAATGAGATTGCATTCATCTCACATATTTATTTGATACCAGCAGTTGAGAAATCAGCAACCTTTTTTGATCTCTGACTAGAATACATGAATCGAATACCTTTGCTTTCGGGATGGTTTTTACTGCAAAATTGTCCTTCCACATGTGAATCATCTTTTCATGGACAGTGGTCGAGCGAATCTCATAACCTATCTGGATTTGAGAAAATCACTATATTAGTGCCCACAACAATTAAAATCTTGATAATAAAAAGAACATTCTAGAAGTGTACCAATATTGTTGTTTTTGGTCCTGATAGGGCCAAAATTGTTTGCAGCAGTGGTTCCAATAGATGCTCTGAGTAAACCTTTGACCAACAAGTGATTAGTTAAATAAATCTGAGATGGCAATGATAGAGAAAAATATGTAATATCTCAAATTACAATGCAAATATTGAGCAATGAATGCATCTAAAGCGACCAATTCCATCCAATTCTTACATGTTAAACTTGATATTTGACAAGAATTAAGATGAAAAAAGCGAAAAAAGCCCCAGAAAACTAAAGCCACTCCTATTACACAATATATGTTGAAATCAGCGAGGAATGCGTAGTTAAAAAAGTTGAAAGAATTTGATCCTGTTTATTTTCAAATAAATATATATAAATTATTTTACTGTTGAAAAAAATACAAACTTAGCATATTTAATATATAAATTGTAATTCCCATGGAGAAATCACAAAGAGGTCCATGGATAACCAAACTTTCTGCACTAATTCCCAAATTTATGCCCCCCAAGAACACACTATATCGGCTCCTAGGTTCCCCATTTTTATAGTTGTGCTTATACTTATTAAGCATTTGTTGACACCAATAGAAGAACAAATCATACCATTATGAACAGTTCTAAATCATCGATTTAATGGCCTACAGAGGCTGATGCTGCCAGTTGATTAAGTCATGTTATCAGACGGTTAAATTTCTAAGTTAACCAATTCCTAGAACTGTAAGTTTTACTCTGTTACAAAAAATTTCAGTACAATATTTTTCCATTAGTTGGACAACCAACTTTAAAAACTAACTCAGCCCCTCCTGATAGTCAAGCCACCGTATGTCACAAGAACAATAATTTTTTTAACAGAGGAATCATAAATCATAAATTTTGCAAAAAATGTTAAAACAAGAGGAAATGACGTTCCAAACCTACTAATTTTAAACAGTCATATAGGCAGCTTGCCTGTAATAGTAGAACGCTACAGCCGAAGAACTTACAACATCGGTGCCAATGATGTAATCAAACGGAGGATTGACAGATTTGATGTGTTCCTTATTTCCCCAGTCCAACTCTGCAACCTTAATGGAACCAAATGATGCTACAAAGGAAAAATACAAGCATGTATGTAAAAGAAGATTACCAAAAGTTGAAAGATGTGATTGTATTTTCTGCCCAGATAAGCTCAAATTTCTGCTCCTTGGTAATGCATGCAACTATCTAGATACCCAAGTATAAGGAGCAACAATTATATACAAAAAAAATCAACCACAGTTGCTTGAGGCACTTGTTTTTGTACATTAAGGAGATGCAGAAAGCAAAATTCCAATAACCTTTTCAGATTAAAAAATTTTACATCACTGCAATCATCAGAAAAGAAAGCCTTCAGATTGCATAATTTATTCCATACCATGCACTCCAAGGATAAAATTCTCCATCAATGCAAACTTTAATCATGCATCTAAAGAATGTAATATCATGTTCAGCAATATGTATGAAGTTTGCTGGTTACCAGATGCATATGGTAACATGAACCTTAGGAACTGGAAAAAGGAATATTGGTATAACTCATTAATTGAATGCATGAATGAACATAACTCTGCTTTCACATCGAAATTCAAGGATAGTAGTACACTTCATTGCAATGATTTAAGAGTCGTCAGGACGAAGGCTGAGACGACCAAGATATCTCATCCCAGACAGATTTTGAAACTGATTTCGGCAGTCCCGTTCCATCCCAACTCAGCCATAATACATTATAGTATCAATTTTAAATCGATCTAATTTATCAATAAGGATATAACTTTTGAAGTCAAAAAATGTTTAAAAATGGATTAAAGTACTAAAGCTTCATAAATAATTTTTTTAAGAAAAAAATATCCCTTGCAAATATTGAGATGCCTGACCGAGCCAGGGATCGAAATGGGATGGAATATAGAGTGTATCATTCCGTAAAAAACTGGGACACCTTTGTCCCATGAGATTTAAAATCTTGCTATATTGTATTGCACCGATTACACAAGATGTGTCTCAAAGAAGTATGCATAAGCTGGATGTATGTGATATATTGCTTGCACGGTTTATGGTTATCCATGCACTAATAAGCATTAGGATCAACAATGCCAAGTACCAGTGCTACAATACCTGTACCAGCACATTAGGACTTGTATGGTGTGTGGCTAAAATAAGCAGATATACAAGTACCATAGACAAGCCATAAGATCTTACAAAGAGTAAGACAATGGATTAACAGCTACAAGAGTCACCAAAACTATAGGTAGAAAAGTACTGGGTGCCCTATGAATCTAGATCATGTTTGAACAAAGACCTGCCCTTGCCATGTGAACAATTGCTTTCAACATCTCAAAATTTCACTGGTAACATTCGAGCCTTTAGCATGCCTTCATAGAATTGCTCTCTCTCTTTTCCTCGTCACTCCTCACATATCCTTGCCTCTCCTTCTCTTAGGTGCAAATTATAAGCCAAAACCCAAATTAAGACACCAGAAATGGCAAATAACAATGCAATCATATATAAAGGTGTAATATTTATAATTAAAAAATGCTCAATTTTTTTAGAATCAATGAATGAAGGATCATAGCTGACTAAACCTCATACCATTATTTATGAAACCCAAAGCAAACCTGAATCAGGATTTGTCTGCATGATCCAAGAAGTATTGCGCTCAACATTTCTCATGAGCAATGGTAACACTTCAGCTTGATCTGTTGAAATTACTTCACATCCAAGGAGTGCCATTCCTGAGGAATATATAATTCTGCTTCAAATAAACAAGACAGATACAACAATTTTGATGATTGCTTGTCACAAGTGTGAAAATAATACAAAAAAACTCACCTAGGCCAGCCAGGCCACAACCAGCTCCTAGTTCAATTGCACGTTTTCCTTTCAACTTGGGCAAGCTAAACCTTCCTTTTCTGCAATTCTTTTCCTGAATCAACAAGAACAAATCAGATCACCACAAAGCATACAGCATCTAGCCCATATATTTTACATGATATATTAGAAAGATTTGAATGGAGCTGTAGGCAATTTTTTAACCAAAGATTTGTCAAAGTTGTTAAAGAAAGAATATTATCTTAGATCAAGAGTAAAACACTAGCATCAATAATTAGCGATGTAAGGAAAGGACTCTGATATTGTAGGACAGCGGACAATGATATTTAACATTACTTGGAATTCCTATTGAAACTTGACATAAAACTTAGATTGACTTACAATGGGTATCTAAAGAAATATTATAGGCAATCAAGGCCTCACAAATAGGCAATAGGGAAAAAGGATCTAGTGTATGAATGAGGCTTCTTTGGGGTTTTTTTAGAGAATTATACTAGTGAAGTTTTCTAAACATGTATCTTTTCTTCTCTAGAAAGTTATTCTAGATGTAATTAGTGCTTTAAAAGTGGTTGTGGTATACGCAGTATTCGGACTGCATATCCAAGTGTATATGCGGTTGCTCTTTTTTAACTATTTAAAAATATGTATAGTATATTAAATATAATGTTTTGGATGGATGATAACAATGTGGATAATAATAACAACTAAGAATCAATGTTTATTGGATTAGTATCTAAAACCGATAGCAATAATTATTAATATCCATATTACGCCCTCTTGTAACTCCCATCAAATCTAACCATCAATTTAAATCCACTTCGCTTGCAAAACCCATATAAGAGTGGGACAGACATACACATATATGGCTTCAAAAAGTTAAATGGGCTCACACATGCAGTCATACGATATGAGGCAAGCCATATAGGCAATGCGGTAAAATTAAGGAACTGTGTGTACATATGCAGCAGTATGCACTGCATTTTAAAACACTGAACAAAATTTTGCAAGATGATTTTCTCCATAAAAGATTGGTTTAGAGGAAAAAAGTCTAGAAAAAAAAAAAAAAAAAAAAAACTACTAGCATTTGAAAGAAAATGTAGTAATAAAAAGGGTGAGGGATGGTGTTGCTATACAAGCATGTAGTACATACTTGAAGCTTTAAGAACATGAAACATTAAAGAAAAGTGCTTATAAGAGTAAGTGAGCTATTGTATATATAAGTGTACACATGTGCATGCATGCCTGTATCTCCACGTGTGTGTGTGTGTGTGTGTGTGTGTGTGTGTGTGTGTGAGTGAGAAAAAGAGAGAGAGAGAGAGAGAGAGAAAGAGAGAGAGAGAGGATGTCCTAGCAATTATGAGACTCATGCCACTACAAGATCTGGGGAGGATTAGATGTATGTAATATTATCCTACATGCAAAGAGGTTATTTTCATATTTCAAATCCATCACACTTAGGCCACAAAGGAGCAACCTTATTGTTGCACCAAAGCCCATCCACTAGAGAGAGAACTTAGAAATTTTCAACCATACAAAGCCTCACATACGTAAACAATAAAATCACTTGGAAACTCAAAACACTAAAGTTTTGGATTTTGTGATCCAAGAAAAACAATTATGGGCCACTAATCCTACAAAAAAGGCTTCAAAATAGCTCTTTAAAAATCCAAAAATTTCAAAAAGAAATTAAATACCTACTTAACTCTTATGCCCTCTATTAAATCAAGAACCTTTACAAACCAATACAAACCCTTGAGGGCTTTTAATTGACCATAGGTTCTATTTAAAAAAAGGATTTATTAACTTTAGGAATGTTGTTATGGGTTGAAATCATCACCCATCAATCCTCAAGAGTCAAGATGCTAGGCAAATCATTCTTTAGGTTCTTCCCACACCCTCCACTTCTACATCATTGACTTTATAATATATCATCTACAATAGACCTAGCTTTAACATTAAATAAATATATAAATAAATGAACAAAGGCATGTAAAAGATTGATAGTCATTACCAGAAATTTGACAAATACCATTGATGAGTCCCAAACTGTAGTACCCAGATGCTTGGAGTTGGGATCCTGCCATAGTGCCATAGATTAGACAACCACGACTTTGCAGCAATTTGGAAAGACAGACTATGTGAATCAACTTCCAGACAACCTCTAACCAAGAAATTTGAAAACCTGTAACTTGTAGACTATGCTACGTAGGAACAATGTTTCAAAAAAGTTTTTTTAATTGTTTCCATTTTCCTGTAAGCATGATAATTTAAGGAAAGGTAGGTGGGGTGTGTATATAAACATTATTAAAGACTATCACTTCTTATGACCAATGATTCAAGTTTCAGCAAGACAAGATTAAAGCCAAGATATCTCATCCTAGAAAGATTCCAAGACTGATCTTTGCCATCCCATTCCATCCTATTTTAAACATAATACATTATAACGTCAATTTTAAGTAAATATAATTTATTATAAAGATGTAATATTAAAAGTTCAAATATGTTTAAAAATTGAATAAAATATATAATTATAAAAAAAATTCTAAACAAGTATTGGGACATTTGATTGGAATGAAAATTGAGACATGAGATGTCTCGTTCCATGAAAAAATTAAAACATCTTTATCCTACGAAATTTAAAATCTTGCACATAACTATAAGAGTGAATTTTGGACTTTTGCAACCAACTTTGTTCTGATAATTGCTAGTTACATAGAAAAGTCTCATAACAGATGACTGCAAAGATCATCAACATTAGAGCTATAGAAAGTTACATGTCGCCACACTACAAGGATATGGTGCTGCAGAAGAAGTTGGTCTCTTTGAGTCAATCATGTTCATTACCAGGGGGAAAAAAAAAGTTAAAAGGGAATCCAACACGATAGTAAAAAAATATTTCTGTAAACCCCGTCATAAAATATATTGCAATACAAGAATTTTCAATATCAATTCTTTAAAAGAAATTATGACTATCTGCTACATCTACCACAAATTTATACCTGAGATAAATGCAGGTGATGTCCTAGAACTTCAAATTTGACAACTGATGTGCTCGGCAAATTCAACCTAGAAAAGACAATATGTCATGGAAGCCACCAAAGTAATGTTATGAAGTGAAATTTAGCTGGAATAAAAGATTATTTGTTACACTAATACAATTATTACTTACAAAAGTACAAGTGCAACAAGTAAGAAACAATAAAACTTGATGAGATACATTATGATACAACATCAGAAACAAGGGGAAAATATCATTCGAATTTGGAACATTAATTCTTGCTTTCTGTGCTCCAATTGCAACAAGCCCTAAAAAATGAAAATTAATGATCACGAGACCGATCTGCCGCAAATGGTTCTCCGCAGCATTCGAAAAGAGGCGAGAATGGTTGCTATGGAAGAAAATGGCAATCTTTTGTCTGATTCAAATAGTTCAAGAAACATGGCAAGAACAAGCCCTAAGATTACCACTCAACAGCCGCCAGAGCTTGGCCGGATGGAATGGATGCAATCCACAAAGATATTGGCATGGTGCAGGATCGCAACTCCAATGGAATAGAGGAGATGGAGAAATTAAGAAGAAGAAGGGAGTGGGGGTGGAGGATTACCTGCCGTCCTCCATCGGAGTCCACTCCGCCGACGGCAGCCGCGGCCCAAGAAACCTCAGTTCCACAGCACTTGGCACCCGTCGCCGCCCTTGATTTCTATCTATAAACTTTATTCCGTATACTTGTCCGGGATAATATTTTTTAATTAAACACTACCTTAGTTCCTCTCCTTGGTTACCCATCAGAATAGCTGTACTTTTGCGTTTGGATTGTAATTGATGTGGTTGATCCAGCGCCGATGTGGTTGATCCAGCGCCGTTAGAATAAAAGATAATAGTAGCTAACAAAAGTCACCACATCTCAACCCCGAGACCGTCCCAGAGTGCATAAGCATCATCTCACCCCAGAGACCTTCTTCGATCTCGAGATGAGGTCACCATATCTCGACTCCGAGACCCCCCTCCAATCTTAGGGTGCACCAGCACTATCTCACCTCCGAGACCTCCTTCGGTCTCGGGGTGAGGTCGCCATGTCTCGACCCCGAGGCCCTCCTCCGGTCTCAGGATGCACCAGCACCATCTCACCCCTGAGACCTCCTCCGGTCTCGGGTGAGGTCACCATGTCTCGACCCCGAGGCCCCCCTCCGGTCTGGGGTGCACCAGCACCATCTCACCCCCGAGACCTCCTCCGGTCTCGGGGTGAGGTCGCCATATCTCGACCCCGAGACCCCCTCCAGTCTCGGGGTGCACCAGCACCATCTCACCCCCGAGACCTCCTCCGGTCTCGGGTGAGGTCGCCATGTCTCGACCCCGAGGCCCCCCTCCGATCTCGGGGTGCACAAGCACCATCTCACCCCCGAGACCTCCTCCGGTCTCGGGGTGAGGTCGTCATATTTCAACCCCAAGACCCCCCTCCGATCTCGGGTGCACAAGCACCATCTCACCCCCGAGACCTCCTCTGGTCTCGGGGTGAGGTCGCTATATCTCGACCCCGAGACCCCCCTCCGATCTCGGGGTGCACCAGCACCATCCCACCTCCGAGACCTCCTTCGGTCTCGGGGTGAGGTCACTATATCTCCACCTCGAGACCCCCTCCGGTCTCGGGGTGCGCAGGCATCATCAACGTTCAGCACGTGAACCAGCCTTCGAACCAAACGACAACTTTGGGCCACCTGGCGCACCCACGTGACTCTCCGTGCGCCCGTGGCTGCTTGCGGCCATGCCTCATAACGGCGTATGGTGCATTGCATGTGTCCCTGTGCATGACTGTGCCCCGTTACGGAGTACGATTCACTACCACTTGCAACTGTGCGCGGTCATGTCAAGCAACGGCGCACACCAAATACAACCGCGGCTGCCAGACACGTGTAAAGCCATATTGACAGGTAACGTGGGATGCCTCCGGCGCGCACAGTAATGTACGATAGCAATATTCTGGAACAGTAAGATGGGACATTCGAACAGGTATAAAAAACACGCCCGCACTGTAAGTAGGGATTCGAACACTGGTTTTCTAGCTTTCTTCCTCCTCGCAAAACCCTAACTGTCTCAGCTCCCTTCTGCTGAGCAGTTCTTGTCTGATCCCAAGTAACTAACTTAAGCGTCGGAGGGTCCCCACCGGAACATCCGGTCTCCGGGGACTTTTCTTGCAGGGGTCCGGGGAGAAGGACGTCCGTCTTCCCCGACGCTTGAAGAAGGTGACTTGGCGTCATCAGATTGGCGCGCCAGGTAGGGGGGAAAGAGAAAGACATCGAACCAGCAATCTGCGATCTCTCTTCTCGAGTTCCTGAAGCCATGGTGACGACCCGAACGAAGGGGGCTTCTGCCAGTTGCGCTGGGGGGCAGCACCGCAGAGCCGGTCCACCTGCGGAGGCTCCCTCGGCTCTCCCGGCCAGCATTCCGGCACCGCTGCATCCCGGGAGGCTGGACCCTCCGCTCCTCCGGCCGATGTCCCTGCGCCTCCTCCACAGCAGTTCCAAGAAGATCGATTCACTGCCCTGGCCACGCAAGTCCAGTCTCTAGCGGCGGCGGTTCAGGGCCTGCAGCACCAACAGGCGGCCGCGCAGCAACCGGAGCCAAATCCATCAGTCCCAGGGGTGGTGCAACCCAGCTAGCATTCCTCCCGAGGAGATCGCCGGTGCCGGGGATCGCCACCATCAAGCTCCGCCAAGCCTCACCACCGGGAAGCCTCTAAGAGACACCGGTCGCCTTCCCGCCATGCTAGTGTTTCCCCTAAGCGGCGGCACGGGAAGGAGGTAGAGCGCCCTCGCCGACATCGTCGTCCCCGTTCTCTGTCCTCTGAATCTTCTGGGGAGGGGTTTGTTGATGGCCGGATGGCCCGTCGAGCCGAGCGACGACTCGACGAGTATAACCAGAGGTTGGAGGAACTTAGCCGTCGGATCACCCACCTGCCAGAGACGGACTACGACAGCCGGCCTCCATTGTCTCGCCGCATCATGGAAGAACCCATCTCCACCTGGTTCCGCCTTCCCCAGCTAGATCCTTATGACAGGACCACAGACCCCTTGGACCACTTGGAAAGTTATAAAGTTCTCATGCAAGTCCAGGGGGCCACCGACTCACTCATGTGCATCGCCTTCCCAGCCACCCTGAAGAAGGCCGCCCGAGCTTGGTACTCCCGTCTGCCACCACGGAGCATTGATTCTTTCTGCCAGTTGGAGAGGGCTTTCTTGGCCCATTTTGATGCCTGCCGGAAGATCCCAGGGTAGCAGATAGCCTCTTCGCCGTCAGCAGAAGAGCGGTGAGTCCCTGCGGGATTATGTCGCTCGGTTCAAGGAGGCAGCCCTAGAGGTCTACAATCTTGAAGACTCGGTGGCCACTTTGGCCTTGAAGCGAGGACTCTGCCCGTCTCGCTTCGCATACTCCCTCGACAAGAAGCCACCTGGCTCTTACGCCGAGCTCTTGACCCGGGCCCAGAAGTATATTCGAGCTGACGAGGCCGATTTCTCCCGCGCGAGGCTGGCAGGAACGTCCCCAAGAAACCTGCCCGACCGAACCTGCCGAGGCTCGCCCCAGGAGACCTGAGCCTCCTCGCCGGCCAGACAACCGTCCCCGAGCCCCTGCACCAAAAGATGGACCCTACACCCCACTGCTCGCCCCGATATCTCAGATCTTGCTCGAGATTGAAGGAGAGTCTTATCTTCAGCGCCCTCCTCCAATGAACCAGAACATCCCTCGCAACAAGAACCTCTATTGTCGCTACCACCGGATCACGGTCATGATACTGATGAGTGTCACCAGCTGAAGAAGGCTATGAAGACCTTATCCAGCGGGGCCACCTGGGAAAGTTCGTCCAGAGGAACAACCCGGGAGCTCCTGGCCCGTCAGCACCCCCGCCGCCGATGATCGACAATGCCCCAACGGAGAAGACGGTGGCAATGATTTCCTGGGGGGCAGGAGGCCCGCCGAAGAGGCCGAGAGGGGAGGGGGAGTTGGATTCTGTAATTCCTTTCTTTAAAAAGGACTTAGAGGGGGTGGTAAACAAGAATGATGGCAGCGTCGTCGTATCTATGACGATCGCTAAACATCCTGTAAAGAGAATTCTAGTTGATAGTGGGAGCTATGTGGATGTTTTGAACTATGACGCTTTTGTTCGCATGAACCTGTCACCTGATCTACTCCGGCCCGTCGCCACGCCCCTGATGGGGTTTACTGGAGATTCTGTGAAAGTCGAGGGGGAGGTCACTCTCCCTGTGACGGCTGGCACAACCCCGTGTCAAAGCACGGTTTTTATGAAGTTCTTGGTGGTTCGCGTGCCCCTTGCTTACAACGATCCTCGGGAGGCCCGGGCTCAATCTTTTGGATGCTGTCATATCCACTAAGAGGCTCCTCGTGAGGTTTCCTACCAGCGTAGGAGTCGGGGAGATGCGGGGAGAGCAGAATCCACCTTCACTTTGCTACCACATGGCCCCTAGTCCGCAGGGGCGGCACCCGCACCGGTACCTGAGACGCTGGATCCTCGAGACCTGGAGAGAAGAGGAGAGCCGGCCGAGCGACTGCTTACTTTCCCCTTCGGGGAGGACCCAACGAGAACAGTCCGGATTGGAGCCCTACTCCCAGAGGAGGCTTGTGACCGACTCCTCACCTTTCTGCAAGCTAATGCGGATGTCTTCGCCTGGTCGGGTCCGATATGCCGGGAATTCCAGAAGAGGTGATTACCCATCAACTTAACATTCGGGCGGAGTGCCGACCTATCCGGCAGAAGAAAAGGAGTTTCGCCCCCGATCAGAAAGGCCATGGATGAGGAGGTGCGGAAGCTACTGGCGGCCGGTCACATCCGCAGGTGCACTACCCGGACTGGCTGGCGAATGTCGTGATGGTTCGCAAGGCCAGTGGGAGCTGGAGGATGTGCGTGGACTTCACCGACCTCAACAAGGCATGCCCCAAAGACAGCTTCCCGTTACCCCAGATCGACCAGCTAGTGGACGCCACGTCCAGGCATGAAACCCTTAGTTTCATAGATGCATTCTCGGGTACAATCAGATCAGGATGAATCTGGCAGATGAAGAAGCCACCTCTTTTATTACAGAAAAGGGGATTTACTGCTACAAGGTGATGCCGTTTGGGCTGAAGAATGCCGGAGCCACCTATCAAAGGTTGATGAATAAGGTCTTTGAGGACTAGATAGGGCGTAACATGGAGGTGTACGTGGATGATATGCTGACCAAGAGCACCAGTGCTGCTGACCATGTCGCCGACCTCGAGGAGACCTTCAACAACCTGCGGTATCGGATGAGGCTTAACCCCCACAAGTGCGCCTTTGGAGTGGCGGCAGGCAAGTTTCTGGGCTTTATGGTAACCCAGCGAGGGATTGAAGCCAACCCTGACAAGATCAGGGCTATCTTGGAGATGAGGCCCCCAGCTACAAGAAGGAGGTGCAACGCCTGACTGGAGGGTGGCGGCTTTGAGTCGCTTCATGTCAAGATCGGCAGAAAGGTGCCTGCCCTTCTTTAAGGCGCTGTGCAAGGTCAATGGCTTCGAGTGGACAAAGGAGTGTCATGATGCCTTTGAGGAGTTGAAGCAATTTTTATCCACTCCCCCGCTGTTGTCCAAGCCCAAGAATGGAGAGGAGCTCTTCCTATATCTTGCAGCCTCCCCCGAGGCTGTCAGCTCTGTGCTCGTGCGCATGGATGTTGATGGGGTCCAGAGGCCGATCTATTACACCAGCAAGGTACTTCATGATGCCGAGACCAGATACTCTAGAACCGAGAAGATCATTTTGTCCTGGTGGTCTCTGCTCAACGCTTCCGACCCTACTTTCAAGCTCATCCCATCGTGGTGCTCATGGACCAACCTCTTCGGACCATCTTGTCTCACCCTGACACCTCGGTTGGTTAGCCAAATGGGCCATTAACTAAGTGAGTTTGACCTATCCATCCGGCCAAGGTCGGCCATGAAGTCTCAGGTGATAGTTGATTTCTTGGTTGAGTGTTCCTGGACCGAGAAGGGTGTGGAGGAGGTACGCCCGGAGGAGTGTGTGGACCCTCCCTCGACCGAGGAGGCAGAAAAAGAGGACTGGATTTTGCATGTGGATGGAGCAGCAAATTCTCAAGGAAGCGGAGCTGGACTCATTCTTGCGAGCCCTGAGGGGATGCGGTGGAGTATGCTCTTAGATTCCAGTTCCCGGCAACTAACAACCAGGCGGAGTATGAGCCCTGTAGCGGGAATGAGGTTGGCTGAGGAGTTAGGTGCAGGGCGTTTGAGGGCCTTCACGGACTCTCAGCTTGTTTCTGGGCAGATCACTGGGGAGTACGAAGCTAGGGACCCAACCATGTCCCGCTATCTGAGCAAGGTGCAATCCCAAGCCTCTCGGTTCTCTTACTTCCGTGTCAGCTACATTCCTCGAGCGGAGAATGCCAGAGCCGACGCATTATCCCGTTTAGCCACTTCGGCCGATGGGACGCTGGGAAGAACATATGTGGAGCACCTCCAGGCCCCAAGCATTGAAGTTGCGGATGAAGCGTTACCGGTTGAGCAAGAGCCCTCCTGGATGGACGCCTACGTCCGATATTTGACCGACGGTACTCTCCCAGAGAACCCCGCTGAGGCCAAGCTACTCAGGCGGAGGGCCCCGAGGTTTTGATGATGGATGGGAAGCTTTATCGAAGATCATTCTCATACCCGGTCCTCAGGTGCGTGGGACCGGCAGAATCAGACTACATCCTGCGGGAGATCCATGAAGGCATCTGTGGAAGTCACCTGGGGGGCAGAGCCCTAGCTTACAAGGCCCTACGACAGGGGTACTTTTGGCTGACCATGAAGGAGGACGCGAGCTCGTTAAGAGATGTGATAGCTGTCAGCGCCATGCTAATATTCAGCGACAGCCAACATCTCAGTTAACCCCCTTGGTGGCACCCTAGCCCTTCGCCCAGTGGGGTATGGATATCCTGGGACCATTTCCCCCGGCCTCCGGACAGCGAAAGTTCCTCCTGGTGGCCGTTGATCACTTCACCAAGTGGGTTGAAGCCGAAGCCCTTGCTAAGATCACGAAGAGCAAAGTGAGATCCTTCTTTTGGAAGTCCATTATATGTCGGTTCGGACTGCCGCACACCCAGGTCACCGACAATGGCCGGCAGTTTGACAACACGCCCTTTCGGGAATTCTGCTCCGAGCTGGGCATCCATCAGAAATTCACTTCCGTCGGCACCCTCAGACCAACGGGGCGGCCGAGGTAACTAATCGAATCATTCTCCAAGGACTGAGATCTCGACTGGATGACTGTAAGGGGCGATGGGTGGAGGAGCTCCCCAACGTGCTGTGGGCCTACCACACAACGCCGCGAGCCCCCACCGCGAGACCCCATTCAGCTTAGTCTTTGGATCCGAAGCCGTCATCCCGGTGGAGGTTGGCTCACCGAGCCCTCGGGTGGAATCGTACAACGAGGAAGGCAACCCAGACCAGTTGCGAGCCAACCTCGACCTGGTGGAGGAAATGCGAGACCGAGCACGACTTCGATGGCGGTCTACCGGCAACGGGCCGCCAAATATTACAACGCCCGTGTGCGTCCCAGGACTTTCCTGCCGGGGGACCTGATCCTTCGACGGGCTGAAGTCTCGAAGCTGGCGGAGGGAGGCAAGCTAGCCCCAAATTGGGAAGGACCCTATCGGATCACCGAGACACTTCGTCACGGAGCTTACAAGATTGAAGAGCTTGATGGGAAGCCGCTTCCTAGGACATGGAATGCAGACAACCTTCGTCGGTATTATCAGTAAACATTTCTTCTCTCACATTAAATACCGTGCTGTATTCTTTTGGGCTTTCGCCCCTCATTCTATATTAACAAATTTTAATTTTAGCTCCTGAGTTCTTTTGCCTAAAGCCCTGGGCCAGCCAGGCATAAAGCCCGACACCCGTCGGCACCTAAAGCCCTGGGCCAGCCAGGCATGAAGCCCGACACCCTGTCGGCACCTAAAGCCCTGGGCCAGCCAGGCATGAAGCCCGACACCCATTGGCACCTAAAGCCCTGGGCCAGCCAGCATAAAGCCCGACACCCGTCGGCACCTAAAGCCCTGCACCAGCCAGGCATAAAGCCCACCCGTCGGCACCTAAAGCCCTGGGCCAGCTAGGCATAAAGCCCGACACCCGTCGGCACCTAAAGCCCTGGGCCAGCCAGGCATAAAGCCCGACACCCGTCAGCACCTAAAGCCCTGGGCCAGCAGGCATAAGCCCTGCACCAGCCAGGCATGAAGCCCGACACCGTCGGCACCCCCTGCCAGCCAAGCATGAAGCCCGACCCGACGGCACATAAAGCCCTGGGCCAGCCAGGCATAAAGCCCACACCCGTCGGCGCCTAAAGCCCTGGGCCAGGCATAAAGTCCGACACGTCGGCACCTAAAGCCCTGGCCAGCCAGGCATAAAGCCCGACACCCGTCGGATCTAAAGCCTGACCGACGACACCTAAAGCCCTGGGCCAGCAGGCATAAAGCCCGACACCCGTCGGCACCTAAAGCCCTGGGCCAGCCAGGCATAAAGCCCGACACCCGGCACCTAAAGCCCTGGGCCAGCCAGGCATAAAGCCCGACACCCGTCGGCACCTAAAGCCCTGGCCAGCCAGGCATAAAGCCCGACCCGTCGGCACCTAAAGCCCTGGGGCAGCCAGGCATAAAGCCCGACACCTATCGCACCTAAAGCCTTGGGCCAGCCAGGCATAAAGCCCGACATCCGTCGGCACCTAAAGCCCTGGGCCAGCCAGGCATAAAGCCCGACACCCGTCGGCACCTAAAGCCCAGGGCCAGCCAGGCATAAAGCCCGACATCTGTCGGCACCTAAAGCCCTGGGCCAGCCAGGCATAAAGCCCGACACCCGTCGGCACCTAAAGCCCTGGGCCAGCCAGGCATAAAACCCGACACCTGTCGGCATCTAAAGCCCGACACCTGACGGCACCTAAAGCCCTGGAACAGCCAGGAATAAAGCCGACACCCATCGGCACCTAAAGCCCTGGGCCAGCCAGGCATAAAGCCTGACACCCGTCGCACCTAAAGCCCTGGGCCAGCCAGGCATAAAGCCCACACCCGTCGGCACCTAAAGCCCTAGGCTAGCAGGCATAAAGCCCGACACCCGTCGGCACCTAAAGCCCTGGGCCATCCATGCATAAAGCCCGCGGCATCTAAAGCCCGACACCGACGGCACCTAAAGCCCTGGGGAGCCAGGCATAAAGCCGACACCCATCGGCACCTAAAGCCCTGGGCCAGCCAGGCATAAAGCCCGACACATCGGCACCTAAAGCCCTGGGCCAGCCAGGCATAAAGCCCGACCTGTCGGCATCTAAAGCAACCACACCTAAAGCCCTGGGCAGCCAGGCATAAAGCCCGACACCCATCGGCACCTAAAGCCCTGGGCCAGCCAGGCATAAAGCCCGACACACGTCGGCGCCTAAAGCCCTGAGGCAGCCAGGCATAAAGCCCGACACTCGTCGGCACCTAAAGCCCTGGGCCAGCCAGGCATAAAGCCCGACATCCGTCGGCACCTAAAGCCCTAAGGCAGCCAGGCATAAGGCCCGACACCCGTCGGCACCTAAAGCCCTGGGCCAGCCAGGTATAAAGCCCGACACCTGTCGGCATCTAAAGCCCGACCCGACGGCACATAAAGCCCAACAACCGATGGCACCTAAAGGCCGACGACCGACGGCACTTAAAGTCCTAGACCGGCCAGACATAAAGTCTGACCCTCGTCGCACCAAAAGCCATGTGCCTACCTGGCACAAGGCCCGACATATCCCTGGCAGAGCGGTGCGCCGTCGGTCCTGAGGAACCCGCCTACCTCAACCTCCAACGTCCGGTGCTTCAACCCCAAGAAACCTATCCTTCCTGGCCCCAAGTTTCAGTCCTAGATGGCTAAGATGGAATAGCTCGTATGAGTTGAGAGTTATCCCCTAGCACTAATGGGATTAATGGGACTAAGGGGCCGCGCATTGTCAGCCAACGAATTGGGATAAGAGTCGCAAATAGACAATTTATCTTGAAGAAAAGAGGTATTTCATTAATTTGAAGGGGTTACAAAATGCCGACGTCGTGGACTTGCAAAAACAAAAATACAAGGAGGCTCACGGTTCAGCTGGCGCGGGCTCATCGTCGAGGGGCCGAATCCAGAAGTGATCTGGTTCAACTTCCAGGGCTTGAGGAATGTTCAAGTCCCTGGCAATTTTCTCCTTCCCATGATGGAACCCCTAAAGGAACACCGCCGCCGAGGCTTGCCAATCATATGTAAAGCGCTCGGATGCTTTGTACTCTTCTATAATTCGGCAGTCCTGGCCACGATGGCAGCTTCCACCTCAATAGCCCTGAGCTCTTTCCTCCGCAGCGAGGGCTGCCACTGCATCCCTCTCGGCCTCTTGGGCGGACTCACCTCCTCCCCGGCTTGGTTTGCTTTTCCTTCACTGCCTGTGCTCCTCCTCCACGGCCCGTGCCTTTTCCTCCCGGACCCTACTCTCTCCTCAGCCGCGACCGCTCGACCCTTATCTCCTGGATGGCCAAGGTCAGCTCAGAGTATGCAAGTCTCTTGGCATCACGGCGTTTTCAGCCTCCGTCATTTGGTGGAGCGCCGCAGACGGTTGGCAGCCTCCGCTCTGCTCTCGGCGGCCCTTGTTTCACTGGCCCAGGTGCTTCTGGTCGACTCCAGCCCTCCTCGGCCGCCTCCGCATGGCGCTGGGCATCTTGGCCTCCTCTGTGCCTCGCATAGAAGGCCTTCCCACCATGGATTGCCTCCCTCGCTGCCCTTAGGGAATGTGCAAGCTGCATGAAAGTTCCAGGTTAGCAAAAAAAGAAAAAAGAGGGAAATATAAAAGGCAAAGGGTGAAAAGACCGCTTACCCTAACAAGGGCCGCGTAGGATTTCCGGAAGAATGTACTCGCCTTTAGGTGGCTGAGCTCTTCCAGGACCTCAGGCATGAATACTGGAGAAAGGACCCGTTCAGCCCAACGACCGTCATTCAAGATGGAGTCCCGGGCGGCCCTGGTTTGGCCCTACTCCGTTCGACTGCCTCAGCATCCTCTGGCTCGGCGCGGGCTGCTCCTAGGCATCCTCTCGGGGGGTGGACTTGCTATCCCTGATGGCCCCTCGCCCCAGTCCCTGACCGCCTCGGGTAGAGTCGGTTCGCCAGGGGCAGGAAGCTCTTCCCCACTGTGGCTCCTTCCGCCACACCGGCTCCTCTGCAGCTGGCTCCTCTATTGGGACCCCCGCGGGCGCCATATCTCTGGTGGGGTGTCGGCTGTGAGATCAATTTCTGGAGCAGGGGGTCTTGTGGTGCCGGTGTCGGGGAACCCGAGCTGTCGGGCGTTTTGGGGCTGGAGCTTGCTGGCCTTCACTCGGCCCCTCCCGGCCCTCTTCTTGGAGACGGCCTTCAGGAGTTTCTGTCGGTATCTTGGCTGCATGATATTCGGTCAGGTCAAAAAAAGAGAAAAAGAAGAGAAGCAGAATTTTGGCTAAGTGTGGAAGTGGCTTACCCCGGTGGGAGATAAGACCGCCGACTGGAGGTTATCTTCCATCAAGAGCAAGGTGTACCGAGGATCTCGGCAGCTAACAATTGACCCAACGCTTCCCGATCTCCAGGGTGGAACGTGGAGTTCGCGTTGCCTCGAAGGTCGGGGTCTCCCCACCGGGGCCTGATTGGTCTAGGCCGGCGAAAAGAATCGGGATTTCCATCCCTTGATCGAAGAAGGAAGAAAAGCTTAAGGACCCGATTGGGTCGGGGTTGGAACATCA